>OY728141.1:224674104-225274104 GCA_963277665.1 Viscum album
GAGTCTCATTCCACTGTTTGGGAAGTTTACTATGTGTTTTCAAAGATTTACTTAAAAATAAATCGCTAGTATTTGTCATAATGTATGAAGATGAAGATCATAGGTTCCATCATGAAGTGTTCCACCTATCATCAGGTGAATTTGTGGCATAATTGAACTTATATACTTCTACATATTTTATCCATTTCTAAGTGTAAATGGAATGAAATCACAATAAATTTTGTAGCAGGATTGCTAATATCCCTCTTGAGGTACCGTTTTTGTATGAGTGATCTTTGACAGGTTAACCAAGGACACAAAATTCCTACTAATCTAAGATACCTTCTTAGTCGATGAGATTTGGAGGCTTTATATTGACAAGATAGCATGCCTTCATGGGGTTACCCATTCTATCATATCAGATCTAGATTCTTACTTTTCATCATAGTTCTTGAAATGGATGTAGATGGCACTAGGTTCATGGGAGATCAGGGGTACATCTTCACATCCTTATACTGATGAGTATTCATAGTGGGAAATACATGAGTTATAGAGAATACTTTGGGTATGTGTCTTTTATTATGGATTTTCATGGGAGAAGAATATATCTATTTTGGAGTTTTATTTCAATTACCTATCCCATGAAATGATTCAGATGAATCAATTTATGGAAAACTAAGGTAGGCCATGAGGTTTCCCTATATGCTGGTAAGTGGCTGGTGAGGCAACACTACGGGTTCCTTGTCTCATTCTAGAGATAATTAATTAAGTGCAACTGATTCAGAAGTATATTACGACAACTTAGTCCAGGGAAAACGTCTTATATTGACCGTCATCACCGACATCTAGACTTTGAGGTTGGACAGCGAGTCCTTCATTGAGTATTTCCTAGATTGTGTCATATATAGATTGATAAAAATACAAGATATCACATCATCAAGTCGGTCCTTTCGAGGTCATGGAGAGAGTCTAGAAAGTAGCCTATCAGTAGTAGTTACTATAGAGGTATCATTCCATCCATGATATCTTCAATATATCAATGTATAGTTGAAATCAGTCTTAAATATCTCATTAATTTGAAGCTTAGGATATTGATCTAGATAAAGATACTTCCTTTGACGAGAATCTAATTCGTATAGTTGATCGAAACATGAAGGATCTCTGAAGGAGGTTAGTTCCTCTAGTTTGGGTGTTATGGAAGCACGAACATGTATAAGATGAGAATAGGGAGAGGGAGGTCAAGCTACTTATCCTATGGCTTAAAATTTTTCTTTGATGATTCTCTATTACCATCGAATGGGAATATCAAGGATGTGGTGTTTTAATGAGGGGAGGTTGTAACATCCCATCTTTTTAGTGAGGTATGTTTGGTTATTATTTTTTGATTAACCCCATAATTGCACCAAAGTGTGAGTCTATTTGTTAAGGAAAGAAGATATAAGAAGGTTCACAACTTGGATATAGAATAAATACATAATGTGTATTTATATACATGGTGTGTATTAAATACATGACATGTATTTGGCTTGATAAACACCTTTCACAACATGTAGAGGATTCTCCATTTGATGGAAAGCTTAATCATTACATGAAGGGTAATGTACATAAACATAATGTAAATGATCAGGTGTGTTTTCTAAATAAAAAGGGGATAATTTAAATAGATACACTCTTTCTTCCCCCATAGGACCAGCAATGCGTGAGGATCTCACCGCCACCCACCCTTGGTTCCATGATATTTCCTCCAACCGGGCTCTATTCTCATTAATGTCGAGTAAATTGTATTCCTCTAGGATATCCCTACACACTTCATCTATCTATTCCATGTTTATATTTGTCTCTCTTATAATGTTTTAGTATAATATCACACAACCTATTTTTACATATTTTCCCCACATTTTCATTTTCTCATATTATAGATTGATTCATGGATAGATGGTGGACAAAGAGAGTGCTATTGATTTAATGTTGTTGGGTTAGTTATTTTTCCAATGTTTCATTGCATCCATATCATGCAACCAAGTTCCGCATGCCATAACATTCTGATCACACATCTAAGATGTTTAATAAAAATAATTAAATGTGTTTTCTTTCCTGTTGTGGTTCTAGATAGTGTTGAATCAACCTTTGGTTGATCTCCTTAACATGGGCCACCCCTATGGATGTGACTTTCCTGGATGGACTAATTTTTTAATGTTGTATTATATTGTTAAACCATAATTTTGGTTTGTTTTTTCTTGGAATAATTGAGTTTTTAAGCATGAATGATATTAATAAAGATGTTGGAAATGAGTTAGGACCTATTTCCAATGCTGAGGTGAATTGTATGAATTTTGATTTTTTGGATAATTCTTTTAAAATGTTATAAGTGGAATGACTTGAAAAATGGATGAATCATGACCACTAAGTCATACCTTATATCCAAGATGAGTGAAATACTTGGATCCTTATTTTATTCCTTGGATGGGCTCATTGAGATTTATAATTAGGAATTCTATCTAGATTGGATATGCACTGGCAGTGATACAGAAAATTCCTTCGACAGGCTTCCCATGCATTTAAATGACCACTATATGAGTGATAATTATTCCCTAGAGGAGACAACATGGATGGTCTTGGTGTCTAGATGGTTACACCACTAGCGACTGTCTTAGAGGTGTTGTTTCTCACCATACCGAGAGTGATACTAAGGATTACATTTATGGATATCCTTGGATGAAATATTATGGCACTAAGATTTATATGGTACCCCTAGAGCGATACTTGGGATTCCTTATATATCACCTTGGAAAGGCTTAGGATGCATATTCTGAAATTATAAAGAGTAAATTTAAATTAAATTAGAAGAATGTGAAGACGAAATTTTAGGGACGCATTCACCAAGAAAAATAATTTTTTTGGGGATGGTCTACCTTTTGGTACATTATTATATGATGACCCACTAATAAATTATATCACAATTTTACAGGTTCACCTTGGTTCAGAGACATCTCATTTAGGAATAAGAAGGTATTGTTGGTTGAAAATCCCACCAGGAACCTAGTCCGATGTATTTTATTTATTCATTGACTAACATGTATTATCACTGGTACACTACTCATTTAATATTAACAAACTATATTTATCTAGCCACTATTGTTGGTGGACTAATGAGTATATCTCACAAAATTCTCGGAATACCTTTGGATCCTAAGAATACTTCATGATTATTGGTGTAGATAATGGAAAGTGTCTTACATCTAATGCATTATTTTCAGTACAAGGATGAAGATCAGGAGTGGAGAACCGATAATATTCTCATGATGCCAGTAGACATACCATTTTATATTTTTTATATTTTGTTATAGAAGGTGGTATATAAATTATTCCCCTATGTTAAATTTTTTATATTTTTTATGGATACATGATCATTATCATAATCTATTATTCCTATTATCGATTCAGTTTCTGCAAATTTATTATTCTTAGATGTTTACTATTTATTACTCTTATACATCCTGTCTAGTATTTTTGAAACATAGTATTAAAATGTATTGTGGTTCTATAGTCAAATATATGAATTAATAATATCCCCATGGATGTGACCTATGCCCTATTTAGTAGTTGGAAGACTCTGACATACGAGGAGGTGATATTGGGGTCACATGTTTGACCATCTTAGGCACCACTAAATGGATTCTCGGGCGGGTTACTATTCATGGTCCTAATTGTTGAAGATAATTGGGTTTCAAAAACCACATTTAATCATAAAATAATATTATAATGAAAAATAATGGTATCCTAGGTTCATACACCATATAATTCATAAGATACATAAAATGATGTAATCTTAAATGGAAAATGATTTTGAAAAATTATTTAAAACATTTTTTAAGAAAAATATAAATTTTAATTTGAAAAAAACTTTTTAAGACATAAAAAATATTTATAATAATTTTATTTGAAAATAAAAATGAAAATTTGTAAAGGAATATTGAATGAATATTATGGTTTTAGAGACAGAAAATTTTGTTCATGCCTTGCACATTAAAACAAAGATCCCTTTCAAATTTTTGGCAAAATCCAAATGGAAATTATTTGAAATAAGAAATGGATATAAAATTTAATTTTTCTGAAAATTCAATCATGCGTAAAAAATATTCAATAGATAATTTTAATAATATCAAATGAATTTATAAAAACATTTTTAGAAAAAAAGGATTTCGATGAAAACATGTTTTTGACTAAAGTGAGAGATAAATATTATTTAAAAAAACATTACATTAAACTATTGAAATCATAAAGAGAGGAAGATGTAGAGAAAAAATATAGGACAATAAAATTCATGAGTTTATTGAGATATTTATCAACATGTTTTATCATAGGAAACAAAATCATAAATAATCATGATGATTGATGTGATTGTAACATAAATTCATCACCACCATGGTTACTTTAAATTGTAACGCCCATGAAGAAATAAATTAAAATTAAATATATAATTTCATTAGAATAAATTATTTAATTCCATAACATGTATAATGGTATGTATATACACCTCAAAAACTAATGTAGGTGCATAACATAACATTTGTCTCGTAGATGAAAAATGGAGGTAAAGATCCCATACCATATGTCTCAAATTTCATTGTTCACTTTGAAACATCCCATGTAATCAATATAATCTTATTATAAATATATTTAATAACAATAAATATTTATATCATTCCATATATAATTAACTTATGACCATATATTACCTGTTTATTAAACATTCCATGCTAAAGTCTTATTTAGGAAATAATTGCATTGTTTTTCATATATGTTTTGATTTATTATTTCTGGTCCTCTAAATTTTATCATGTTTAAATAATATACATAATTTTAACCATTTTAGAAATATTATATATATTTATTATAAATTTTTTTTGTGGGTAACCCATTTGGTTTAGAGTTTAAAAACTAAATAAACCTTTCATGGAGATGGTATGACATACGTAAGCATGAACGCTGTTTCCATTTTATTGACATGTTGAAAGAAAGTAAGGTAAATAATATATTAAAATCCTAAAATGATTATTATTTAATATATAGCAAATATTTTTGTTAAAAACAAACTTATTACCTTCCATGTAGAGGGTAAATGAATCACATCGCTTCGTGAGGCAGTAGTCCGCTATATACACGAGTGATGTTATCACAGTCTCATAGAATAGAAAGTACAATGGAATGTATGATATAATATTTAAATAATTATAATAATTTATTAATTATAATATATAATCATTTAATACATCATTATAACCATCGTTGATTGGTGTTAATTTCAAAATTAATGACATCAGTTCACGAGGTGTTAGTTCTCCATACACACAAATGATGATTTCATAATCCATTTGATGGATGTGGAGATGGTTGTAAGTAATTACCACAAAATAGAAATATATCAGTGTATATAATATACTAAGGTAAATATAAAAAAAATTAATAATAATTTAAGGAGTTAGAGTAAGAAATAAAATAAAAAAACTCATTTAAGAACATTACCTCTTCTTTGGTAGCCTCCATAGATTTTCATTAAAATATTTTCTAGGATAAATTCATGCCAAAACATTGGATTGTAGTATGAGAGGATGTAATATGGGAAATTATTTGGTTTTGTAATTTCCAAAATATTTTTTGAAGGTGTGAAGAAGATAGGATATAATGTTTCCTTTTATAAGTGAGGTGATTAACAGACATGTAATTTTGTGAAAATAAAATGGTATAACAACATTTATACAATGCCACAAGGCTCCGAAATGGATTATTATCATTGAATAAACATGATAGCATAGATATATGTCTATAAAATATATTTTAGAAATGTTTTTATGTAATTTTATCCCCTATATTGTTAGTATAACCCCCCATAAACTCATTTTTACCTTAACCACAATAATTAATTTTTACTCTTTTCACAATTTATTTTGTTCGAAATTAAGATCAAATTATTATATAGTTTAAATTATTTGAATTAAAAATATATAACCTATTTTTTCAAACTTAATTTGTATTAGTGTATATTGTTAATGTAAAATTAATTCCACAAATGCAACAAGAAAGCTGCTGTTCAAATAGAAAACACTCAAAAAGTTCAACTCATTTTTATATCAAAAATCAATATGAAAATTATAATAAATACCAATATTTGATCAATATATATAAAATTAAATTTATTTTTCTTTAAAAGATAATTAAAAGATAATTTAAATTTAAAAATAATTTAGACGAAAATGGAGTTTTCAATTAAATTTAATTATTTTTCACTATTTATTAAAAACTTAATGTTTCAAAAAATTCTCAAAAATTCACAGTGTGCTAATTTTCATATTATGATTTTAAAAATGTAATTTATTTTATAAAATAAATTTTCTAAGAGTGTTAATTTTTTTTATTGTTCGAAAAATAAAAAAAAACATCTTTTTTGAGAAAATAGTATTTCTGAAACATATAAAGACTTAACTGAAATATTAAGTACATTTTTGTTAGTATGTTTTCTTCATATAAATCGATTATACTTTATATTAAAAAATTAACTATTAATATCAATATAAATAATGTTAACAGTTAGTTTATAATGTTCTTGTTTGAATATTATGTCACGGTTTTTCTAAAACTCAGTGTTGTGTGTAACGCAAGCTAAACCCAGTGGTGTGTTTAATGAAATATTTACTCAGTGTTCTGTGTAACAAAATATTTCAATGAAATTAAATTTATTAAAAATAGTAATTATTTTATAAAACATGGTGTGTTACATTATATCACCATTAAAATGAATTTCTTCCTCAAAATTCCCCACTCTCTTATAAACTAACGAGGGTACCTTTGCCTCATTATTTTCTTAGGTTCCCATGTAGATTCCACAAACTGCTATTTTATCCACATAACATTGACTATGTGAGTGGTATTTTTCATGGGAATTTATCTGTATGATCTAGATTCTAAAAAAGTTGTTCCATAAAAGAAATATCTTTCTTTATGGATATGAATTCTGAGTTTAATACATGTGAACACTTAGGTATGTACTTCCTTAGGAGATATAGATGGAACACATCATGGACTTGAGAGAGGTTTGGTTGAATCAATAATCAGTAGGCTACCATCGTACTATGATCAAGAATTTTAAAGGGAACAATATACTTAGGCCATACTTTTTCATTATTCCTAAATCTAATAACCTTATTCTATGGAGAAATTATTAGAAAATGCTCATCACCAAATTCAAAATATAGATCACACTGGTGATTGTCCTCATTACATTTATAGTAACTCTAAGCTCCCTTTTTGTTTTTCTTAATGTATTTGACCTTCTCTTCCATTTATTTATCTATATGATGTCCCATTATCTTTTCTTATCCAATTTTATTTTATCATGTTGGATATTTAAAATTATTTCTTTTTGGGGATTCATAAAGATCCATATTATTGATTTTGTGAATGTTATTATTATAAGAAAACTCAACTAGACAATGATGTTAATCCAAAACACCTTTTAAGAGAATAAATAAAGATATAAAAATACCCTCTATGGTTTGAAATATTATCATAGACTGACCATCTGCCAAAGGATGATAAACAATGTTGAAACTCAACCACATATTAAGAGCTAACAAAATAATTCATCAGAACATTGAGGTAAACCTAGGTTCTCAATCAGACATAATGGATTGTGGTACTCCAAGAAACCTTAAAAATTAATAAATGTATATCCTATATAGAACATCCATATATAAATATTCTCTTGTAGTGATAAAGTGTGATAAATTTGTAAGGCGATCAAATAGAAACTATATATCATTATTCCCAATAGATGTTTTGGGGAGTCCAACGACAAAATCCATGGTGATGTTTTTTGGTTTCTATTCTAGTATGGGTAATGAATGTAACAACCCCTTAGAATTTTTTCTCCCAACCTTAAATTATTAAAAACCAAGCATCTAGATACAAAATATATGATATAGCTCTTCATTCCTTCCCATAAAAAGTATTCATTAAAATCCATATACATCTTCTGACTTCGACGATTAATAAACAAAAAATAACTATGAGATTACTATAAAAAATCATTGATATATAGTATTTTTGAAACACATAAATGGTTCATAAAACATATAATTCCATCACAATCAAGGTTAAACTCTGGATCATTTCTAACCTTCTTTTATATCTGAATATCTTCCTTCTGTGCCTCGTTAATCATCACATGGAAAAATAGTTGGACATTTAATTGAACTAGATAGTATTTTTACCCTTTATTCAGGTTTTTTAGATTCACCCATTTAAAATCAATATATATTTGATCTTTTTTTTATCCTCATCATGGATAATATTGCATGATCCTTTTGACTCATGGTATCTACCATCTTTTTCACTTTCCTATCATGGTAATGTACTGAGTAGAAAAATATTTATTCATATCTAACCATTTTCTAGTATACATATTCAACTCCTTCTCTGTGAATATATACTTCAGTCTTTCTTCATTAGTATATTAATGAAACTTTTCTCAATAAAGATAATTCTACAATATCTTTAATAAAATAATTACTGCAACGAAATCCAAATCAGTATTTTTGTACTTTTTATCATGAATATTCATTTATCGTGACACATAATCTTTAACAATATTATTATTCATGAGAAAACATCCCAATATGATATCATATGCATAAATATAGGTTAAAATTCCTTCTCCACTGTAGGTTAATTTAAGAATGGGTGAATTGACTAATATTCTTTTTAGTTCGTTCAAATATTCCTCCCATTCATCTTTCTAGAGTAACATGGATCCCTTCTAGGTAAACTTATTGATTTTATTAGATAGTCATGAGAAATTATCCAAATATTTAAATAATAACTAGATAAACCAAGAAAACAACAGATCATAGTCACAATGGTTGGTTCTTTCCAATATTGAATAGCATCCACATATGATTGATCTACCGATATTCCATCTCTTGAGATTATATGAGATAAAATGAATTTTTTTACTCTAAAAATAAGATTTTATAAATTATAATAATAGTTTCTCTTTCATTAGGGAATTTAATATTATTCTATAGTGATATTCATGACGTTTCTTTCAATTTTAATGGATAAAGATATAATTTATAAATACTACCACAAACCGATCAAGGTAATATATAAATATTATATTCATTAAATCCATGGTGATAAAGGGGGGAATTAGTAAGATCAAATGGAATAACTATATATTCGTTGTCTCTATACCTTATATAGAATGATTTCTTTGGTATATTCTACTAATTGACCCTCAATTAATGATATTCATAATGGAGTTCAATCTTGTAATAGTATTGATCTCCATGCTGTTGATCAAATAGGTCATCAATATAGGGTATGTGATGCTTATTCCTGATCATGATTTTTTTTCATTTATCGATAATCAATGAAGAGTATCATCGATTTCTATTTATTATTTCTAAAAATAACACGTAAATACCAAGGTGAATAACATGGTGGAATAAATCCCTTATTAAGATTTTATTGGTGTTTCTTTTTCAATTCATATAATTCCATTGGTTACATTCTATAGGGATTCATTGAAATTGGTGTGGCACCAGGTATGACATCTATTGATAAATCAAATTCACATTTTTATATGTCTGGAATCATTCATGTAAAATCATTAACTAATTCCTTCACAATAGGCATATCATCGACATCATGTTTCTCCCCAACCATTTAACATAAACATTACATCTAAATGGGTATTAATACCCATAAAATGTAAGTTATTTATATTAGATGTTTTTACTTATCATCACATTAATATATGATCATAGGTTGGTTTGGAATATCAAACATGACATCCCTTAATGAATAATCGATGTGGGATTTATATAGGGAAAACCAATACATGTATAAGATAACATAAAATTCAACCATATGAGGAATGGTAAGATTTCCTGGAATCATATTCCCACAAACACCAACTCGAGAGGAATCATAGAATTGATATGTGATCATCATACCCATAGGGGTTTTCAATTCAAATTTTATATTTAATTGTTTGGGTTGGATCTTAACACACATAGAAAATTATTAAAATACGAAATAAACCATATATCTATATTCAGATAAGACATTAAAGTTTTTAGAGTGAATAAAAAACATAGCTTTCACCATGCTGGTATCACAACCCTCATCAGAAATAGTGATCACTGTAGATTTCCATTTGTATCTTTGCTAAGGATATTTCTGACATTGATCTTCATCATTAACATTTGGTTTTGGGTACTAATTAGTAAAATTCCCATAATCATCACATTTAAAACACTGGTGTTTGGGTGGTGTATTATGTTTAGCTTTCTCCTTATTCTCATTCTTAGAAAAATTATTCCCATTATGTAGAAAATAAATTTCTCGATGACCATCCCTTCCACACTTAAAACAATTACTAGGCCCCTTAAGAAAATTTCTACCATGTTTCTTCCCACACATTGAGTATGAAGGAAATAACATATTCATTTCTCTATGGTATTTATATTTTCATTTTAATTACATTTTTATTTGTTTATCTAAACCATGAGATTTATAGATAGCACCATCCTTCATTTTTACCTCGATAATACACCAAAAAGTATCTTCATATGTACTGAAGTATATTATGG
The DNA here is from genome assembly GCA_963277665.1 of Viscum album. NCBI lineage: Eukaryota > Viridiplantae > Streptophyta > Magnoliopsida > Santalales > Viscaceae > Viscum > Viscum album. Next base: position 224,684,739 of record OY728141.1, read on the forward strand.
GCTATTTCTGTTGGAGAATTTATTTTAAGAAATTAAAGAATCCATCAAAACTACATCTAGGTTCGATGATAATAATGGAAGCATAAATTGATAGTCTTATAAAATTTTCCTAGTAGATACCAACATATTCATCATCCTCATACATTAGTTCAAGTAAATCCTTCTCAATATTTGTATTAAGAATTTGAGGAAAGTAATAATTTAAACATATTTTCTTTAACTCATCCCAATACATTGAGTTAGTTTCATATTTTTGACTTGTATTCTTGAATATATTTCACCATTGATCTACTTCCCCTTCCAAATAATACACAAAAAAATGATTTTTTCATGTCCTGAACACTAAAGAATAAAATATATATTTTCAGTGGTGGTGATCCAATATTCAAAAACTAGTGGATCAGAAGACCCACTAAAGGAAGTTTGAATTTTCATCATGAAGGAATCAAAATATATTGTTCCCTCCTTTTCTCATTAGTAAGTCCATCATTATTTATAGCTTGAGAAATTTATGTGAGCAAAACAATGGGATTTTTCATTCCAACTCCTATAACATTTTTAATCATTTCATTTACTATTGAACTCAAAATTAATGTGGTTCCTTCAAGATTAATCCATTTTCAAAAAAGGAATAGTGTAATAAATAATAATTAGAGTTGGGAACCATAGAATCATGAAAAATTATTTATAGGATGCCTAAATAAACCCACAATATTTTTAATATATGAAAACATAGGTTTAACATAGAGAATTCGTTTCCATTATCCAAATCCCCCATAAGGGTTTGTAATGGTTTAGTGAATTTATAATGTATATGCCAAAGGAGTGTCAAAATAGGTGTGAAGAAAGGCCTATTATCATGCACCAGTAGATGATTGAGTCCATATCAACATACAAGTTTTTTATTAATCACCCATAAGTAGAAATTTTCCATATAAACAACCACATATAGTTTTCAGAATGGGATGGAATCTCTATGAAATGAGACACTCTATCCATTACCAAAATTTTAGGATATTTTCATATAATTTGTATTATCCTTAGACTTATACATAGAAATTTCCTTAAGGATCTCAATATTTATTTGTATACTAGTTTCCAATTTTTACCTAAAACAATCCTATGATACAAACTATTGAGACCCTAGATTTTTAGACAATGATATTACATCATTTTTATGAACATTTATTACATTAGAAAATGATATTCTTTGGGATCATAAAGGTATAGTTCCTTTGGAAACATGGAAACACAAAAAATGAGTTCATACGTAAACTACATCATATCCCATTATGTTATTCATAATTAACACCCTTCTTGGTCATATTATGAAATTTAAATTTTTTCATAACCTAGGGAAAGGAAGCATAAAAATACGTGAGCTCAGATGCTCAGTAAGGGTAAACAATGAAGGTATGTAAGAATAACATGAACATAAGTGTATAAGAACATGAGAATAATATCTGAAAACCATACCCTTCATATCAAAGATCATAATATTGGCTCATGGAATAAATATTTGTAGTTCATAATACATGAATCATAAAGGAATAAATGAACATGATCCCTAAGAGAATAAAAATATCATATTATATAGATTTTTGTCATACACATAAGTATGTAAATTCATTCAATAGTAGTCAAGGATCAGTTCCAAGGCTATTAGACTAGAATGGGTTCACTCTACAAACCATAATAGTAGTAAAGGTTTACTCCCAAGACCATCAAAGTGGGAAAATTACCATACTCAACTAGGTTCACCCCCAGTTTTGTTCTTTATAATCGCATGAGATGTGAATTATTTCCCAATTCATTAGAGGGATATATTGTTCCCACATATAAAATAATGAAAAATGTACGTATGTGTGAAAAATATTATAAAACCTTAATCATAACCTAACACATGAAATAAAATGGGGTTAAAAAAAATTTCATCATATCATAACCTCTTTAAAATATACAGGTTTCAAAATTATTTCATCATTTCATCAAAGCATAACTTTTGAAAATAAATCAGTTTCATAATAATATTGTCATCTTATAACCTATGTAAGAGAAATTAGTTTCATAAACACATTATGATCATAAACAATTAGTAGAATGAATAATAATGGTATCTTTGGTTCATGTCCCTAGTAATGTATATGTCACATTAAAGGATATCATCTTATATATAAAATGATTAAAAAGATTATTTAATATAGTTCTTGAGTAAAATATATGTTCCACTTTTGAACAAACATTTTAAAAAAATAAAAAATAGAAAATATATTTCTTTGGAAATAACATTAAAAACAAGTAATTTAATATTCAATGAAAATATTTCTCATGATAGAACTGTATTTTGTTCATTACATATATGTTAAAATAGAGATTCTTTTCACATATTCGGTAAAAGAGAAACAAACATTATTTGGAAGACAACTTGAATATTCCTTTAAAACATTTTTTTTAAAAAGTAAAAAATCTGTAAAGGTTTCTTTAACAAATCATTTTTTAGTATTAAAAAAATTTTGAAAACATTTTTATAGAACATGAATTTGGAAGAAAAAGGTTTTTCGATCAAAGAGAGATAAAGATGATTTTTCCCAAAAGAATTGTATTAAACTATTGTGTACATAAAGAGAGGAAAATAAATTGGTAAAATGTATTCTCATGAAATAACCTGAGGATAATTTTATACATGAGTTTCTTGTGATATGGATCATCTGTTTTTTATCAATGAGAAAATAATCATAAACAATCCGGATAAACGATGAGACTGTAATATAAAATCATTATGACTTGGGTTACATTAAATTGTAAGACCAATGAAGGAATAAAAATAAATGAAACTTTAAATATAATGATAATAAATAAATTAATCTTATAACATGTCCATGTTGTTTTATATACATATAATATAATAAGATATGTGTACAACACAACATATGTCTCGAAGACAAAAAATTGAGTCAAAGATCCCTTACCTTATGTTTTGACATCTATCATAAATATTCAAACCTCTTATATAATAAATATAAGTTTATTAAAAATATATTAAATAACAATAATTATATATATCATACCATATAATATATTCTTATGACCTTTTATTACATTTATATTAACAATTTAATGTTATAATAATTCTTCATGTAACAACTACTTTATTTTTAGTGTATATTTTGATTTGTTATTTTGAGTCATCTTAATTTGATAATGGATTCATGATATAAATTTTTTTAAACATGTTATAAATATAATATATATTCTGTATATATGTTTTTATATTAATCCATTATATATAGAGTTTGTAAATGAAATACACTGTTTTTGGAGATGATCGGTCGCACGTACGCATGAACATTGTTTCCATTTTCTTAATAGATTAAATGAACGAAAGGTAAATAATATGTTTCCATTATATAATAATTTTTATTTAATATATTTCACATATTTTCATTAATCACATATTTATTACCATCCATTACATTGTGAATAAATCACATTGTTTGGTAAGGCGATAGTCCGCCGTACACACAAGCAATTTTATCATATTCCCAGAGAATGAAACTTATGAAGGAAAGTGTGATATAAAAATTCCAAAGGTTAACTAATATGATAAATATCATATATAAATATTTTATTTATCATTATAAGTAGTCGTGGGAGTTGGTAATGGGAAAGTTAATGACATCGTTTCGCAATGCAGTAGTCCGTTGTACACCCAAATAATGATTTTGTAACCCATCTCATGGAAGTGGAGTTGGTTATAGGTAGTTATATTAAAATAAAAATTTATAATTTTGTGTTATATACTGATTTAATTATATCATCATGGTTTATTAATAATTTTATGAGTTCATATAGAAAAAAAATTAAAACACTAATTGAGGACATTACTTCTTCTTCTTCATGTAACCTCATTAGGTTTTCAGTAAAAACATTACTTGGTTGGATTTATGACCAAAATAAGGATACTAGGATTATATAAGGGATTTTTGGAAGTGATTTGGGTATTTTTTGGCTGAATAAAGGTGTTTTTAAGGTGTGAATTAGAGAAGGTAGTGGTGGAAGTTTATAAGTTAGGTGAGTGGCACACTTTTACTTTTTTGAAAAAGAAAAGGGGTACAAAAATTTTACTCATGCAAAAGGATAAAAAAGAATTTATTATCTTCAATAATATATTAAAGGGTGTAAATATTCCTATAAAATATATTATATACAAGTTTTATGTCATTTTAACCCTTATCTTTTTAGTTCGAATTTTAGAAAACCTATTTTTACCTTTAACACTCTAATTAGTTTTTAATGTTTTCGCTATTCATTTTGGTCAAAAAATATGATAAAATTATTTTATAAAATTTATTATTATGATTATAAATATGGAATAAATTTCTAGAAACCCAATTAATTGAATTAAGATGCATTAATTATAAATTTATTAAACATATTCCATGAGAAAGGAGGTTTTTAAAATGAAAAAGGTCAAATGTTTTTGAGATTTTATATTAAAAATAAAAATAAAAATGGTTCTAATGAAATCAATTGGATAAATATATATAAAATAAAATAATTTTAATTTAAAACTAAATTAAAATATAATTTATCTTCATAAATAATTTAATTGAAATGGAAGTTTTCAATTAAAATTAAGTATTTTTCAATATTCATCAACAAATTATTATTTTTAGAAAATTATCAAAAATTATTTTTAGGAAAATTTTCTATTTTGTTATAAAAAAATAATTTGATTTTATGAAAATAATTTTTTAAAAGTTTAGATATTTAATTTTACTCTTATTCAATAACAGAAATATAAAAAAATCTTTTTTCGAGAAAATAGTATTTTCGAAACATATACAGTCTTATTGAAAAATTAAGTACTTTTTTGTCAATATGTTTTAATTTTATAGAAAAAATATTGATAATAATATGAAATTAATTATTAATATTCATATCAATAAGTTTAAAACCTATTTTATAATGATCTTTTTTTAATAATATATCACGGTGTTGTTAAAACTTAGTGCCATGTGTAATAGAAGGTTAACTCGGTGTTATGTGTAATTCAGGATATCAATGAAATTTAAATTATTCAAAAAGAATCATAAAAAATTAGGATGTTACATCTGAAACCAACAACACACAATGGAATTAACCTAAGAAGTCCCATACCATTACATCTTATTGATAGCATAAAATATCTTCCTCATTAATTTAAAAATTAAAGCCTGTTCAATAAAAGAACTATAAGACCACACACACTTCCCAAGGAGATGCACCTAAAAAATGACACCATCATCCAAAAAAAAGTTTAATAAATTTGTGATATCATAAATCAACATCAAACTAAAAAGCACACCAACTGAAACCATAAAAAAGAAAAAAAAATATAGGATAATAAGCTCACATCTATAACTCACATTCAAACATACTCTCTTCCAGAAAACAATGCATCCATAATACACAATCCAATGGAATGGTTTTCCCATGATTCTCCTTCACTAGATAGTCTTATATCACAATTAGTCACCCTATAAATGTTTTATCGTCCTCGATATAATACATTTCATAGAAAATTACATGATATTTATCAAAAATATACCTATGAATATGTGATACATAGAGGAAATCTTCAACAATGTATAATCGAAAAGGAATCACCAACTTATATCCCACTTCATCAATGCATTCTAGCACTTAAAATGGTCTAATAAACATAGGAGAGAACTTTATCCCCTTAATAAACATCCACTACACATGATTATGGTAAATAATATTAATGACATAGTCTCCGACCATGAAATACCAAGGAATCCACTTCAGATCTACACACTAAAAATGACGGTCTATCATTACCATCATCTACTCTGAAATAGCTGGATCTCCTACATTTTTATGTGCACCACATTCAATCCTAGTATGGATAACTCCCAAAAATTTTTCCAACAAAATATTGACTGACATGGTCTACATTATAATGACTCAAAAACATCCACTACAATGGTTGAGGTATATTTATTGTTAAAATTAAACTATACAAAGGGAAAGTAATTCACCCATGATCCTCTAAAATACTTGATTCAAGAACATAGAATGCCATCCAATTTCAGGATGGTGAGACCAGTCTTGAAATCTATATAGGGGGGAATTAATTATAAGGAATAATTGGGTAACAAAGGTATAACACAATGCTTTCCAGAATCTTGAGGTAAAACAACCATCTCAACAGGAGATGATAGTCTTAGGAACACTATGAACCAACACACTCTCATCCACATATTGTTTTGATGATGTAATTACTGAAATTAATTAAATTGTCATCAAGAAATTTTTCTACTTAGTCAGTAAATCCAAAAATATCCAATTATCATCAAGACCTCCTCACTCATAAAGATACTGAATAATGAAATCCATTGAGATATTATAACATTCCAATGTGCAGACAACCAAGGGAAGAAAAATACCTCATAGAACATAATGATTGGACTTTTCCTACTAATTAACAGAACATTAGGCCCCAAACTCCAAGACAGATTTCTTCACCCAGGGATACCAAAAATATATCCACAAGCTATATTAGATACACACCGATGCACTGCTAAATGAGATATTTTAGACTCATGAAGAACATCATTTCACACGTCCAATGGATCACACAATCTACCCTAGAAAAATATAAAATTCTTACCATCCTACAACCACCCCTCTCAAGAATCATTTTAAAACCACATAAATTTATTTTAAAATAATAATAATCTTATTATCTTTTTTAATTCACAACACTAAGTGTTAAGAGAATATAGATATAATATTAATGCAACCATTATAACCAAACTGTTAAATTTTTTATGTCAACACGAATAACCAAATTATAAAAATATGTTTTAATGTTTTATATATTCAATTTTATTTTTATTAATTCATAATAAAATAGTACTAAAATTTCCGTAAATTTATTTTATGCTTCAAAAATATGTTTTCTTTAAAAAATTGTTTTATTTTATTTTAGGTGAAATTTGATTAATTAAATTATAAAAGTTTTAAAAAAATTATTTTAGAAATTAAATTTATGTTGTTAAATAATAATCCTAATTTTTTTTCAAGTGAATTATTTCTATTTTTTAGAAAAAGTTATTTATTGAATCTTGAAAATACCAAATTTAAAAAAACTAAAAATTCTACGACATTATAATGATATAAGAATAAATTGATAGTTAAAAAACTTTTCATATAAAAAATATTTTTATATATGTAATACAATTAATATAAATATATACTGTGGAACATAGAAATATATTGTTAACATTTTAGAAATCTAAGTAATGTTTAAAAAAAATTCCTCCATTTTCTCATAACCTAATATTCACATGGTCCTTTTCAGTTTGGTTTAGTTTTGTAGAAAAATATTTTCATTTTATTTAAAATAATTAATTTAATTCAATTGTAATTTTAAATATATTTTAAATTTCTATAAAATAATTTTTATGCCTAAAACAATCAATTGTATGAAAACATGTTTTGTTGCATTTTGTGAACTTATTAGAAAAGTAAATTTTAAAAACTATAAGAGTTGCATAATGTAAATTGATTTACATATTTTGAATAAGTGTAATTAATTTTTTTTAATAAAATCGTATTAATCATTATCCCTTATGAATTAAAGTAGTGGTAAATAATTGTCACCTTGGGTAGGGTAAAACAAGTAAAACAAGGCTAAAACATTGATATGAGGACAAAAATCATCAAAAAAACATTATTTTGTATCATTTTAGAAGATTAATTAGACCATATACCTCTTAAATTTTAATATATGGAATTTTGGATCCTTTTTCCTTATATAATAGAATTCATATTATTTCAAGTTATGAAACATAAAAAATATGACTCTCATTCATTTAATATATATAATATATGTCATTAGTATAAAAAGGAGTCATGATTTGTTATAAACCATTATTTTTAATATTAATACATAATATATATTATAGTAATATATTTTTATTTTTCAGTGCATTTATAATTACCTTAAATACTAATGCAACACTAATACAATGCATGTGCAAGAAATGGAAGAATCAACGAAAATGATTTCAAAAGCAACAAAATTTAAAAATATTTGGATGAAATGCTGCATTATAAAAATTTAATAGAAATTATAATGTATAATTAAATTTAAATGTCTTTACATTCAAATTACATTACTTTTTTTATTCCATGGAAGTGAAATTTTTTTTCCTTATTTAAAAAACATTGTGATACCACTGTTTATGTTAACAATGGGTAACATAGGTCTTAAAAAAATATAACGATTTAAATGAAGAATATATATATATGTATGTATGTATAATTGTGTGAGGGAATTTATAAATATCACTCACTAATTTGTAATTTTTTCCTTTTGGTGCCACTTTAATTGAATTTGATATATATAATATTTAAATCTTTTAAGTAGTTCATAGTGTGTCCTTTCCCAAACTTATAAAAGGGAACAAATTTTCATATATTATTCATAAATAAAGAGCCATATAGATAAAAAATTACATTACCAAATAACGTAAAAATCTATTTACCCTTGACCTAGAGGCTCAGTTCTCATCAAAAGATCATCTAATAAGGGTTGAGGAGTAAGACAATGTTAGTTTTCTGAAGAAGAGGTATAACTTCTAACTGAGTGTTTTTATTGTATTTCATCATCTAACTCATTAAAATACTATATAAAAATTATCATATGATAAAATAATTAGATTAAATTTAATTAAATTTTATTATTTAGGTGAAGAATTCCCTTTTTATCTCCATTATGTCATTTGAAAATTGAATACATGACTCTTGCATACATACGGCCCACCGTCTCCACGTAATAGTGTAATTGTTTTCACCACCACCTTACATGGATGAATTAAAAACAATTTTAATATATTATATATTTATAAAATAATTATTATTATTTAAATTTAATATATTATTTACCTTCATTTCCTTCCACCAATTAAAAATGATAATGCCGCTTCAACCTATGTGTGGACTACCACATATATGAAGTGACGTGATTAATTTATCATTTACATTTTTCAAGGATGATTATAAATATATATATAATGAATATATAAGATATTTATATTTTAATTTACATTCAATATATGATTTAATAATGATAATGAATCATGGAATGAAACTCCTACACCTAAACTTACATGAAAAATGACACAATTAACACTAAAAAATGATTATTTTAATAAAGTATAATTATTAAAAGAATTTTGAAATGTTATAAGTGGATAATATTTGATATTATAACTATTGACATGGTTTTTTAGAGATGTATAATAATCATAAATTTATTGTACATGATGTTAAAAGAAATTACAAAGTAAGTCAGGCATGAGGTTATCACTTATTTCTCATTTTCATCCTTATTCAAGATTATTTATGTTTAAGAATCCATTGGGGGAATTATTTGATATTTGTATCTTAAAATACATCAATTTTATTCAATTATGATTATTTTTTAAAATTAATATTTTTCATTTAATTTTTATCTCTTTGAGATCTAAAAATGTTGAAATAATGTTTTTATGGAAAATGGTTTTTTTCTATCGGTTTTAGATTCTTTTTTTCCATACCCATATTTTCTTTTAAATTTTTACAAGGAAGTTTTCAGTATTCTACAATTATTTTTTAAATTCATTTTTATCCATGGAATACTTTCTATAATATTTTTTAATATGAATCTTCTTTTCATTTTCAAAACAATGCATTTTTAACAAAGGTGTAAAATAAAGATTTGTTTTAATGATTATCACATGAATGACATTTCCCACTATTATGAGTGTTCTTTTCCATGAAGATTTGTTTAAAATTTTTAATAGATATTTTGAAAGGAATTTTTTTATTAATATTAATCAAATTTTATATTTTAAATATTTCATTTCAAAATGAATAGGTTATTTTCTCCCAAGAAATATACTAGTGATATTTTAATAGTTTTTCCATCTATGTCAATATTGATTAAGGAATATTATTCATTATTGGGGATATAATCTAGTGATACCATCTACCATATTTATTTGGATGTTTTCCTGATAATTTTGATTGGGTAAATTATTGAAATTTTATATTCTATTTAATCAAATATAAATATTTTTAAGATGTTAAGTGTTGTGCCACATTTATAATGTATAAAAAAGTGACTCTTTTGAGAACTAGGAAAAGGGTAAACCCATTACATCACCATGATGTAAATCATTCTAATAAAAAATGATCTAGGGCCCTTCCACTATCCCAAATTCGTAATAAGAAACATAGATCATTGAATGTACTAGAAAGAAGTCTTGTCACCCTCTTTTAGATAGTACAATAGTGATTCCTCTAAATGATAATGTGTCACCCCATTTCAAGAATTGTGGATTTCTAGTGAAACAATCATTGAAGAGAACTACTCTATCACACACTAACTTATGTGGGGAGGACCAGATGATAAGTTCTAGTACACCTATTCACCTCTCGATCTGTGCGTGAAGATTCTTTTGAGTGACTCGTGACATTGTTAACCTAATGCATTGAAAAATCAGATAGAAAAGAACATGAAAACCCAATGATAGAGTTCTCATCCATCCATCAAGAATGATGATTTATGGTTGGATGATGGGTTTCATAAAACCCATCCTTCTTGAGGCCTCCAATATAGTGACACTTAAAGGTACCAAACCAACCCGATAAATGAAACAGGAGAAAAGCGAATACTCATAATGAAGAACAAATCCCATCAGTTAGACAATACCAATATAAAAATGCACAAAAATTTAACATAAAAATATTATTGATTCTCCATCCACATATTAGAACACTGATTCTTACAACCCTGTAACCAATAGTGTTGAGATGAATAGATAGAAACGTCTCAGGAAAAACCACAACCCAGTCGATTCATCATCAATCCACATCTTTGTCCAACTAACAATGCCAAAATAATCATTGCAAAATAATGATGCTTCCAATTAAACATAATCATCCAGTCCGTCCCTATATAGATTTACATGAGGAGAAACCAAAATCACTTATTTTTAATGAAACCTGAATCTCATATGAAAATAAAGCACCACCACAGACTCTAGAAACGACCACATAAAGGGAACCAATCAACATCTTGAGCCCCGAACACATCCACATTTGATAGATTCCAGAAGAATGTCGGTTGAAAAAACAACCGCTACAAAAAATTGAACTTCCATTGAATGAAAAATCTGGGGACCATCAAACAAACAAAAATGTATTTGGGGATTTCCATATCTAAATAGATTTGAGGATGAAGAAACTCTGATTAACCGTTACCCTATATCCAAACCTCCACCGCCTGTAAGGACTGGGGGTGAGACCAAGCCCTCCCATTCCATTTATCCACCTATATAGAATCCATATCTGGTTATAAATAAATAATATGATGATGATAATTTTCAATCCATGAAGAGATAAAAATTGTGATAAGTGGAAGTGAAGTGGACACACCCAGATGAATGGAAACAACAGAGAGGAGAGACCAAGGGAGAATATGGGGCAATAGTATTTGAAAAAAGAAAGAGGATTTGAATAGAACAAAGAGAAAAACCCTTTGGATGTCTCATGTGAAAAAAGAGGTTGGGTATTTGGAATATTCCTTACCCATTAATGTATATTGTCTTGGAACGAGACCACAATGAAATGTTTAAGATTCATGACATTATACATTCCATTATTATGAAATTATTTATTGATTTCAATGTGATTATTGAAATATTTATTAATATGAAAGTAAATTATCGATATAATAATAATATTTTCAAATAAAATAAAATATTTTGATTTATGTCTTCAAATATAATGTGGTATTCAATCATCTATCTCTTTTTACATGACCTCCAAACTATTCGATCCCTCGAGATGCAATCATTTGTATATAGTTCCAACGTAATAATCTAACCACTATCTCTAGTCTAAGAATTGTAATTCTTTAATAGTTGTTATCTATAGATATTTAGTATGAACTTTGGGTACTAGATTTTGGAAAACAGATATTAGAGAACTTAACCCTATGACAAACTATCGAGAATGTATTTTTATAACTTAATATGTTTAAATTTTGGTAATGTAGAGAATGTGTGGTTACAAAGAAAATACATCCAAGTATGGAAAAGGAAAAGTGGATGAATTTTCACCACAAATTCATGTGGGAATAATAAATATTAAAGAGGAAAATGGATTTTAAATAAATCATCATTCACGAACAATGACTGAGCCTAATACTTTACTCATGGATAAACAATACTATATGATATTCTTTGGTTGATTCACATTCTTTTTAGAAATAATTATAATATTTTTCAAAATATTTTTATAATTTAAAGAAATTTCTAGTGATATGTTATTTAGGATTATGATATTAACTATAAATAAATTTTAAATTTATGTCAGGTATTGCATGATATTAGGAATTATAATCTATGATTCATAATTATATGAGATAATCTAGTGCACACCATTGTTTAGAAATGGTTCCTAATGAATGGAATAGAAAACATATTAAAACCCATAGTATGTATAGGTATTCCCCTCCCAAGAGAGTCTATTACACTATAGTTGGATCTAATTAGAAAATAAATATAGAGGATAATCATTACTAGTAATCTTATATATATAATTAGGAACAAATTTCTTCACCATATGATAAAAGGATGTTGGGATCATTTTTATAGTAGAAACCACAATTCATTAATGGACCTATTAATATGCTTGTATCTGAATAATGGATTGAGTCCATTGAAAAAATATTTCAAGATTTTTTATGTAATTAAAGGCAAATGGTTATTATGGATGTGTTTTATTTAAATAGATACAATAATAAAAAGAGGATGTTGATTCCAAATACAATAGATGTTAAGGAAATAAAGGATATGAAATGGGATAATTTTAAGTATTTTTTTAATTCATTCCTCATTATAAACATTTTTATTTTGTAAGTAAGCTTTTAAAATTGACACAATGGGAAGAAGAAAGTGTTTCTATGTATGAGTAAAACTCAATAATATTAACAAGTCATACTGTGAACTTTTTTTTATCAATATAGATATTAATATTAATTTTTTCTTTAGTGGGATAACTCTAAGACTAATAATGGTGTCTCTATGAATCATTTTAAGCATATCATGGTATGGTATCGAGTTCCCTCAAGGTAAAGTATGAATTATATAAGTCTTATATTTTATATGGAAAACCATAGAAAATGAGAATGAATGATCACTATGTAAACTGAAATTTGGAAAAAAGATAAATTTGAATAGTTTAATTTCTAATATATAATAATTGTGGATATAAACCCCATGGTACTTTAATTAAGGGGATAGAAGTTTTTGTCAAGTGTAGAGAGAATTGATAACTTTTGTGTGAATGTTTTCGTATAAAAGAAGAAACAAATGTCCAATGTATCTACATTAAGCATATGGGGAACTAGAAAAATGAGTTCCCCATGAATCAAGGGAAATTACATTAGAAAATTATACGGAAAAAATCCCATGATTTTTCAATTACAACAGCTTAAGTTTAAATATACTATGTTGTGAAAGTATATACTTTGACCATAAACCCAATGTTAGATAACACATCATTTGATTTAAGATCTATATAATCATTTATATATTGGAAAAATTTTAATAATACCCTAACACTATAATGAAGGAGTTTCCAATCAAAATCTATAGTGGGAATTTGGTTGAAATGAGAATATAATAGGAAATCTATAAGAATATGCACATATACTCTCTAATTTCAAACATAGTTATTATTATAATGTTTTAAATTGACATAAATATATTTTTAGGGGTTTAATTAATTTTGATGGTTTAGGAATTAACAGATGAAGTAATAAAATAATATAGATTGATCTAATGGTATTATAATATAATTTTTAAAGAATTATAGCATTTCCATTTGTGTTATATTGATTTTTTATTAATTAATTTTTTACATCATTATAATAATTTTTATTGATGTCGAAGATTATACTAACTATTTTGTTATAATTTTATAGATAGGTGAAATAAATTTTCATTATTTTTATATATTTTATGATCCATTATAGGTTATTTTTATGATTTAAACATGAAAACATCCTCTTACACATTACTCATTAGAATCATATGGGAAAAATGTTTAAAATAATCAATAAAAACCATATAAATTTGAAAGAAATCATCTAATAATATTTTATTATGTTCTCAATATTGATAGTAAAATAATCTATCAACTCTAGAAAAAGGATCTTAAAATAGAAAATTTATCAATTTCATTTCATTTTTGATGAATTGAGGGTCTTATTTTTACATTATTGAATTACGGTTTTGTAGTCAATAATTTCTCCTTTATCATGTTCTCTATCACTCTATATTATACCTTAGACACTATTATTTATACTCTATGTACATATTTTTCCTACTTGTTAACGTTATCCTTCCCTAGGAACACGATTATTTGTTTTTCTGGTTAACCTCTATGTTTACCACTTCCCATTTTCAACAGATGTTTTCTTATTTCCTTATACAATGTGGGGTTTAAAAAAAATTCAAATATAGAAACATTTATTACCATGATAAAAATTTAAGAGTGTGTAATTTATTTACAGATTGGGTACAATTTAAAACCTCAAAATTATCGTTTAAATGAATAATAATCTTAAGAATTTTATTAATAGGCATCACCAAGATTTATATGAACTGAGATATTCTATAAATCTGACCTTTATAATCTAGAAGTTAAATTAAAGGTAAAAATATGAATAAAAAATTTTGAAAAATATTAATAATTGTTTTATATAGTGAAATTTTCTTGAGTATCTTATAATAAATAAGTAAATATTTTTTAAGAAAAGTCATTTAAGCTTCAGAAATATGTTTTTTTTCAAAATCAGAGTTTATTAAATTTTGTGACCCACATAATAGAAAATTTATAGAAATTTTCAAATTTTTAATTGATGAAAAAAATTATATTTTACAAATCAAAATTTTAAAATTAACTTAGGGTGATTTTTTGAGATTTTTCTAAAATATTTTATTTTTTGGTGAATAGTGAGAAATAAATTTTTTTCAAAAATAGTCACTTTTATGATATTATAATGATATTTGAATAAAATGAAAGGTAAGTTTTTCTCAAGAATAAATATATATTTGATAATTAATTTAATTTTCAAAAATAATAATAATATTGAAATCATATTAATATTCATACCATTTAAGAAATCGAAGTAATGTTATTGTCCGAATAAAAATTATTTTTCATTATTTATTCTCAATGAATTATTTTTGGAGTTAATTTCTATTTTGGTTTAGTTTTTTTATAAAAATAAATATCGTTTTATATAAATTAATGCAATTTATTTCATTGGATTAAACATTATGCATTATTTTTCTATAAAATCATTTTTTGGATTAACAAAAACATTTTTTTGAAAAATGTTTTTGTTGCATTTTGTGAACAAATATTAAATGTAATTTCTACCAATTATATGAGTTAATTCATTTAAAATGGATCCCATATTTTTAATAATAATAATTAATATTTTTTAATATTTAAAACATATCTGTTTTGTTATTATAATATTCATTGTGGTAAATATTTGTCATATCAGTAAAGGTAAAATGGGTAAGACCTGGTTAAAACTACGAGATACGAACATAAAATCAACCCAAAACATTATTTTATTTACTTTATTGAGAGTAATTAAACCATATAAATCATTAATTTTAATACATTTTATTTTGCTGCCATTTTAATTTTATAATGACATTTATATTATTTTATGTTATGAAAATTACCATATGTCTCTCGTTTTCTTTAAATATATATAATAAATTTTAATTTGGATAAAAATAATTTATTATTAGTTATAAATTGCTATTTATAATATAAAAAAATTATAATATTAATTTATTTCTACATTTTAATGGTTATATAATTACTTTAAACGCTTACACAATGCTGATATAGTGCATGTGAAAGGATTTAAAAATGAAAGTTAAATGATTAAAAAAATAAATAAAAAAATATGTTTTGAATGGATTGTGTCATTCCATATATTTAATAGTTAATTATAAAGTCTAAGTAATTTTATATGTTTTTATATTTTAATTACGTTTCTATCTTGATGTCTTTGATGTCAAATCAAATTAATTGTAAAAAAAATGAATTTAACAATATTTTATGTTAAGTAATATTTTATTAAATTATTTAACAATACCAAAAATATTAAAAGTGAGAAATTTGGAATGTAAATCGTCTAAAATTACATTAATGGAATATTTTTTATCCAATACTCACCTTAAAAGTAAATTTATGACCCTTAAATGGTCAAAAATATGTTTCAACATGGTTAGGGATAAAATTGGTTAATGTGGGGGTTAAACAAAAATTTAAGGATATAAATTAAACATAAACATGTCTAATTTTTATGTAAAGATTCTTTTTAGACATTATCATAACCAAAGATATAAATTATGTCCATTTTTTTCCTCTTTACATGATTATGATATATATTATATTTAAATATATTATGTAATTCCAATTGTGTCCTTTCCCTCTCTTATAAGATGTCACCACTTATGATCTATTATTTACAATTCATGATCCAATTATCATAAAATATCAATGTAAAAAAATATACTTATAATTCCTCCATATGTCCTATAGTCTCTGTGATCATCAAAGGACCAACCTATAAGGCTTAAAGTGTTTGCTAATGATTTTTCCCATGGACATGTATAACATTAAAATGAGTGATTTAGATTTATTTCCTCTTCTACCACCGTAAATTATTGAATTTTCATTCCCATATTATAACACCAACAAATAAATATACTAAAATGTTATTATTCCGGTGGAACAACCCTTATTCATCCCCTTTCTATCCATTTGAAACCAAAAAAATTCTTTTGCGAAGTTACGACCTGCTGTCTCCACGCATCGTTGTAATTTTTTTTAATCACCACATTACATAGAGATTTATAAATATTTATGAAATTAAATATATATGATCTTTAAGACATTAGTATATTTTATGTAAATATAATATATCATTTTCATTTTAACCCTTCCACCCAATAAAAAATGATAATGTCGCTCATGCGTAGGTGTGACCTACCACCTCCACAAAGCTACGAGATTCATTTTTAATGCATTAAATTCATTTATGATTATAAATATGTATTTAATGAATATATATAATATTTTTGTTATGGTTAACCTTATGTAAATAATGGAATAATGATAAACATTGAAGGACCAAAACTACCAAATGAAAACTTACATGAAAAACGAAATAGTTAACTCTCAAGAACCATGACTTTAATTTGAAATTATTAATAAATAGTTGTTGAAATGTTATAATAGGAAAATTTATGGAATGATAAGTATGTATATAATTTTGATATATAAGAGTAATAAATTTATTTTTATTAACATGAGGTAAAAATTACTTACGAAGAAAGTCCTAACTGATGTAAGGGATTATTTCACATTCTCTTCATTATTTGGGATTGATTTTATTTAAATTTACTTTTTTGGAATTATTTTAAATTTATATCTAAAAAAATTTCTACTATATTTATTTATTGAAATTAAAAATCATTATTTCTTTTTCCCCTCTCTATGTACTCAAAATTATGAAATATTCTTTTTAACGAAAATAAACATTGTTTTACGATTCACATAGGATTCTATTTCTTCCATGTATTTATTTTCTATTAAACATTTTATAAAATTAAATTACTATTTTTCAATAATCTAATTAATTCATACTAACCCATGATTTAGCTTTAGTAATTTTATAAAATGATTGTTATTTTTATATTCAAAATGAGGCAATTTTTACTGAAGGGTTCAAAAAACATTGGTTTAACACTTACCGCATAAAAGAAATTTCCCACTATTAGAACTAATCTTTTCCTTTAATTTTATTTTACAAGTTTCCAATGATCTATTTAGTGAAAATATTTTTCCAAATATTATGGTAATTTTTAGATTTTAAATATGTGATTTCATAATAAAAAGGTTATTTTCCTCAAAAGATGTTATACCGAACTTTTAAATAAATTATAATCATTGTCAACATTATGTGATTAATCTTATGATTTACAAAGGATAAAATATAACAATACCATCCACAATATTTCTTTGGATAGCTTATTATCTTTTTGACTAGGGGATTTTTTAAATTTTATAAGTTATTTCTTACAATACAAATAATTGTTGATAATTATGGATAGTGGATTGTATTGTATTATTTATTTATATGATGAATGAATTTACATATTAAGTGATAGGTGGGGTATAGAATTACATTGAATCTTAGTGAATAATCAGGTCCCTTGAGATGACAAAATTGGTATTTATCATATTCCTTACCCATTAATGTATAATTTCATAGAATGTGGCCTCAGTAATAAGTTTAAGATGGATAGAAGTATGAATTACATTACTATAAAAGTAATTATTGATATTCATGTGATTATTCAAATAGTTATTATATTCATGGATATGTTTCAAATTCAGGTTATTATTAATATTAAATTATTTTATCATCATTTATTTTTTCCATATTATTCGTTCCTTATTTGTTCAATTATAGCATCCACTATATGAATTCTCTTACTATGTATTTGAGCATACCCTTTTAATTAGATTAATTTATATAAGATTCTAGGATTTCTACTATGATTTATCTACACAAATATGATAAAGGTAGTAATAATGTGCTCAATGAAAATACTTTGTTGCATTTTTTTTATGAAATGTAATGCGAGATTCAAGAATCTATCTAATTTTCTAATACAAAAAAACTATTTGATCCATTGGGATGTATTTGATTATATGTAGTGCCATTATAATAAAGTAACAAATGACTATGGGGATACTGGGGTAAAGATTATTACAATCACTATGAATAATATCAACCTTTATTAACTCTACCTTTGAGTATCTAAAATAAAACTAGTCTACCTATTTTGACAATGTGGATTCCACATTCATACCAAATGAGAAACCTTCAACTCCATCCTCGACCACATCCAAATGAATCCCCTCTAGTGCTTCCATCACCAAAATCTCCAGAATCCTGAGAAACATCACACCATTAATTATATCTCAACATGTAAACTAATATATTTACTTTTATATGGGTTTAGAAGATAAAAAATCATATCCCTAATGAATATATATCAACCTTCACTGTCAAAAATTCATATCACAATAGGGGAAGACATATTTAAAAATTTTATAGTACCTAAAGACCACAAAACTCTCACCAATTTTGTAATGCATCCATAAAGTTAATGAAAAAACTATTACCACCAACTTCAAATAATAGGTTGAATAGTTATTCTCATGGGGATCTAACTTCCTTGAAAAATAATTATCATTTCCCATGGGTGAATCATGAAACATACTAAGACCGAAAGGACTATTTCCAAAAACAATTAAAGCATCACACAACCCTCAAGAAACCAAATCATTTGGGCAATGATCAATTTCCATTTGATGAATTCGAAAACCTCAGAACACTGATTAGTCTAAACAAAATCATGTTCTTTCAAGTTCAGAGAAACCTATAAGGTTATGTACTAAGATATATTGAACAAAACCCACTGATAATATACTATGAGACAAAAGAAAAGTAATTGTTCTCCATGTTCATGGGTTCATGCTATGAAAATATTACATTTATATTGGATGGTTATACTACCACTACCTACTAAGGTATAAAATTCCAAATTAAGTGATTATCCCACATCCAAAACATACACTAAGACATCTTCCCATAAAATTTATGCTGGTATAAAACCTATAAAATAGATATAATATTCTCAACATGATCCTCATCCTCCTCTGAGTAGATTAGGATGTCATCAATGGACATGAATATGAAATGGTCTATTAAATCATAGAATAATGGGTTGATGATCCCCTTAAAAAAATATAGAACTTTCATGTTACTGAATAACATGACCAAGAACTCAAAGTTACCATATCGACACCAGAATATTGTATTTTGTATATGATCATCCTAAACCTCATTCAGGGACACCAGAGAATAAATTGATCTTATCAATCCATATGAATACAAAAAAATCATAAAAAACAAAATCTATCCATGGGAGGGGATATGGATTCTTTATATTTTCCTGGTTTAATATTTAGATTTCCATACATAACATTTAAATACCATTTACTTTATGGGTGAATAATACATGATAACCCCAAATTGACACTATAGGATGAATGAATCCTCTCAACATTAGATCATTGATATAAATACTCAACTTCTATTAATATAATTGTTTCATATCATATGGATCTATCTAAAATAGAGTGACACCATGATACAACTGGATATCAAAATCAACATCACACAAAGGGGGTGGGGCCATGACCGCATCAGAAAAAACAATAGGACAGTCCTTCGAAACTCATGGAAAATACGCCACCTACACTTCTACAGACCGCAATGAAAAATCTTATAATTAGGATTGTAATTACCTCCAACAAACCCATCCTATTTAGTGGTCCCACTTTGAAATGAAAAATATATATTTAGCATCCATATCATTGAACTAAATGGTCCTCTAGAAATAGTCTATTTATACATGAATAAATATGACAAGTTGATAGTAAGAATGATTTCATATAGTTATATAGTATTATAAATAAGTCGAAGACTAACTGATTTTTTTCCCATCATCAGTCTATATCCACAACATACATCAAACAAGAATTCCTTGATTCTAACTGGAATAGATAACAAAAGGGCCTCAATAATACCCTCCACCCCTAGTCAAATGGAATAGACCAGTTTCACTGAAAATAAAGGATTTTTATGTCCTAGAATAAAATAATGAATAAATTAAGATAGTAGATAAGCCCAAGGTACCTCCGAGGATCATTGATCCAAATAGTTCTGGAACATCAATAAAACGAATCATCCAATGTTTGGATCCACTACATCACTATTTATGACTGCCACTATAGATGCACTTAGTAATAGGCATTTGAGGATGGGGACATCCTCCATTTCACTTAGAGTATCTCTATCTCCACTTAGTGGAAAATATTTTTGTTATGCATTAAATGTAAGATACAACTGTGTATGATAGGGGAAATGATCATCTATACCATGACTATCCTGGATAATGGTTGGTAACTCGAACTAATAATGACTGATATTCTTATAGGAATAACACAATGGCCCTATTACCTCAGTATTAATACATGAAGTTATTTACCTAAAAACACAGAACATACTACTGCAATCGACTCCCCATAGAACTAAACATCGATCTCCCAGATGACCGAGGTCCTCAACATGAATATCTTCTCCATAAAATTCACCAATATACTCCCTCTTGATAACAATCCGATAAAATTAATTCCCTATATAACCTAAACCTTCAGCTACACCTATAAATTTCATGGAAATGTATGAAAGAGTGAACACATGTTTGATAGTTAGATGCAAATCCTCCTCAAGACGGTGTTCTTTGTACTCCTCTTGAGTGAATAAATTAGTGGTGAAATAAATAAATTTATTAAAATTTATCTTGATGTCTCACACACATAATATCCCCTGATGAAGGGAGAGTAACCCTTGCCTCTTCATAGCTTGCATCATCAAAGAAAGAAACTCTACTCTAAACCATTTATAAAAAATAACCCATGGAACATCTTCCACTCACCACAAATGATGGTATATAATTCACCAAGGAATGACTTACCCAATCGTCAAAATTAGTTCTTGTGGAACCTACTACTTTACTCAAGCTCAAATTAGGATGAATGTTATCTTGAGATCCTCTATCCAATTACTCATCTCTAAATTGGAGACAACCCCCTCCTAATTTTACAAGATATTATGGGGAGAATATTTTAGTTTCATCTTTAAGTACGCATCCTCCTTTATCAAGTTGACTCTATAATGGTAAATTGGATCTTTCTACAAATCCTTTAAAACCTAAATTGTGAGTATTCAATGACATAGATCCATCTTTATAAAGAAGGAGTAAACTTATAATCCAAATATCAATGAATAAAATTGGAATAATTTAATTTAAATTCAATCTAGTTATTCTATATCTGCACCATTAAAACAAAATGTAGGTAAGAATGACATATATAACACTCTTAAGCCTCTACCATTTTAACCCCATTTCATGATTCATTTCCAAGTCCCTAGGGTTGTAAGTACTAACTTCCATAACACCCTTCTTCAATTGACCCTTTCAGTGTATTAGTGATTTTGAGATCCTAAGGTCTCCAAGTTATCCAAGCCTATTTAAAGCATAATAATGATAAAAACTTCACAAATATTTATGTTTACTCATTATATCAGTTGAATTAGGATTCCCTTTATTCTTTCATAGTTCCAAACCCCCATTTCCTATAAGATTTTGTTTAATGTGGTGTTTTATTTCAATATTAATTATTCAAGAGTAAAATTTATTATTTTTTGAAAATTGAATGACACTCTAGTTGTCATAGTATAACACATAGATCAATTTACTCCTTTTGATCTACACAAATAAAAACTTTAACTACACCATTCTTTCCCAACTTATACTATTAAAATGTACTCAGCTTCGATGGGTGTTAATGGAGCTACCAATTGTAATTGTGACATCCGACTTCTAGAAGTGCCTCTAAGGTAAACATGAAACAAATGGTTTCCATCCATGAATAATTATCTCCACAAAAGTAATAATTTGAAAACCTTTACATGGGATTATATATTCTAAAATAGGGAGAAATATTCAATAACCATTTGAGATACCGGAATATACACTTGATGAACTTACAATGTTGTTTCCTAGGATTATATATTAACCTATTGACCATACCTACCACTTGAGTGATATTTTTCTTTAAAAAAACAAATTTATATAGAATAATTGCCAAAAATGATACATATAGAACTATTGAAATGTACTTTTCCTCCTTTTCCACCTTATATGTCTTCAACTTTGAATGTTGGAAATGTCTAGAAAGAGGATTTCTCACATGCTTTTATTCATTCATCCAAAACCTCATCAATAATTTTACGATGTAAACCAATTAAAAAGGGAAAGATGTTCCATATATTAGGTTTATTATAATCCACATCCATACCATGATTTTAGTGTAATAAAGACCGTCAATCTAGAAACATACTTATAATTTACTCTTCAACTCTTTCTTCCTCACCACAATAGGTCCATCCAAGAGTATGTCATCAATATAGAGACAGACTATAAAAAACTATCATCATCATAATTATTCATGTAATTAAAAAAATATATGTTTATCAAGATGAAATATTCTTCATGATAATGTTTTAAAACATCAAATTTTACTACCGTGGTGCCAGTTTCATCTCATATTGGATTTTTAAGAACATGTACATAACTCTTATAGTGTTTCTTAGTATGAAACATTAAGGATTATCCATGGTGATTTCTTCCTCTAAATTTCCATGAAGTAACCTTATCTTGTCATAAAGTTGTTAATGAAAAAACCTCTAAGGAAACTATGATAAACACAATCTGAATAGTTGTGTGTTTCAATATAGGATATAAAATGTCACAAATATTAAATCCTTTTGATAATTATAAACAATTAACAATACGTTTCTCCTTGTAATGAACTATAACATCCTTTTCAACCATTAGATAATAAAACCATTTGTTCTAGAGTCCCATCTTTCCTTATGGAAGATACATTAGCAATAATGTATTGAAAAAAATGGAAGTAATCCAATTATTTACTCGTTTCTAATTCCTAATGAAAAAAGTAACTTGGAATTATCAAATAATCAAGGATTTTGGTTCCACACCATCAATGTGAAATATAATGTGAATATAGTATTCAAAACTCTATATTATCCTTAACACCCTAGTAAATTGGCTCAGCTCATATGGTTTATCACCTTCTATACATAAAATTTTAAAACTCTATTCAAAAATACACTATCCTAGGGAATTATAGTACATTAGACCTTGATAATTCCAAAACATGATAATCACATTCCATTTTTCATAAATTATTTTTTCCCATAAAAATATATCTGTTATGGTATATAAATAATGCTAAACCACTTGTTTTCTACACATATCAACCCTATACTTCAATATTGGGTCTTTATTCCAAGGAAAATCTTCTTCCTCTTTATGATATTTTGATATGATCTCATTATTGAGGAGGTAGTTTTAGAATCTAATAACATTGAAAATGAAAATCTTTGTAGATTACGAATCCATGGTTTCCATCCCCTAGTTTTTAAGGAAAGATGTGCAGGATATATCATCTAAATTTTCCATATCCCTATAATCAACCTGAAAAGAAATAATTCACCTTATAACTATAAGGTAAGTAAACTCCATCTTCTAGAAGGAAGATAATTCCTAAAAAAATTATTGTGAAAATGGTTTGGAAGGACTCTAATTAATGATATATGCCACCAAATTAAATACTATAGGAAAATATTACTTCAAAAAAATTAAAACATAACCTCATTTTATTAACTCAATAATTTAGTGTCTGATTCATCTCTTATGCAATATAATTTAGATCAGGTGTTTTAGGAATAATATTTTCCACTTGGATTATATTCATCTAATAAAAAATTTCAAAACTCGCTTACTCTATATTAACCTCCCTTATAATACCAAATATATTTTTGTTTTAACTGAGTCATATATATCACCAGGGATTTTTATCCAAAATTAAAAAATGCATTAAAATTTTGTTTGAGTAAAAACACCCAATCCTATCCTATATAATTTTTGATAAAGGTAATGTAATACAGTTCTCCTACATGATATCAAATGGGTGTGCATACCCATACCTCTCCTCTATTATGATTCAACAATCCTTTCATATCCATAGTTTATTGACATTTCTCACCAATGAGACTATGATTTTATGCCACAATAGTGATGTTTGTGAAGTTATAGCTTCTGCAAACTTGATACCTTCTTGAACACCAATGGGGTTTAAAGTTTCACCCTTCACACCATTGGAAACCACCAAGGAACTATGTGTGATCCTCCACACACCATACATAAAAAAACTATATAATCCTTTATTATTATAATAATCAATAGAGAGTATGTTATTTTTTAGACCTGGGATATGTTAGATAACTATAAGATGAAACTTTTTAGGGCTTCTGGATACATAATTGTTTGTGAATCCACTATTATGATTTGAATTAAATGAAGGTTTGTAATTACGGATCCATGATTATGTCAAATTCATGATAATTAGAACCAATGTACCACCCTCTTCATTATTTGCAGAATTTGTAAATGATCCAGAAGCATGATTTTTGATATTTACACACCACTCGCTGAAATATTATATTAATTTTCCCTTCATTATATAATTCCCACATGTGGAGTTACCAAGACTGTTAAGTTTCAGTCATGCATGAAAACCATTTTTAGGCAATGGAACATAATTGAACCGCAAGAGTGAGATTCCCCTGACCCGCACACAGAAATATAGATCCTAAATCATATTATTTACATATTTTATTTTTTACTAACTAATGAAACCAAACTTTTAACATATATAACTTCATTAACCGATTTTTTTCACTTACATAACCAATACATTTTTTGTTTAATGTTTTAGAGAATTTGAAAAAAAAATTATTTAAAGACCCCATATCATTCCCATCCAATGTTCATTTTCCCATTAAAGCATGGATAAATTGTTTTATAATATGAAATTAACATATCCTATAAGATTCTCTAAATACGATACTATTCTATTAAGATCACATGTTAAAATTTTCTCCACAACCTATGAAAATGGTATCATCAAAAGGTGATATCAAACACTCTGTAAGGTTAAATAGAGGAAGTAAAAATCAAAGTGCATAAGTGAGCATAATATTATAATATGGTCATGAGAACAAAATAAAAGTGTATAAATATAACATAATACATTCAAAACAATCAAAAAATATATTATAACCCTGATTCATGACATAATGATATAGAACAACATAATACAAGAATCATAAGAATGTTCAAACATCAATAAATCATGATTCATGAGAGTGTAATATGGTAACAATAATATGGAATAAATGTGTGTCACACATAATCATAGAAAACCTTGACTTTTTTAAGGATTACTACCAAAACCATCAACATATAGTGTACAAATTTCAATGGTTTATTGGGTTTACTCCCTATTCCCATTAAAACATCGAAGGACAGAGTGCCTTGGTGTATTTAGGTCACTACAAAGTCTCACACATGTAATCTAATAAGATACAATGATTTAACTAATTAATTATAGGGATATAATAGACCCTCTAATAATATAATTATTAACTATACATATGTTTGTAGTAATAATATAAGAGCATTCACCATTCATTCTTAACATCTTTAACATGTGGAAAAGAAATGTGTTTCATGAATACTTAAGTAAAACATAATAATATTTCATTCTTGGAAAGATGGTTCACAGTTTCATTATATCATATCCCCAATGAATCATATTAAACACTAAAGTATATTCAAACTGATGAAAAACACTTCTATAAAATCATTAGATATATTATTTGAAAAACCAGAAGAGATATCAATTTATATTGGTAACTATTAAGAAAAAGAAAAATTCACATAACAATGGGAATTATATTTTATTTGAATAACTAGTGAAATATTTAAAGTAATATTAATAAAACATAATGTTCATGATGGTGGAAAAATTAAGTAAAGTGTTAAATTTTAAATCAAATTCATTTCACAGTTTTTTAAAGAAAGTCAAAAGTAACCCATATATAAAAAATTAAAAATATTCCTTATAAAAACATTATAAATAATGTAATATATAATTTAAAATGAATATAAAAATTATTTAATTTTATAGAAAAAATTTCATTGAAAAATATAAAAAATATGGATATGGTAGAAAAATATTTTGATAAAATACATCAAAACATTTAAAATAATGATTTAAAAAAAACCACATACAAAATATTAAAAAAACCGTTTTGAAAGAAATAAATTTAAAATAAACACAAAATGCCATTATTACAAATATATTATATATATAATATTCCAAATTTGTAGTATACAGACCATAAAATTTAAATTATTTGATGATATGAAGCAAGTCTCAATGATTGGAAATTGAGACGAAAAACCCTTATAGATTTGGTAACATTTGAATAAAAAATTAACGAAAGAGGTATAATGATATAGATTTGAAAACCAATAAATTTACATGAAATTTATTATATAATAAAATTATGGTCAGTATATATACCTCAAAAAATAAAGAAATTGGTGAATACAAAACTTATCTCAATGAAGGGAAATTGATATGAGAAAACTCTTATAAATTTTATAATATTTGAATCGAATCATATTGAAAGATTGAACATGAAATGGAAAATTAAAAAAATTCTTAAATATTAAATCTAGATATCATAGTTACATTTTTTTTGTTTTAGTCATTATATAAAATAAAATAGGTTAATAATATAATGCATATCTCAAAGAGGGACATTTTGAGTCGAGAAACCCTTGCTACATTGGTAATGCTTGAATAACAAGACATTAAAAGTAATTAAATGATATGGTTATGTAAATAACATCAATATAATGAAATAATATTTTAAAATAAATTAATAGGGAATAATTTGGGCAACATAAAATAAGAGATAGTCCACAATATGAAATATATCTCAATAAAATGAAATCGAGATGAAGAAACTCTTACAAAGTTCATAACATTTTAATTATGAATATGTCAAGGTAAAGAGTAATTAAAATAAATTTAAATTCATATAAAAAATTAAACAAATCACAAACCAATTACATGTAATAATGCACAAAATCATGGCATAACATACTAAATTAAGAAAGGAAATAACCCAATGAAATGAAATTGATTTAGGAATCCCCTTACCTCAGAATTACTCTTGGCCGAACACACTCTGACCTCCAATAAAGTAAATGTATATTTATTATGCTTCCATATATTTACCATATTTATATATTTATCATTATTTAACTTTCATTTACAATTTATTATTACCCATTTAGTATCAATTCTTTGATAAAATCAATATTTATTGTGTTATCTATTCAATTTTCGATGCATGTTCTGATTTTTTAGTTTTGGACCTTTCAATATAGTAATGGTATAATAATAAATAGAATTTTTATGATGTTTCATTTTTATTTTTTAGATATATTTATGAAGTTCAATGTTTATTTCATGGAACTTATGGTGAATATTTTCATAGAAAATAAAAAAAATCTAAAATTTTTTATTCCATAAAATGACATGAATTTATTAGTGAATATTAATATTAATATAAACAATACATAATAATTATAAATGATTAAATTCATTAATTTTAAATATTATTACTACCATATAACATTTCTGAATCACTCATCACATAAACATTATAGCGTCCTTCATAGAGGTGGTAAAAATGACCTAAACAAGAGTGTGTTATATTTTTTTAATGTGTAATAATATGAAATTTAATTATAATAATGTCAATGTTACATAATCTTTATGAATCTAAAAATATTTTAGGAAAATAAAGAATCAAATTTTATAATGTCTTTTATGAATTTGACAGAGAATAGAAATCAAGAAGATGATACCAATTTCGTTAAGAGCTTTAATATCCTTTTGAAAGACCTCTTGGAAATGAGAGGTTTAAGAATTATTATTGGGAACATAATATAATGGAACTTGTTTTCAGAGGCATTTAATTTTCTATTTCAAGGATTTGGATATTTTTAGGGTGTTATCTGGGTGTTTTTAAGGCTTGGTGTTGATTTTAGCCACCTGGAGGTCCACCATGCCAAAATAGTGGCCATGGATCAAGGTGTTTTAGCATATTGGGTTTGGTGAGTGTAATTTTTTTAGTTTATGATTTGGAATAGTTTATTTTAGTATATAATGGTACAAAATGGGAAAAAACATTCCCATAGTGATGGTTGCAGTGTTTGGGGGATGTACTTATGTAAAACAATGTGTAGTACAAGTCTATGTGGGGGTGGTTGTCTCAAGTGGACAAGGAAGTTTTGGGCCTAGCACAAGACATTTTGTAGTTTATAATTATATATAGGTATTTCGGTGGTTTTTGGTGCACCATGATAATTCACACACTTGTAGTTACTAGTTTTCTCTCCTCGGTATTTCTATTTGGTACACATATCAACCACATGGAGACCACCATGCCCTACGAGTGGGTGTGGAAGCATTCATTCATAGAATGGGTAAGCAATATGGGTGTATGGTCAATGGGGAGAATGGAACCAATATAATTTAGTTGTAGAAATGATCCATTAAAAATGGAAAATTATCTATGCCGATATCTTAGAGGCTCCCCATGGTGTCCTCGTCAAAGGGCACTATGATTGTTTTGGTAACAACCATGCCATTCTGGTGTCCTCAACACAGTCTAGCCTCAAAGAAGATAAGGTTTTTATTTTATTATTTTATTACCACAAACCTTGTTCATTAGGTTCCTTACCTACCACGGATTTGATTTTATTTGATGGTGAATTGAAAAACCACAACCAATCATTTTTTTAATATGATATTATTTGAAACTTAGAGTATCTCAAATAAATAGATTCCCATTCACTCATATATGAATTTTAATATTAATATTATTCCTTATTAACCCACTATTTTGGTCTCCTTATTCCATTTAATCAAACCCTGGATGATTATAAGGGTTTTTCTAGGGAGTTTCTTCATCCCTTGATGGATTATAACCTTCCTAATTTTTTTGTTGCTTATTATTTGACTCAAGGTGCCAATTTAATCTCGTTCACATATGTTTCATCTTGTTATTTATTATATTCTAGAAAACATGATGATGTGTGGTGATGGTAGATTATTATTTCCAGCTGATGATGGTAGAGATGTGGCAGTTCTAGTAAAATCCATTGGTGGACTCCTTTTCACTTAACTTGATTGTCTTAGCCCAAATTGTTCAACTTTAATTATTGTAGGGGGTTATGATGATTTTATTTTATCTCTTAAAACATTGTTAAAACCTACTAAAACACATTTTATTGAAATCACCTAGAATAGAATGAATAGAACCATATTCAATCATATTAATTTTCTAGCTTTTGTAATTTATAAAGGGAAACCTTTGAATTATCTCAATTGAAACAAACCCTTATCTTCATAAGACAAATTACTTGAATTCTCCAAAAATATTTTATACACCTTTACTTAACCATATAAAGCAAGGTAAGTTTAAAAATATCACATGTTCGGTATAGATGATATAGTTTAGGGGTGTGGGTTGTGATTTACTCCTGAATTTAATATCAGGCTCTCTCCACTGGCTTAGTGATAGATATTTGGTCAAAGTGGAGGGGATATGATTTAGTATTTCATTAATGTAAAACTCTTCAACTAAGAAATTATTTATTTCAATGAAATGGGTTCTTGAGTGGGTTTCATTCGCTTAATTCTTTCTTGGTGATGGGTTACTATTATCACCTACACTACTATGATAATAAAATATATGATTTTCTAGTATTCATATTTGATACCAAGTGAAATAGGAATCCTTGAAATAAGATTAAATATAGGTAAATATGGAATATATTTGTGAAAATGGATGCAAAAAATTATTTCCTTTAATAATATTAATTTATCATGTGAATTATTTTCTTCCATGTTATATAATTCATATAGATTTTATGAAATATTCCATAAATACAAATTAGAAGAGATATAGAATGGAAAAATGAGGTAAATGAATAATGTATGTTCCCCTAGTATATTTGTTATAATGAAATTCTATTATAGTTAATTTTATTTATAATTTCTATTTTATTTATCGATATACATATGATAAATAAATTGAGCATGTATTACATCATTTGCTGGCCATGATGTGTTGGAATTACTTATGGGATTAAGGATTGGGATAAAAAAGATACTATAAAAATTTTGGAATGGAATTAAACAATACAAGGACAATAAAGAACTAGTTTGTAAAGGGTTTTAATATAAAATTATGTGTATACTACTATAATTTATATAATATATAAATCGTTGAATGTAATAATTAATGTGGAAGGATGGATGAATTTAGTTATCCCTTAATTTACATCCACATATTAATTGATGATAAAATTAAAATGTTTCCCTAAAACCATTTAAGAAAATAAAGGCCAATATTTCGTATGTGTTTTACTTACCATTATTAATTTATTAGTTTTTATTTATTATTCATTGTGTTGGAATCAATATACTGAAAATGTATGTGTAAATGGAAGGTAAACATGTTTAATAATAAGGAATTTGTAGAATTTATATATCAATGAGTCAATGTGAATGACAAAAAGATGATAAAATTTACTAGGATAAATAAAATTGATTTATATAGATGAGGTCTTTAAATTCTCCAAGCATTATCAAATTAGAAATTTATTTTTTCCCAAACTGTACTATTTACAAAGCCATAATATATATTAAGTTTTGGGTCGATCCCACAACGAGTAGGGAACATAGTGATGAGAAATCTTAACTAATGGCGGGGAATATCCAATTAATGATTTATTTTATTAAAATAATTATTAAATATAAATAAATTAATTAAAATAGAGAAACAAAATAGAGGAGAACCATTTTCTCTTTGCATTTATTTCTAAAAATAAATCTTGACTGCACTTGAAAAACAATAATACTCATTATATTCCTAATCAATCATAATTCATCAATAAAATTTATTGTAAACCCTATAAATCTAACATATAATCTAAATTCATAGTGGTCTGATAAATTAAAATAAGCACAATGCATTAACATTGTACTGCAATTGTAGAAGAATAATCACATTCAATGGTCATGTATTAAATATCTTAATCATGCTGGGTTTTTTCGAATATTAAAAAAACTTGGTCCATGATTTATTAACAAATATGAGTAAAATAAGTATAAAATAAATACTAATTGAATAAAATCATTGTGTATGTTACTAAAGGAGTAATATAGATTGATATGCACTTGGTTTTTCTAATTTTTCTCCTTACTACAGGTTTACCTAATCATTGTCAGGTTATCACTAATGAAAAATAAACCTAAAAACATAGGGTATAGAATAGAAAGTAGAGAATAAATAGAATATAATTAAACAAAATTCTAAATATTCCTAAATTACATGAAATAAAGTAAAATGAAATGTGAAAGAAAAAAATTAAATATATCTACATAGTACTCTAGGTTATGTCCCTATAATAGCCTCATGGTGGTCGTGCCTCACATTAGTAATAGAATTCTATTTTTATAGACATAACCCATTATTTATAACCCTATAAGTCATTCAAGGATTTCCTTAGGTCAAACCACACCTGAAATGGTTATTTTGGGTTATAGAAAAATGTTTCTATTGAAATTAATGTAAAAACACCTTTTTTTCTCAGTTGGGAATTTACACGAGGTGTAAGGTTTACACAATCTATAATTTTAACCACATGTAACAAATTCATGAAATGTAGAATTTATAAAAAAACCATCAAAAGTTTCACATTATGACACATATCTTTTATGTCATGATGAATTTTAACTTCACATTATGTTCATTTTATCCTCTTTATGCACTGTACTTATTTAATTACATATACCCGTACATAATGTTTAGTGATTACAGGAAGATTAATGTCATATTCCTATGATGGATTATCTATTTTTCTATGGATATTTAGTTTTGTGACATCAGAACCTCCCTTTTACTTTTTGACTTTAACCATTGACCTTGGATTCTTTTTCATTTTCTTGTCATTTCATGCCGCTTCACAGCTTGGGGTGATGTGCCTTTATGTTACTAAATTTTCATTTATTCCTTAGTATTGGACTAAATTTCATCCTGTGTAAGAATAAAAAAACATTAATATCATGAACAAATATTATATTTAATAAAATAATATTCAATGAATTAATTGATATAATCCCATAAAAATATATATTCAAAATTGAGATACCAAATACCCCAAACTCAAATAATTACTCATCCTTAAGAAAAAACTCTACAACGAAATACGAAGGATCCATACATAAATAATGAAATTTTCAAATTATTATGATCATAAAAACAATTTATAACTGCATATTATAAAAGGAAAAAATATACCCAATAAAGAATCCAAAAATCAAGCTTCATTTATATTGTTCAATTCAGGACATAGTTTCATTTTCACTCACAGATTTTAGCTTTTCATCAACACCCATGACATTTATGATTTAACTCACCATTTATTTTTCCTCTCATCACTCAAGGTAACAAATTTAATGGAGTTATGATCATACTATATGTTCATTATCTTAACAATACTCTTTCATAGAATGTACTTTCTGCACCTCATAAGGGAAAATATCACAAGTAATCATGAGGGTCTTTCAATTAGGATTAAATAACTCTGTGGCTGAGGGAAGGTAGGTAGAAATATTGAAATTAATGTACAGAGGAAGATAAAATATAATGTATAATATATGATATTAAAAATATGAGAATTATTAAATTCTCCTCACAAAAATATAATGTCATCTCTCACACCCCCAAAGCTCAAACTAATGGCTCTCATAGAATGTAATAACATAGAAATAAAACCCTATCTTATTATTCTATTTTTTCCATTTTTTGGAATTTTTTATTTTGAATGAACCTCATATCCACAACCTAACCACATATGATAAAAAACATCAGTCAAATAATGGAAATTTTTATTCTACCAATTCAAAAATAAAATTTTCATTTTTTTCTTTATTTAAAGATTACATAGGATAAGTATCATATCCACCACTAAACCACATATGATTGTGAGATCATCAATATGTTTTTTCTTATTTTTGACCGAAGTGAGAAACAACCCATTTTTTATATTATTATTATTATTATTATTATTTTATCAAAAAGAGGGGAAAATAATTGGATTCAATGAAAAAAAATCACGAACCTTATAAAAAACCATGGAAACACCCTGTAGTCACATTTCAAGAATGATAACCATTATCTACCATAGAAAACCAATCCCCAATAATATAATGAAAAATACAAAGAGATTGGTGGGAAAGGTAATAATTAATTATAACATGGGATGCTCCTAACATGTTCATTTATTAATTATATTTGAAATGTAAGGATAAATGTAAAGGTGTGTATTAGGATTAATATATTTTCAATAAAATGAATCAATCATTTCAAAAGTGAATTTGTATGGTCATAACATTGACATGATATCAATTCAAGTTCCAGTTGGATTACATGACCCATATTTTTATTAAGAAATAATATCATAAAAATAGGAAATATTTGTTCTAGAACTCCCTCAGGTAATGGGAATGGTATATAAGTCAATCAGGTCATGGAATGAACATTAGTAACCAGTTTAGTCGAAGTAAGATTCTAGGAGTCCATATCGTGTAATGAAATCATATTAGTAATAATTATTTTAAAAATAACAATTAATGTAAGTGTGTGACCTAAAAAACTTCTATTAAAACCTTTTTAATTTATGGGAATGATATTTATAACTTCCAACATGTCAAAAATAGTTTTACTAGTTGATAGTGTCTCATAGATTACAAAAACAAGTAAAATAATTCGGGCTTGTTTTAGGTGAACCTAATCAATTCAGTTCAAGAAAAAAATCAATTAATTTTCTTATTTTTTATTTATCATTTTAAAAAAAATAAAATAGTAAAACATAGGGGTGAAAAAATATAAACATGTAAAATTAAACCCCTTCTATTGATTTTTTTGAATGAGTTTGTCAGGTTTTGTCTTATCCATGTTTATGAATAGTACAATGATTTCATGACGTTAATTGATCTCGTGATGTGAGTAATTCCAATATTTAGAAAATTAGTGTCTTATATATACCTTATTTAAGGGTCTTGAAATATAGAAATAAGAAATTAAATTATAATCCATTTAAAATTTAAAATATTTTGATCATGTAGGTAAAGTGTCAAAACAATGGGAAATTTATTTAAACTAACTATGAAAATAAAATAAATCTAATTCATAGAAATTATTTTATAAAAATTTTGGTTGCCTCTCAATATTTGTTATTTTTTATGGTCATTAGAATTACTTTTTACCATTGTTAGATAATTGGAACATGGTATAGAGACAACTGTCTTGGATTTAACCACATATGGCTCTGTGGTGTATTTGGTAAGTCTTTCTCTTCTCCTCCAATGGTTATTTTTGATAAGTCGTGAGCTGAAATTTGAGGAGAGTTGTAATGAATATAATAAGAAATCGAAATCTTACTAGATTTTACAGTTCACATACCCAACCAATGCTTCTTACAATTCTTCTTCAATTATTATAGGTTCATATTTCATAACCTATTCAAATATGGTATATCAAGAAACATATTTTTTATTCCTTTCTTATATTTCATTAATGAGACCATCCATGATATGAACTTTTTTATGGTATGTTTAGTAGGGTGTCCCATGCTTGTTTGGTCTCTATAATTACATTTATTTTGAAGCAAATTTTCTAATTATCCCGTTCCATTAATTTTATATCTACCTTTATAACGTCACCCTCTTGTACCATATTGACTTCTTTATTTACTACCTATATTCATTCTTCTTCCTTCTATTATATAGATTGTTTTGTTTTACCTTCTATTTTTCCTCTTTAATAATCAAGTCATATATTTCGATCAAATTTTAGTCATCTTATTCTCAAAATCACAAAAGGTATTCACTATGTTCTTATTGATCTTTGTTTATTCGTAGAAGGGATTCCTCAGGTTTTGACAATCCCTACATTATATTTTAATAGTATGTTGAATACAAGGGAATTTAAATTTAAAATAACCTGAGAAAGGTGAGTAATAAATTCTCTATGTTTACTATATTGTGACTCGTTCCCATCCATCCTCTTGTCAAATAATTAAATGTATTTTGTGAGCAATGTGGAAAGTCAATAATATGAGTTCTCTTCCTATGGTTTTTGGAAGGATATGTCTTCTTGATTGTGTTTTTATTAATGTTTTTTTGTATCAAAATCGTGTAATTCCTCCACTTATTGAAATTCTTCATCTTTAAACTATCCTGTATAAACATTTGAAACTATTAGTAGTCTACAAATAAAAGAATATAAATATAAAATTATTTCAGAAAGGTGATTTTTCAATTCTCTTTATTTACTCAGCTCGGCCTCATTATAGTCCATCCTCTTGTCCACCATGTCAATGTATTGTGTGAGTAATCTCATTAGTATTTATTTAGAGTCATTATTGGTCCGAGATTCTCTATACTAGTTTTGAATATTGGGGTCTCCTCCACATGGATTATGGTAGGTTTCGCCTCACTATTAAGGTGGGAATTCATCATATCTAAAAGAATATCCATCATCCCACCGTGTTTCTTGATGTGACCGCCCTTTAGAGTTTATTACCAACCATATCTTATGATACTCTTGATAGGCATTGTATTCTGGTTGTAGGGAATAATATTGGTTCATTAGAAAAATAATCCTACACACCATTAGAAACTACCAAAAGTGTAATATAATAATAATAATAATAATAATAATAATAATAAATCAATGCAAAAATAAATACCTAAACTAGAATCAATACAAAATGTAATAAGAAAATTCATTGAAATAAGAAAATGATCTTGAGTTATTTTTAATGCTTTACTTCTCCCCATCAAGGGAAAACAAATTTTATATGTCTGGAATACATTGTTAAATCCTATAAGAATGATCAAATTATAAATTTATTTTTTCTCGAACCATACTAACTACAAAGACATAATATAGAAGAAGTGTGACCTCAATACCTCATAGAGTGAGGAACATAGTGAATAAAACTCTTCACAAAAGATTTCTTCACTCTAATTTCCAATTAATATTATTAAACTAATGATGGAATTTAAATAAATCAATTCAAATAGAGAAACAGAGGAGAAGAGAATCAATTTCCCTGGGTGGTTTTTCAAAAAATAAATCCTAGATGCACTTGAAAAACAATAATAATCATTATTTGTGTAATTAATCATATTTAATCAATATAATAGATATTAAAACCTAATAAATATACCCTATAATTTCAATTTATGGTGGTCGAACAAATTAAAAAAACCATATTGCATTATTATCAAATTGAAATTGTAGAAGAATAATCACCTTCAATGGTAAAGAATTAATTATCATTATCATGTTAGGTTTGATGACCTATTAAGATAACTTGGTATATGATTTAATAAAAGATATTATAAAATTAAGTATCAACACAAAACCAATTTAATAAAATAATTGTATAATTGACGAAATGAATAAAACAAATTGGTACATACACAATTTTTCCAATTCTACTTCCCCTATAGGTTTACCCAATCATCATGGGGATATTTCCAATAATAAATATACCCAATACCATAGGGGAAAGAATAAAATGTGACTAGATTAAAAATAATCTATTTTTCATGAAATAAAGAAATATAAATTAACAATGTAGAAAAATGAAAACCTATCCATGTAGAACTCTGGGTCATGGCACAATGGTAGCCTCCTAGTGGTCAATCCTCATGATTGGAATGAAATGATATTTTTACTAAATAAAACACATAATTTATAAATCTATAATTTTTACTAGGGTTACCTAGGTCAAACAACACCTTAAATTACAATCATGGGTAAAGGAAAAACATTTCCATTGAAATTTACATAAAAAGCACCATTTTTCTATTATTTTTGGCATTTACACAATGTGTAATTTTTGACCACGTGTATCAAATTAAAGTATTTCAGCCTTTCTGAGAACACATCCCATGTTTTACACCATGACACATAAATTTCATTCCATAATACAATTTTACTTCACATTATGTTGATTTCCTCCTCTTCACTCCCTATAGGTCATTCGTGACATGCACTAGTACATAATGTGTAGTGATTTCCAAATGTGGAATGTCATATTCCTTTGTTGAACACTCCTTTTTTCCATTTATCTTTTGTTTTATACTTCAGAAACATCCCTTTTATTTTTGTATTTAACCATTGACCTTGACTTATTTTTTAATTTTTTGTTGTGTCGCGCTTCTTCACGGCCTAGTCAAAAGTGCCCTAATGTTCGAAAATTTCCCTATATTCATTAGTATTGCTCCAAAATCTGTCCTATATAAGAATAAAAAAAATTAATATTGGGAAAAAATATAATATTTAATCAACACATATTCAACTAATCCATATATAAACACCCATTAAAATATATATACGAAATAGGGACATCAATAACTAGAGAAGATAATTTTGTATCAATAAGTATGGTTTTAGTGAAAAAAACCTTGGAACTCTAAGTATGGGTTATAATCTAGAGGTTTATAATAATTGAATAGATTAATAATTAAATAATATATTTGAATAATTTAATTTATATAATTATTAATAATACCTTATAATAATATTTATTAATAATTATTAAAGAAATAAATGAAATTTTGAGAATCTTATTACAAATGTAAAGGTGATATCATTTCGCAGGGATTGTTATGACTGATATCTAAGAGAGGGGTGTGTTAGATCATTTAATGATGTAGGGATTTATTATCTTATGTATTTTCAATATGAATTTAGTTCTGGAGTTATTATCATAGGACCTACTATTTGTACTTTGATTACACGTATATTCGATATATTTAATGTTAATAAAACCTTTAATTACATATTATTAATTGTTCTACATGAATATAATATAATTATTTCCTCAAGAATACATCGCATTAATAAGGTAATAAAATATCTCCTCTATGAAGATAATGTTGATGTGCTATGACGATATACTCAAAAAAATGTGGTTGGATAATATAAAATGATGGGACACATTTTACATAGATTATCAGGTGAGAGTAATCATAAGAATACGAGGCTTCATCTCATGATGTTATCATATGGTAATCTATAAGAGGGGATATTATGAGAAAAAACCCACCAGTAGAAATTCTGCATGTTTTAGTGTAATTTGATATTCTTATCTATGAGCATGCTTGATGGTCCTTATAATTAAATATTATTATTAATTCTTGTCACAACTTGTATAAACAGATGTATTTCATATAGCATGATGAAATGGTTCATGGAAAATTTAGATATGTTGGGTGTCTCATGAGTGAAATTTTATTAATTAATAAGTCTAGGAAGTATTTTTCCCTTACATATTTAAAGAAGTTGATATATCATTCCTTTGATTGGAATAGAACCATTTCATTAAATTCTATCACCAGGGTGTAATGAAAAAGTTATTTCAGATAGTCAAAGAAAGACATATTGAGCATATAAGCTGGTGAAATGGGCGTGAAACCCTCTTGATGAGATATTGTGACAAATGGATTATATTTCACATTCAATAATCATATGTGGTTGTAGATATTGCAAAATTAATTTCTTTATATTAGGTTCCTTAACCTGTTGATAGAAAATACTCTTTTACTTTAGGAAAGCCTACCTAATGAGAATGAGAAGGAAACCTATAGGGTCTCACACTAAGTGTTTCGATTGATCTTGATTAAATTTTATTTTAATTTAATTAATTGAATAAATATAACTCTAAAGTTAGATGAATAATTTTAATCATGTTATATTGACCACATAAATTAAATAAATATTTTCTCGTTGATTTGTGAACAAAAAAAATATATTTTCATTATTGAATATTTTAATAATAATTTATTTACTTTATTGTGAATAAAATACTTATTTATGAATAAAATATATATTCAGTTGTTAAATAATTTCTATATTAGTTTTAATGAATCAAGACAGATTCTCGTGACAAATTTTAATTAACAATACTGGTACGTAATATTATTCATTGTATAAGATGGAACACACAAAATAATAATAATAATATAATTATTATTATATGGAATGGGGTTTATGAAAGGTAATAAATTTTATTTAACTATAGATATTCAATTAAATATCATTTTAACATAAATCGTAAATCTTTAAATAGATAGAAAAATATAATGTGTAGAGAATCCAAGAATTGAGAATACAGAATTGTTATGCATAATAAATTCACCCTCAACTCATCCTCATCTATCCCACTCAAGAATGATAAGTGAAGATATATTTCATTCAGATCGAAGAACTGTTTATGAAGAATGAGAAACTCAAGACATTCAACTCATCATGCTAACACCCAAATATCGAGTGGTGTCACTCAATGATCATAGGTGGACATGCAGATCACCATAAGAGGGATTTTGTCCTTGGACCCTCATATCACAACTAAGGTAATCTAAAAGGCTCTTTTTGGATTATTAACATTCACTAACATAGAAAGTTCAAAATCCAAATTATTTATTTCTTCAAATATTAAATAAAATAATTATTGGTTTTACATTCAAAATCCCGACTCTTGGTTTTGGGAAACATTTATTAAATTAAATTTTAATATGTCATCCACCTTCGGTTGTGCACAAAACCATCAAGTGGTCTCAGAGTGGTCATGTTTAAATTTATAATTATTTACTTTATTTTTTGTCAATGAGAAATTTTGGTTAGATTTTTATTTCTTGTTATTCATTATTTAATTTGATTTAAATTAAAATGTTATCTATAAATTAATCATGTTCTTTCAATGATTCATTTTCTTAATGAAATAAAAATAAATAATGAATGACCAAATATTCCAACCGAATGTTCAAAATCATTGTTTGGTAAAATTGGTTAAATGTTGTGTTGCTAAAGCATGTTTCATATACTAATGAACCATATATCTAGATGTTTTAAGCAATTAAAAAAATATGGTGCTTTCATTACACACTGCAGGTCTTATAGGCTAACCCATCACATGAAAAGTTGATATAGATTGTGTAGTTGGAAGGTTCACACCACGTATTACAATGGAGTTAACACACCGAATCACCTATATTATGAAATGGATATACAGAATCAAAGGTACATGGGGTGTAGCTGGATGTACATTCCATGTAGTCTCCCATTAATGGAAAAAATTAAAATTACATTAAATTTGAAAATCAAAGAATTATAATCTTATTTTATTGACCGGAACACCATTTTTTACCTTTTAATTTAATAATGGATTTAAAAAAATGAAAATTCCAAATTAATTGATTTTAAATAAAATGTTATTATTGGTCGTACCATTTTTTTCAATGAATACCATTAAATATTGGTATCTACAAATAAGATTGGATGATTATGAAGAAGAAAGGGAGTTAATTAATTAATTAATTAATTAATTAACTCAAGTGTGTTTATATTAAATAATAAAATAATGAATAATTAAATGAATGACATCTATTTACTTTTATGTATTCCTTTCATCTATTATTTTTAATAAGCTTGACCAAGACCTATGCATGTTTTGGTTATTTTAATTAAATTTATTAAAATAGTTTTTAATTATTTAATGTAAAATTAAATGATATTTTTGGAGTTATCTATCCATCAATTATAATATACAACCTATATGTCCAAGGATATTTATGTAATCCAATTTAACAAATCCATTAGTTCCCCTCACCATATTAGTAATAAATATTTATAATTAATAGACAATCTTACGGTTCATGGAGGCAGTTCAAGAATAGAAATATGAGTTATATATCATATGTAAAAGGTTTATTTAGTTTATAATCATTAAATAAACTATTATATAATTCTCATTAATG
This sequence comes from Viscum album, assembly GCA_963277665.1. Taxonomy (NCBI): domain Eukaryota; kingdom Viridiplantae; phylum Streptophyta; class Magnoliopsida; order Santalales; family Viscaceae; genus Viscum; species Viscum album. The sequence goes on from OY728141.1 coordinate 224,726,457, forward strand.
GGTCATTTAATTAATTATTTATTTCTATCTTTTAAATTATTCATTATAACGATGCAAGGCAATGATCACGTAAATAAATGAATTAATGTGAAAAGACAGAAATTAAATAAATGAATTATGGATAATTGTTTTCTCCAACATGGATAATTTTTTAAGTAAAATCCACTTAATATTAAAAAAAATTCAAGGATAAAATAAGGTACAATTTCTGCACAATAAATTAAAATACTTCAATTAAATATTAAAGTCATAGAAATACTTTCATTACATGATTTGGAATGAAACCAAAGATCTAAGTGTAGTATATAGCCAATGTATGGACACGTTTCGTGTGGATTTCTCATGAGAGTTATGGGTTTAATTAAGAATAGTTTTATTGTTTTTAACATCTAATTTCTGTTAAATACAAATTTGGTGGCAGGTATTGAGGAATTAATAGTCAGTATTTCAGAGTAGGGGAATCCAGTCATCGAATCCAAGAATTTCAAGTCTACAGCTAGAAAGACCACCTACCTAGTTACTTTATTTTGGTTGTTATTGGAAAAGTCTAGATCATTTAGAAATGTAATTTTCATCCTTTATTACATAGATTTTAATGAAACTACAAGTTCCGAGTTCAATGGTGGGGGATATTCTATCGTTCTAAAATAGTGGGAGATTAAATAAATAAATAAAATTTAATTTATTATATACCACTTATTTTATAATCATGAATGTTGATAATAATTTTCTATATTTAATTATATAATAAAACTAAAAATTCATAATTCACATTATCCCAACGATCAATATTATATAAAGATAACCTCCAAACTAGTAGTAACTTCTAGGAGTGGTTTAGACGCCATCATGTTATTCTATACCATGAATGTAAATATTATGTGCTATAATCCTCAATAACCGATCTGCTTACTAAAGAGGGAAGTCATGAAGGGTTCCTAGTTTATGAAAATAAATTGAGTGTCATGTATTAGGTTCAATGTTTAATTCCTTCATCGATTTGTAGTGTACTAATTATGTCTCATGAAAACATGGATGCATATAAATAGTTAGAGTACCTCTATGTTATCTTCTAAGGGATAAATAGATAAGAACATTTTGATATTTCCAAGGTAATATTTCAGAGAAATCTTGAATAGGGTTCCCTAGATAGTCCTCAAGTAGTCAATATCACTGTCTACATTGAGTTCTTTGAGGTTCTAGAATTTAAAATCCCTAAAGAACTAGACACCAAACTCATTCTAGCATCACTCCCATAGAGCTTCTCTAGTTTTGTTGATAATTTCAATATTAAAAACACTGAGATTTCACATCTAGATCTGATTACTCTTATTCTACAAGTTGATATGAATAAAAAGTGTGGTAAAAGCTTCCATCATTATAGTGAAAAAATAGAAAGGGATATCATAGGTCATTAAGCTCAAATCTCCTTCACACCCTTCTAAGAAGAGGAATATTATGGGACATGCAGGGGAACATCATTTTTCCTATTTCACATAGGGAAATAAGGGACACTAGATAAAAAACTACACCCACACAAGATGTATGGAGAATCGTCAGGTGAATTTTTTATCGAGTGCAATTTATCCATTTCTAAATATTTGGTATTAGATATAGATTTTGGTCCTCACATATATATTCAAATACCAGAACCAAGTAGATTAAAAAATATTTACTGAGAATAGGTATATCATAGAGATTCCAACAGAGCAAAACTTGTTTTTGTAGCTATCTAAGACTACCGCCTCACATTTTCGACCAAAATGATCTTGGTTTTAAAGGGTTGTTATTATGTTCCTTCATTGAAATGAAATATTATTTTTATATCTACACTTCATACAAATATATTTATTTAGATATCTGGGAATAAAATATTCATCTTTTATAAAGATAAAATTTTTTGTGGAAAGGAACATTTAAATAATGGAATTTATGTAATGTATTATACAAAAAAATAACAGAAATCGATAAATAAGTTTATTCACCTGACTCATTCAACAACCAACTTTGGAATCACTGTCTAGGTCATATAAATTAAAATTACTTTACTAAATTACATCGAGATGTATTTTTAGATTCTTTTTAACTAAACAAACTAGTTTTATGTCATTCATGTTTAAAATAATAAATGATGGAAGCCCCATTCAGTGGTAAATATGAAGAGACTATAGAGATTCTTGAATCAGTTCAAATCGATGTTTGTGAACCATTTCATATTGAAGAAATGGATGGGTACTCATACTTCATAACTTTTACTAATGATTTTAGAAGATATGGATATGTCTATATAATGAGGTATATGTAGGATTATTTTGATAAATTCAAGGAATACAATAATGATGTTGTGAACCAGCTTGGTAAAAATATTAGAAAACTTCATTTAGACCATGGCAGAGAATATCTTAATCGATACATCAATGATTATTTATGAGAGTTTGGGATTTTATCTCAAATAACTCCTACTCATATTAATTTTTAGTCATGGCGAGATCAATAATGTGTCATGAGATTATTCCATTATCCTTTTGGGGATATTCATTACAAATAAAAGAATATATACTAAACTGAGTCCCAACTAAAGTATCCGATGGTATAATATAACAATAATGGAATGGAAAGAAACCCTTGTTGTATTAATTTCATGTGGGGGGTTGTGAATAATTTGTTAAGGCCTCTTCAGGTAACAAACATACAACACAAGGCACAAAGTGAATCTTTAATGTATATCCCAAATAAATAATGGGATACTAAATATACAATCTTTTAGATAAAAACGTTGTGGTTAATTGAAGTTCCAAATTTTTTGAGGAGGGACCTATCTCTAAAAGTGATAGTGGGAAAAATTTATCCTTATTTGAATTCTAGGATCAAGATACCCAAGAGTTGACAAAATAATAAATTATAAAAAACCATGTAGAAGAAGACCTTGTTCTAGAGATACAATTATTGTGTATGTGTACTAGAGATGCTAGAGAATCTGAATGATATGGTTTTTTAGTCACCGAGGATGGTGAATAATTATTATTTGATAATAATGATCCCATAACCTAAAAAATGAAGCATTAAGTATAGCATATGTTTCCAAGGGGAAAGAATCCATGAATTCGAAAATGGATTCCATGTACCAAAACCATGTTTCGATTTTGGTCGACCCTCTATTACAGATAAAGCATATTGGTTGAAAATGGGTGTTCAAGAAAAAATTGGGCATGGAAGGAAATCTCAGTACCTAAAATTCAGTACCTATAAGTCATGACTGGTTGAATATGGGTTTAAGTAGCATCAATACATTGACTATGAAAAAACTTCACCACCATTTTCATGCTAAAATCCATCAAAAATATAATTACCTTTATTTATTTACATGATTATGAGATTTATAAAATGGATTTCACATCATCCTTCATTAACAGGAACCTTTGGAAAGAAATCTATATAACATATCATGAAAGGTTTGGGCTCGAAAAGAATCCAACATGGTATGAATGTGGAAAAGATCCATTTATGGACTAAAGAAAATATCCAGGTCATGGAAAATTTGTTTTGATGAGGCCATAACAGAATATGGTTTTATGAAGAATGAATTCAAGTTGTGTGTCTATTAATGGTTTAGTGGGAGGGAAGCTATTTTCTTGAGAGTATATGTTTATGACATAGTACCCATTGGAAATGGAATACGAGTTGTATAATATTTTAAGGCATGGTAGAATAAATTCTTCCCTGTTAAGGAATTTGTTGAGGAAGTATACATTTTTGGGATCAAGATCTTTCATGATAGATTTAAGAGATCACTCGGCCTAAGTCAAAGTACATATATTGACAAGATAATAAAGATATTCATTATGTAACAATCCATGAGGGGATTGTTTCAAGCATCACATGGAATTCATCTTTCTAAGAATATATGTCCTCAGAAACATGAGGAAAGAAACAGAGTGACAAGGATTCGATGTGGATCAATGATTGGGTCATTAATATATTATATGATATATACAATGATTGATTTTTCCTACACATTATGTGTGGTACAATGATATCAAGATGATCCAAGTGACAACCATTGGAAGGTCGTTAAGACTATCCTTATGTATCAAAGGAGTACTAAGGAAATATTCCAGGTTTATTGGGGATAAGAGGAACAAGTAATTAGAGGATACATATATTCTGGTTTCCAAACTAAACAATATGACATGAAGTCACAAATGGGACACATCTTCACTTTTAATGGAGGTGTTGTGGGCTGGATGAGATCAAAGCAGTTTGTGGTTATAGATTATACAATATATTCCATGTATATTTCATCTTTTAAGACAGATAAAGAATTAGTATAGATACAAAACATTTACCAATAGAATGATGTGGTATCTAGAAGTAAATATCCTATCACACCCTATTGTAAGAACACTGGATTATTGGATCTTGAAAAAGAGACAATTTCACATCAACAGATAGAGCACATACTTTAGAAGTATCATCTCTTGAGGTATTTTTCTCGGTGTGGGGAATTAGTAGTGAGAAGTATTTCCATATAACAAGACATGGTAGAACCCATGAATAAATCCTTGTCTTAGCATAAACATGACTATAATGTGAGGTCTATTAGACGGAAGGTTGTAGGTAGTTTGATCTAGTCTATGTACGTGTTTTTTGGAGTTGGTTTCCTAGGACAAAATATTTTTAAATTGATTACATGTATATTAAATTCATTTAATATTAATAAAAAAATATTACATATTTTTTTTTCATGAATCTAATGTAATAATGTCCTAGAGTACATGTCACAATGATATGGTCAAAATATTTTCCCTCTACGATGAGAATCTTGATGTGCTATGATGATTCTTTCAAATAATGTTCCGCGGTTGGATAACGTAAAATGATGAATCAATTAGAACATATAATATCAGGTGTGATTAGTCAAAAGTATATGATGCTTGTTCTCCTAATTTTTTCACATGGTAATGTCAAAGAATAGGGATTATGAGAACATACCCACCCATAGTAATTTTGTATGTTTTGGTTTAATTGGATATTCCTATCTATGAGCTTGTGTGATGGTCCTTATACCTTAAGATTATTATTATCATATGTTACAACTCAGGAACATCGATGTATTTCATAAACCATGATAATAAAATTTCATGGGGAAGTTGGATATGTTGGGTGGGTTAGGAGTGAAATTTGATTAATAAATAAGTCAGGGAATGATTTTTCAATTCTATTTTTTTGGAAGCTTATATCATGGCCCTTTGATTGGAATAGAAATTTTTTGTTAAAGTCCCTGGACTTGGTGTAATGACATGTTTATTTTAAATATTCAATGAAATGCATATCGAGCATATATATTGGTGAGACAAATATTCAACCTTTATGATGAGATATTGTGAAAAAGGGATCATATTACATGATTAGAATTTTTTGTCATTAATATTATGAGAAGAATTTATTTCTCTTGGGTTCTTGGAACCATTGATAGACAATAATCATGGACTTTAGGCAAGACTTTCTAATTCCCATGAGAAATAATCCTAGAGGGTCACACAATAAGTGTTTCAATTGATCTTGATTAAATTTTCATTGAGTTTAATTAATGTAATAAATATTATTCTCATGTTTGAGTAATAATTATTTTCATGTTATATTGATCACATAAATTAAATAAATATTTATTCACTAACTTGGGAATAAAATAATTATTTTATTTATTGAATATTTTAAAATATATATATTTTCTAGATTGTGAAAAAAATATTTATTTGGTTGTTCTATAAATTCTATAGAAGCTTTAATGGACCAAGACTATTCCTAGTGGCAAATATTAATTAATAAGATCATTATATAATATTTTTTTATTACCACTAAATAATAATAATATATTTATTATGATAAAGAATTGGTTTTATAAAATCTCATAAATGTTATTTAATATCCTGTATGAAATTAAATGATATTTTAATATAAATTGTAACTTTATAAATATACGTTCATGTCTATTATGTATAACATCCAAAAATTAAAAATAGATAATTGTTTCCCACAAAAAGTTCTCTCTCAACTCCACCACCTCTCTCTCAAGAACGGAAAGTACATGAGAGATTTCTTCATGACCAAAGAAAGATATACCAGTAATGAAAAGTGAAATACATTCAACATTCCACTCTAGCACTTGGAGATCAATTTGTGTAACTTGGAGATTATAGGAGCACATGTGGATCACCGCTGGAGGGATTTTACCATTGGATCCTCACAAGGAAACAAAGGAAATCTGAAAGGGTCTTTTCATAAGAATAAAATTAAACAATGAATAATATTTCTAAGAATATGTATTTATACTTTAACATATTAAATAAATTAATTATAAATTTGATTTTAAATATTCCCTCTCTTGGTTTTGGGCAACGATTTTTAAAAAAATTAATATATCACCCAAATCTGAATTCTTATTCAATTATAAATACCTTCGGATGTTGCATGACTATTATTGTTGTTTTTTCTTTCATATCTGCGAATGGGGTTAATATTTGTGTGATTACATAATGTTTTGTTCTTGTATTAATTTTCTTGATATTATACATGATGTTTAAAATAAATTGTTGTTATTTTTATACATGAACTAGATATAATTTATTGAGGTAATGTGAACCTATACATGTGTTGTGATGTCTCAAAGTATCACATATATAGTTCCTCTAGAATGTAATGAATTTTTCAATGACTCATGAAACTATTATTGGCTATAACGGAATAAGGTTATCATGTAAAAATTTCTTGAATCTTTGTTAGATTTAATATTATATCATATTTGGGATGTAATAGATCATGGAGATATCATGAGTCATGTAGGTTATAAGGTGATATATGAGATGTGATAATGATGAGATGGTGATAATGTTGATGCACAATGGGTTGGTATGTGATGATGTGGTTGCAAATATTTTAGAAATGTGTTAATGTGAGTACATGGGGTGGAGCAATGTGATGGTGTGGTTTCATGTGGTACATGTATGTAATGATGAATTTGAATTGGGTGTAGGTATTTAATGAAATTGATGCACAATGTGCATGAATGTGGTGATGTGGTTTTAGAGGGTTCAAGGATGTGATGATGGGATACCCAAGGTATATGATGTTATGATAGTAAGATGATTGGAACTCATAGAGTGTCATTATTTCCTGTTTTTATATTTTACTATGATACGAGATTATAATGATAGCATGGCTGATCTTTTATAATTAATTTAAATATAGAATATTTTATTCTTAATGTGACAATGTTTTATGATAACTAAAAATATGTGAAACAATAACTGTTTTTAATAAGGATTGTCACCGTTCTTATGATCTCTATCCACACTCATTTTATCCTTAGAAAAAATCACTCATTATTCCAATTAATTATTTATTACACAATGATATATAATTATGTAGAGAGATGATCCTTTTGAGTACTCCCAAGTTCTCACCCCCTCAATTTTTTATGAGTTTTTTTAGGAATAACAGATAATGAGTGGGGAGGTTGTTGCGATTATAGCTGGAGAGGAGTATATGTGTTCTTCTTTCCATGTTTCAGAATTGTTTTCATTATATTGATCATGTGGGTTTTATATGGGAATTTTAAACTCATCAATTTTATTAAGGTTTAAATTGGCGAGTGTTTACTTTTTATTCATTTTTATGATGGAAAATATCCTCATTTGAGAATATATAACCTTGGTGCTAGTCCATAGTTTGGGGATTATTAGAGAAGGGAATCAAGGGTCACATTCCTCTTCATGAGGGGAAGGTCATGAAAAGTGTTGTCAATAATTTTGGTAGAGATATAAGATGGAGTTTTTAGTTAGAAATAGGTAAGGATTTCAGGGGTCTATAGGAAAACAATGTAATTTAACCTAACTTGTTGTGAAGGTGGATAACTGGTTTGTAAACATTAATTTTTGGCCCCCTTTAAATGATGTTAGAACACTAAATCCATGGAAACTGACTATGAAATTTTTCATATGATTCCTTCTGATATGATAAAAATACCATTATAGTCAACCACTCATTTTTAGGTGATAATTTATGGATTACATGTTGTAAAACTTTGGATGGGTGCATACATATTTTTCATCTACCATGTCTCAATTTGTATTTTTTCTTGTGTGTTTATTTCAGATAAACTATATAGATATGATCCTCCTCTAAGACTTATGAGACATTCAATTCTTATAAATTGATTCATTCTAGTAATGTATATTTATCTCATACTCATTAATGGGTGATATGTTTAGTTTCTCTTCCTAATATTCCATGAAAAATTTATTAATAATAATTTCTGAAATTTTAATTAATAAATTAGAAAAAGCATGATAGATTTAAGAAAATGTTAATTTAAAACTATATTGTGTTGTGATAATATTATTTATTGGTAAAGAATGTATAATTCATTGAATTTTCCGTGTTAATATTTATAGTTTAATGGTCGATTCATGTTAACTAGTAAACCTATATTCATCCTGAAAATCAAATCTATTATTTTAAAAGTAAATACTTATATATTTTTATGAATAGTGAAGCATGTCTAAATTTTTTTACCTGGACTTTTTTTGAATGATTTCTTTTTTAGGTTTACCTCAATAATTTTTTTTGTAGATATATATTCAAATATTTTTTTCTAGATTGTTTGAAATCCTATCATTTCTTTAAATTACATTTTATTTCATGTGTTGAGTTGAATTGGAAAATTATAATGTTTTTGAGATTTAATGCAATCTACAAGAATGAGTTCAATTAATTAATGGATATTCTAGAGTTTTTATAAAATTATTGTTTACTCTAAATGAGTTTCATGATGAAATTATGTTAAACATGACTAGTATTTATCACAAAAAATGGGATGAATGATGCATGATTAGATAAAACGCAGTGAAACATACTATAATTATAAACACATTCAACTTAGCATGAGTATTTGAAAATAATTAATGTGAAGCATTTTTGATACATGTGATTATTATTAAGAAATGGATAATGAAAGATATGAATTCAAAATGAATGTGTTGTACATAAATTTATCATTTTAAAAAGCATGTTTATGAATGGTAAATACTATAGATTGATTATTATGAAAACATGATAATTTTTTTTATATATAGATTATTTCCATGACATGTTCCAAAAAATTAAAATCAATGTTATAGAATGGTTTAATGTACAATAAATGATTATATTGCACAATATATGAATTTTCGATATGATTTATCATGTTATGCCTGATTAAATGTGAAGAATTTAAGGACGATGATTGGAAAATATGCGATTAATGAAAAGAATTATAAATGTAAATCAAGAAATTTATGTGGTGAAATTTATATGTTATTAAAATTTTATGATAATTGTAAAATAATTGAAAACTAATATACCTTTATTATTAAATATTTTCTTAAATACATGAAATTTGGGGTTTGGCTGTTTATTTATCATCCCAAGAAAATTCCTTCTTAAACTAAGTATTATGGAATGTTTTTGAAATATTTGATAGTATCTGGTATGATATTTTGTACAATGTAATGTTTGGGTTGGATATATGTCATGATAAACTAATGGTCGGATAAAGTTAGAGTAAAGTTATGGGGTTTGGTCTTTTATGTCCTATTTGATAGACTCTATCTACCTTAATTTATAGCTACTTTTTAATTTCTTACTAGATAATGTTTTTCCAAATACTTTTTTATATAACACATTATATGATGGAATTTTGTGCGTTCATAATTATAATATCTTATTGTTTTTACAATATTTTTAAATAATATTTATTCTTGATAAAACCTACTTATACAATATTTCAATTAATTATAATGGCAATGAATGGATAATGTCGTCAAAATAATTAAATGTTACTGGTTGATATTAAAAAATGATTGTTTAAGGAATTCATTATTTGAGAAAAATGATTTTGTTATTTATTGATATTTATTTCTATTATAATTAACATTTTTAATCCATATATTTTTTGATATAAAACCCTTGATGTGAATCAATTCTAAAACCCAATTTTAGGATGATTTATTTGATTTATGAGATATTTTTTAACCTTATTGTTTTCCTATAAAATTTCAATGGATTGACAGATGAAAAAATGGTGTCTCCAATTTAGATGATTCAATGTCTTGAATCGGTTATGGTATTATACTTTTTTGTTTTATATTGGGGGCATCATCATTGTGGATATATAAGGATTAGTGAGTCTTTTAGTCTTTAGTGATTGTTCAGTTATGTTATATGGAGTGAGGTTTATTATGGGTTGGTTCCTATACTCATTTCCTATAAAAGTTCATAATGGTTTTTAAATATAATACAATTTTTGAATTAAATAATGAATTGTATGATTATTTTCAAAAATTATAATGGAAATTTGTCCTATAAAAATGATCAGTAGTTTCCAAATGTTTTGGGTTTTTAGAGAAAATAGTGTGTATTGATTATAACTGTTATTACAACAGGAAATACTTCTAGAACCTAAAATGTATTTATAGAGATAAATTTCATGTTTTATTGTTTCATACAATCCACAAAACAATCTTTGTGGATTTAAATTTTGAAATTTATCCAATGGTTTAGATTAAAAAAATGAGAGGTCTGTCAATTTCTATTAAATAAATATATTTTCCCAAAATAGATAATGTTGTATACTTTTTGAAATCATGGAGGGGTTTTTTTTAAATAATTTGGATCATTTTTGAATGATTTATGGCCATTTTAAAAAGACATCTATGATGAACCCTAGGTAAAATAAAAATAGTAGTTAATGGGGTAATTAGTTGTGAGATTCCAAGATTTTTTGGAAGTAAGTGAGATTCATAGCCCAACTCCTATCCTAGGATGTTTCGATAAGGAATCCTCTCAATCGTTGAGGTATATTTTTTTGACCATGATGATTTGGGTTTCTATCTCTATATTTAATTTTGATTGTCAAGTAGAAAAAAGATTTGAGTGGTATCTGATGTATGGGTCTTGATTTTCTATGGACTTTAATTCTTTTTTCCTCAGTTTTGGTTCATTAGAAGGAGTTCTCAGGGTGTTCTATAATATTATTTTTGTTTTTCGACACATAGAGGTAAATCAAACATTAATTATGGTTGGGGTATTTTATGTTTTGTAATGTGGGTGTACTGAGTGGATGTATCACAATTGAGGCTCTGGGGATTGGTTTTTTAGAGGTATATGGTACACCTCATAAAAAACCATGTCCATGGTTATGGGAGTGGTGTATAGATGATCCACCTTTAAAAATTGGGATTATTTTAGGCCACATTGTGGCTTTAACATTTAGAGTTCGATGATTTTTTGGACCTTTTACAGGTAGTTAGGGATATTATGCATGGATCTAGGTGTTTTGGTCATTCATGAAAAATCACTGGAATGACCATGCTAATAGTAATGTTTGTGGTTCCAGGGGAATTCTTAATGGAATGCATATGAACTATGTGAAGAAAACCATGACCTACCGGTGGGTGTGGTGGTTCTTAGATGAAGTAGGTGTACATGTTGTGTATGTTTAGTGGAAATAGGGAGCATGGATCCACACCCCTATAGAGGGACCCATAATAAGTTAAAAATAGCTAGGGATCTATCCCTATGATATAGAGGCTCCCTGTGGTGGCCTATTAAAAGGGAATTGTGATTATTTTTTTCACCACTATACTAATTTGGAGAGTTGGACTTGGTGTAGCCTTCATGAAGTGAGGGTTTTGTTTTAATAATTTTATTCTCGCTACCCCTTCTCATTAGGTTGTTCACCTAAAAAATATTTCATATTGTTTCATGGTGCACTAATCTACTACACATTATTTTTATTGTTATTATACTTGTTGGGAGTTCTTTTATCATGAATAATTATGTTCTTTTACTAACATTTCATCATTTTGATACTAATATTATCCTCTATTATCCCTCTATTTTGGTCTCATTATTCATTCCTCTTAAATCGTGGATATCTCTAGGGGTGTTTAGGTTGTTTATTTATACCTTTGTGGATATTTACCTTCTTATTTCTTTTTTTCACATTCTATTTCATTCAATATGTAACATTTGGTACTTTAGAAACCTAAATTATGTGTTTATATTACATTTTTCATAGAAAATTCAAGATTTTATATTGGATACAACAAATTAGAAGTCTTGGAAGTCTAAATTCATACATACACAATATTTTGAAACACATGATATTATAGGAAAACATTTCAATAAATTGATTATAACATTTATAATATTCATGAAAATTACACATAGTTCTCCTCCAGGTTTCCTAAAGAAATGAAAAATATAAGGGTAATATCAAATACCTAGTATGGATTATTATAAAAGGGAAGCTTTTATAACAAAGACATGGTATATGTGATATGGTGGGAATAAATGAACTACAAGAATCTACAATCAACTAAAACTAAGAGAATGATATATATATGATAATAAATGAAAACATGGATAAAAATTATAATTAATCTCATTCTAATATAATGCATAATGTCAGATATCAAAACATGTTATTAAGTCATTGTTCAACAAAACTATCATATTATGGGATGGGATATACACAAAAACATGACAAATTTTGTCCCATGTGATGTGGTAATACATTGAGGGGCCATATAAATTTTCTCCCCACCCTTCACTTGATTAAGTCCATTTTATTCTCCATAAGAGTCATCAAGAATTTTTATTACCTTACCAAAGGAACCTCTAGATAAATAAATACACAACTATATATTCAATGAAAATTAATGAAATAAAATATTCCCCATTTAATATAATAATCATAATTTCTTGGAGAACATACCATAATCTACAAAGAACCCACGGGGAATCATTAGAGAAACATGATGTACCCTTATCAATGAAATATAGTGATTAGGTTACGTTAAATGTTTTGGGTTATACATGTAAAGTTGGGTTTAATTGTTTCAATTGGTTGGAAATAATGTAATGGTAGAAACAATAATTCATCATGGTTCATAATGAGTGTACAAATATTCCAAAGCGTATCCCCCAAGAGTTTCTCATTAGGGTTGTAGTCTTAGACCCACTGATCATGCATCAGGGTGACAATTGAGTTAATTGTCAACCAACCCTTTTAGGGGTGATTTACCATTAGTGCATCTATTACATAGTTACATCAATTTTATAGTATACATATAGAGATATATTTTCTAGGAAATTACACATAGTTTTTATTTACCAAAATATAGGATGATTTCCACTATGGAAAAGATAGAGTTTTACAATTATTTTGGTAACTCTTGAATAATAAAACACAAGGAATAGATAAAAATATTGAAATTTAAATTACATAAATTATATGAGAAATATGTTGAAATTATTCCATTTAAATGTATGCATGACTCATAATGAAATAGGTGGTTAGTATAACATGTGTCCCAAAAAATAAAAATTGAGATGGAAAAAACCCCACTTATTGTTTGGGTAACAATTCAATAAAAACCTATTGAATTATCTAGATCAAATTTAATATTAATGTGCCATGAATAAATAAATGTCATGATATAAAATCTCAAATTTTTAGTATAGACACCACATAAAGTAAATTAGGTTCAATATAACAAGCATGTCAAAAATGGAGAAATATGGTACAGAATACACTTTCCTCTTTTCGTGAATAATGAAATTATTCTTTAACCTCATATATATAAAAAACATCTATAATAATAACTTAATTTTAAACCTTAATCATATCCATTTTCATTTTCAATCATCATAAATAGTCGTTATCTTTATGAATTCTACCGATTTTCCCATCATGTGTTTATAATTGTTATTTTTAGACTAGTTTCATAATATTGGTGTCTATATTAATTATTATTCAAAATTGAATCATTAAATGATCAATAAATTTACTATTAGGTATGTTTTATAAATATTTATAGTGTTTCAAATTCCATTTATTGATGTTTTACTCTTTATCCTTAAATATGAAATCGATAACAAGTATGTTTTAGTGATTCTTATCGATTGAATGGTGTCTTATTAACCGATGAATGAAATATTTATAAAGTACATTCAGAATAAAAAATTCATTATCGAAAAATTTATATTAAATTACACCAATAATTACACTTACGTATTCATTCATGATAAAAATTTATAGTATTGTTCAAATAGTTTATTGAACTGACAAAAACCTAAACATACCATGATTTAATGAATGATTATGAGGTGTTTATATTTTAATAAGATAATACCAAATGAATAATTATATTTTTAGGGTTTATTAGTGTGATATATGATAATTGGAATGTTTATATAAGAATAAGTAAAAGATATAATGGTACTACATAATTCAAATAAAATATTTTCCTCTTAGAACACCGGTTTTAAACGATTAAATTAAAGGTGATGGCTTATTGATCACATTATTAATAGGTTCTCCAAATTATCCTTACAAAACTGAAATTATGCCACAAAAAATATATTTTCTTATTAAATTTATTCTAGGAACCATTAATGATATGTGGAGATGAAAACATAATTTCTTTGATCTTGGTGGTGGTAGTCAACACGTACACATAAAATCCGATTATATTTTTCCTAATGGACGGGATATAAGAATATTAAATGATAATAAAATTGTTATGGTAACATTAAAATATATAAACGAAACCAATATCACTATATTATTTCATCTGTAATAAATTTTAAAGACGCTAATATAGAAGTAAGTCTATGTTGTTCATAAAACTCACGTCGGGGACTTGAATTTTCCATCGAAGTATCCCTATAAATAAAGTACTCATGATAAATAATATTGAAAAATATTTTAATATGGAATAGGGTTATAGGATTATAATACTTTCTAATTATCAGTAGGAAATTCGAAGGATATTTGAATCTTAATGTGTTGGATATGTTACTCTTTTATAGCTGAGTTGAAAGGTAATTTTGGGAGTAACATTAGATTTTTAATTATGTAAGGTTACAATTAAATATTCAAAAGACAAAAAATGAAAATAATAAGTGAGGAGAGTGACTTTGGGTCAAAACTCTACTCAAAAACTCTTATTAAAACAACTTTTAGTGTATTAATTATTTCTGTTTTATCTTTTATCATCAATCCAAATTTACTTTTACCTTGGTAATAATTATCTAGCCTTATTAATTGATTTTATTGAAAATTATTAATATTGTTCTATTTAAATAATTTTATTATTATCATTTAAAATTAGAAAATTATTTTATCAAATAAAAATTTGAAATGCGTGGAAATGTAATTTTTAAATAAATATACTTAATCGGGTAGAAATAACTTTTCGAAAAATAATATTTTTCAATTTACACATAAGATATTATTATCTGGGATAAGTATTTAATGAAATATATTGATTCAATATAGAAAAATGATACATTTAAAGGAAATAAAAACTGACACCCCCTTGAAAATACTTGATTTGATGAAAATACTAATTTTTTTATTAATGTATCATTTTAAATGTCTCCAATATTGTTGAAGATTTTATTTATATATTCAATGAATATATTAAAATTAAAATTTTTATTTGTTAAATTCATATTTGATTACTTGTAAGGTTTTTTAAACTTATAGTTCAATCTTATGTAATGATAAAATCATAAATATCACATGTTATGTCAAAAAATATTTTTTTACTAAAAGCCCATCCTTTTAGAAAAAGATAAAAAATTCAAACAAATTTTTATATTGAGAATTTACAAATGAAGTCAGTTTGGTCGATTTAAAATTCTAGAATTCATATTATACATAATTTCATGAATAAAGTCCCTTTACATTCCACATTGAATGATAGTTCAAGATATTGTTATTACCTGTAAAAGTTGGGTTTTGAGTATTACATTCTCTACCCTTAAATTATTTAATCCTTCAAATTTGAGAATATATATGTTATTTATCAAATTTCAGTTTCACTTCCCTATAAATTATTTAGGATCTTATGTTTCCTCTTCTAGTTTTTTATTTATCAAAAGGGATTTCACTAATCCTGTTTTCCAATACTATAACACATTCTCTTTGGTTCTATGAATCTGAACAGGTTCTTCATTATAAGAGTATTCAAGATCCAACATCATTCCCTCATATGTGGGAACCTAAAATGGATCTAAAATTTATTTTCTCAGAAATAAAAAATGGAATACATCACATAATTTATAATTGTTAAGATGAATATCTATTTGATATGATAAAAAGCTAATTATTTCTAGTATTTCAAAAGGACCAATGTATCAAGGGATTAAATTCCCCTTTTCAGTAAATCATAAAACTCACTTATATGGTGAAAATTTAAGAAATAAATGATCCCACAATTTAAATTAAAATTCATTACATTGATTATTAGTATTGATCTTATGTATAAAATGGGGTTATTTAATATTATCCTAAATAGTTTTAACATTAATAGTCATCACCTACATATAATCTATGAAAACTAGCTGTCATTATCCACCTTCTTTTCAACAGGTGGGGGTGAAACACCTCTTTCTATACAATGTTTCATATGGTGTAATCTAGATTCTCGAATGAAATATATTATTTCATTAAAATTCTCCCAATACTATATACCATTCCCATATACCTTGGAAGTAAGTAGAATATGATCTCAAATTTTCATCCAAAGTCTGGATAGTCCTTTTTGACTTCCCATAAATTTGGTAATGATTGGTGGTTCTTAAATGCATCTCAATTTTGAGATCCCTTCGAAGAATCCTCTAGATATTTTTTTTGAAAACTAAGGGCCAAAATAAAATATAATCTATTGATGTTCCCCATAAATCCTTATAATTTTATTTATATTTAATTGGGAAAGGCTTCCAAGGGGTAGAACTTCTATTATTGGTATGAAATGAGAAAAAATTAATAAGTAAATCAATATTGACCCATAAAATACCATTCTTCCTTTGTGTCATTGGGAGTCTAGTAAAATAGTCTATTTTAATATTGTATGAATTCCATGGAGGTATAAGAAAGGGTTTAATGAATCCCTTAGGATGCTTGCTTTTAGCCATCACCTTCAATCATACTAATCATCACAAAACAAAGTCCACAATTTTATTCTCATACTTTCCAACCAATTTTTTTTAATACCTATACATATTTATTCTACCTGTGTGTAGGGAGAAGTTTATGATTTTTGTTTCTTCTATAAATTTTTATTTCAATTATAATATGGGTGGAATACATAACCTCTTCCCAAACAACAACACTCCATCTCTATAGATAAAATCTTTAAATTTCCTATCATTTACTTATTTAATGTTTATTTGAATGTTCTCATAATACTTATAGTATTTATCTATATTTTCTAGTAATAATTTTTTATCAATTTATCATAAAATGAATAGTGTCTCTCTTTACCAAAAAAATCCCCATAAGAATATATACTAGATCGAGGTATATATGATTCTTGTTAACCCTCATCATGGTTGGAACTCAATATCCCCTCCTACTCAATGCGTCAACCACCTTGTTTTCCTTCTAAGGGTGGTAGTGTATTGATAAATCATATTCCTTGAGTAGCTCCAACCATCTTCTTTTCTTCATGTCGAGATCCTTATAAAATAATAGAAACTTCAAACTCTTTTGGTCTATATAAATATTTCATATATTACTCCACGTAGGGAGTATCATTATATTTTTAACAAAATTATTATGGCTACCAATTCAAAGCCCTGAGGTGGATAGTTTTTTCATAGATTTTAAATTTCCTCAATTCATTGTAAATAACGCTATAAAGTTATATAAGGTTATAAGTAAGTAATTTCATCAAGGAATCACTATATATTACAAATCCATCCTTATGAGACAGTAGAGTAAATTATGGTTCAAAAATTTTGATCCCTTTGTATCTTAAAAACATTCCACAAATTACCTTGACCATGTGAACATAACCCCTTTACATGTTAACATAGTTAATAGGTTGTCCAACTAGACAACATCTTAAAAAACTACCCAGAGAAAAATTATAATCCATGGGATATTTAGATTATAGTTATTTTCAACGATGTAGTTCATTATTTTACCACCTTTGTCTTTAAAGTTTATGAAAATATTCTATTTGTTGAGACGATATGTCTATGAAAAGAAACATCATTATGCTTGAATTTACACACATTATATTCCCCACACCATTCATTTTTTTGAGGGTCTCTAGAATTATTTTCAAATGAATCTCATACTCTTCATAGATCTTAGAGTATATCAAGATATCATCAATTAATTAAACAATAAGGTTATAAATATACTATTTGAATATTGTATTCATCATATTCATAAATATATATGGTTTATTTTTTAATATAAAATGCATAAACACAAACTCAAAATTTCCATACCATGTTTTTAAATATCAACTTTGATATATCATCCTTCTTCATCCCTAGTTGATGATAACTAGAGAAAATATCGATCATGAAAATGTATTGGGATCATTGAAGTTGATAAAATCATTCAAAAATTCATGTAAAATGATACATATTCTGTATATTAATGGAATTAATCTTTCTATAATCACGCCAGAACATCATAGAACCATCCATATTTTTCTTATGTGAAATAAGGTCTCCCTAAAGTGAAACACTATGGAATTCAGATCCCTTATCACAATACTCATGTAATTGTTTCTTCAAATCCAAGAAAACCACCTTTTCTATTCTATAAGGAGATTTAAATATAGGAATTACATTAGGAATGAGTTCAATATAGAATTAAACTTCACACTCAGGTGGATGAATAAGTAATTCTTCTGGAAAACCATTAATGATTTTTTGAATCATAGGTATATCATCCATTATTATGATATCCTATTTATCCTTATATTTTACTTGATCTTCCTTTTTTTAAAATTTCATTAAGGTGATCTACTGGGTGAGTATCCTAACATTATTTAGATGATGAAATTTTTCCTATAAAGAAAAGCTATTCCACCACACCTTCATGAATTATAATCTCCCTCTCTTGGTAGTAAATATTTTCATCATACATTAAAATACAATCCATTCCAATGATCATATAAATTTCAAACATATTTATAATAACCATGAATGAAATAGGGTATAACCCTTGCATCCTAATTTAAATATCCTGACATGTAATCGTTGCAATAATATTCTAAATTAATGTATTATGGGATAACTCTCATACTATGGTGTTAAGGAAATATATAATGTTTTTATATATCATGAAAGATATAAAATAGTTCGAAGATACATAATAAAATATAAAACTATCTAAAATTCAGGAAATGATCAGTGTATCTTCCACCACATCATTTGGAAAATCAACTTCAGTTATGGTAATTGAATAAGCAATACTTTTCTCTCTTAGACTTTTTGGAGGTAAATTCCCTTGGAATTTTGTGTATTGGTTCACATAATGCATCTTCTACCTATAGTTAAATAACTGTACATCGAAATAGTTCTCCTCACACTTGCATTAATGAGCTTGATAGCCATTTTCTCATCAATTGTATCAAAATTGTGTTCCCTTCCTATAATATTTATAGTGTGTCTAACTTCAGTTATCATATGTTGGAAATATCATCCTTCCTTTCTTCCCCTTTTTTACATTATTATTCCAATGATGCTCAGTTGAACTATTCTTCTATTTATTTCCCTTGAAAAAATACATCTTTTAGAATCGATTTTCCATATTAATGGACCTTGAGACTATATCCTAGTACGATGAAAATGTTTTAGAGTCTAACGCCCCTCTAACACTCAACATTGACACATAAAATCAATTATCAATATGAATTTATGATCTAGTTACATAATCATCATCATGCATATATAACCTTCTAAATTTAGCCTCATACTCAACAGAATTCTCCTCCTCCTTTTTCCATGATTTATGAATTTCCATTACATTTCCACTGAAGGATCATGATGAAATTATTTTTCATAGAATACCTCCTTAAAATTTTCCCAACCAATGTTTATTTTCTCATCTAATTCTATACGGCTTCAAATTAGAAACCATCATTAGTCTTTATATCCCATCAGATGATGGGCCACAATGATAATTAATTCCTTTTCACTACATCCAGAAGTGAAAAATATATTCTCTTGGGACATTATACACTATTCAGATACCAATATATTAGTATTTATAATGAATTTTGGTGTTATTTTTCTAATTATGTGATCCATCATAGTGAATGCGCAACTGGTTTCTACCTATCATCCATTCAAGGTTCCGATGCTCTGATAATGTGTATAGAAGCCCTCAGGTCAAATCCCTGGTGATGATACTTTTTAGTAGTCTATTGTTGATATTCGATTGTATTTTGATTTGGGGGTCTGTTTTTAGAGCTTAATTGAATTGATTGATTGATTAAGATTGATTTAACAATTTGTTAAATATTTGAGTGAGTTCATCATTAAGTAGTTATTCTTGTGATATACTTGAGCTGTGATCTATATATAATCAAATTAACAACCATGTCACAAGTTGACATTGATTTGAATTACTAAGTGTTAAGGATTTAATTCTAACCTTAACATAACTTAGGGTTCTAATATTAATAATATCTTTTTTATGGTAGTGTATTTATGGTTCTAATAATTCATGGAATCCACTCATCATACAAAACGATTCACTAATCCATGACATGTTATGTCCAACATACACAATGTTAATTCAAATAATATTAATCGAACAAAAGCCATCAATCAGTTAATATACCTATATTATAACTCACCCTAACTAGAAATTTACTAATCCATTTAAATTATTTTTAATTTTGTTTTAATGATTATGATGATAAATTATAAATAGAAAACTAATAATGGGATATGAAATGAGTTGTTCCTCTAACACACAAGCACAAAAGGTGTTGAGAATTAAAAATAAAATTTCGATTGAATGAGGAAGAAAATGAAAGGAAGGGGTTTCAAATGTATTTTAACTATTTTAAGATGATTAATATTACTTAACAGAAGATGGATGAGAATAATATAATATGAAGAAGAAACATTCATTTAAATTCTATTGAAATAAAAATATATTTACATGATTAAAAATAAGAAGAACACCAATTAACATGAAAACAAAGAGAAGAGGAAGGGTCTCACAAGTGAAAACTAAAGTATGGAATGTCATCCCAGGAATTTGGAAGAGCCTTGGTTGTGCCAATTGATCATATTCTATTCTAAATTTTCAACCTCTTGCATGGAGAGGAGGGGGGTGTATTAATAACCCAATGTTGTGGGTTGTTTTCATTCCAAAACTGTTGGAATCGGGCATGCAACGGAAGCCCCAAACAGGTGGGGTTTAAAATTTTTCCACCGACGGTCAACATAAACATGTTGACGTCGGAGAAGATTAGCCCATCTTAGCCGAGGACTATGCATGGAGGATTTTAAGCACAAAAATTAAATCGTAAAATACCTATTAAAATCTGAAGCCACGCACAACGTCTGCTCATCGTTGGAAAACGATGCTCGAAGAAACTGAAGACGAATTACTCTAGATCATCCACACACGCTTCAATGAATCTGAGGGAGCTCCATTCGTCGTAATCTGGTTGCTAGCGCGGATTTGTGATGATTCATTTGACACTCCAACAACCACCAAATCACATCTCTAGTGAAGCCCGAGGGAGAGCTCCATCCCATCTCTTTGGATCCAGAGCATCTCTCTCTAGAATGTGGGAGAGGAGAGGAGAGGGAAGCTCCCTGAATAATTTTTGGAAAATTACCATCCTCTTCTATTTGTAGTTCTTAATTATAATACCCGGTATCTCCTCACCGGCCCGGAATACATAACGCACTATCAACGACATTTTATGACTACATGTCCGAGTCATAAAAATTATTATCAGTTACGTGTAATATATATTAGAATATATTACATGATAATAATTATGTTATTAGCTCGACTTGTCGCTACCATAAATATTAATTGATCCTTTAATATTATTCAATTAATATTTTTTCATGTATTTACTAAAACTCGTAAATACATTTAATAAATAAATTCAATATTCATTATTCGAAACTCAAATAATATGAATTCATTTATTTCATTGGGGATCTTTAAACTTTTCCCAATTCTCGGACCCCTGTGGCGAGGCCCACTATGTCCAATACTCATATTCAACTGAGTAGTGAAGATTCTTGAATACACTATTGTGTGTGACCCTCTAGGAACTTATTTCAATAGCCGTGAATAGTATTCACAGACCAAGAGTGGGATCTAGCAACCCATCATGGCCCTGGAGAAATAAGGATTGTCACAACAGCGAAAACCAACCTACGAACACACACTGTGTAATATAATCTCTTTGTCTGTAATTTCTCATAAAGCAGGATTCACTCACGTGTCATCGCCCTTTTATTGCTTTATAGTTTGTTGATTCAACCGGACGGATTTAACCTTGACAGCCATGGTCATAGTCTTATAAAGGTACTATCATCCATATCAACATGGCTAGGGATATATTACATCCATAACCCGGAAGCGACAAATCCTTTCTTGACCATTCAATCAATGTCATGCCACTAATGACGCACCCGTTACAAACAACCATGCCATGACATTCATTGCCATGGTTTTCATCTTGCATCAAAGTACGTAATAAAATGACATACATTTGTAACAATTTCAAGTCAGGTGATCATTACACATTATCATAGATAGGAACATCCAATGACACCCAAAACATGTGGAGTTTCTATTGGCGGGTCAGTTCTCATAATCTCACTACTAGATATCACCAAGTGTGAACTTCATGAGAAGAAGTCACACTGCTTATGAGCCCACAACACCTGATGGTCAGACATCTACTATGTCCAATTAGAAAGATGTATCTAGACCATAGAACATATATTTAAGATTAATATCATAGTATCTAGAGGTTCTCATTATAGCATGGGAACTGCTATAACATTTAGATACGAGAATTAATCTTTGGAAATTACCACTTCAATAGTGGACGCAGAAAATTATACAATATAATGGTAAGATGACATCATGCATAGCTAACTGTATACATGATATGGTAATCAAAAGCACATAATAGTTGGGTATAGGGCACCCACTATTTCAACACTCCCACTTGCACTAGATCCAACTTGTTTACCAAACTTGTTAGCTACTCACATGATAAGCATCATGTTTCTACTGTGTAACGGCCTTAGATACAGGGTCTTC
The DNA here is from genome assembly GCA_963277665.1 of Viscum album. Lineage (NCBI taxonomy): Eukaryota > Viridiplantae > Streptophyta > Magnoliopsida > Santalales > Viscaceae > Viscum > Viscum album. The sequence goes on from OY728141.1 coordinate 224,749,630, forward strand.
CACGGTTCTGCCATGTGGCTATTCTGCAATAGAGACCTCATCTCTTTGAGTAAACCATCTCAAGAGATGGTATCCTGAGTATATCCCTTTTTTCCACTGTCATAACATGACATCATTGCTAGTAAGAATATAATAATTTAGATTATGATAAAACTTTTCCCACGAGGTCCGATTCCATGAACTAGAACAAATTGTTGCATATCTACTTCTTAGCTTCCCTAAAAGCTGCAACATCCTCGGTCTTGTAGGTATGGCCACCACTTACTAATATGAGCTTGACTCTCTCATTTCCTTTAGCCTAACTGCAATACTAGATCACATTGATTAATGGAAGACTAGTTCATATCCCCAGAAACAAGTATCCTTTCTTCTCCACTTACCATGTATATATATTTTGTACTTGCCAATGTACAATTAGATTGTTCTGACTGCATCCCTTGCAGTTTTCCTTGATATAACTGATATTTTCCTATTGTAAAATATACCTAGGAAATATCAGTTCTTGTACATATCATGGCATACATGATTGTTCCATCTCTCCGAAGTATGAATTTCATCTCACCTCATTTATCTCTTCCCATGTCATAGAAAGGTCAACATGGAGAGCTTATACCCTATTACATAGGCAATAATTAATCTCTTGAATTGTTCCAACATGTATTTTTCATTACAATGTCACTATATGTACGATTGACTAGGACCAAGCAACCTATAGATCTACCTTAATAGATCATGTTACCTAGAACATAGGTTGCTACATTAAGTCAATCATTGGAGAATAAATTTCATTTTGGTCTTAACTAACTGTCAGTCCAATGTCTATTTTCCATATGTTACTGAACATATTTCTTATTGGAAAACCATAGTGCTCCCACTATCCTCTGGTAGACATAGGGAAAAAATTGGTTTTAAATTTCTATACTATGATTATGTTGTTTACTTTAATCCAAAATCGGATTTTAGTAACATTCAACCCTTATTAGCATTCTGTGATGTGACCATCCCTTTCTGGTTGTGTCGTATAGAAACCATCCATAATTGGTGGTCCTGACATCCAATTCTAAATAAATTGATCATAGATATTAGCTATGATAAGTAAAATTATAACATATTTAGGCTTATCAACTTGGTGAAACCAATCTATCCTTAATGGTACTACACTTGTACCATCCATGTATCAACTCACTTGAATACCCACCATAGTATTCAAAATAATAGCCCCTTTTCACACTGATACATGGAATCCATTAATTGAATTTTAGTTGGTCTTTTCAAATTTAGCTAATTTCCATATGCTGGTTAAATGTAGGAAATATTATTCACATTGAATAATAGATCACCAACCACGGTGAATATAAAAACCATCAACATGGTTTTATCCTCCCTATGCAGTATGTGTCTCCGGAACATAATTTGTTCCACATGCGCTTGTGGAACTAGATATTGTGCCAACTACTTGTGCATTTTGAGCATTGACTAAACAAAAGTCAATATATCCCCCACTATCTCTAATAGATATGTGAACCCTTATAAAGGAGTGTAGTCTATTTCTTGACTACCTACTCTTCTATCATAGGGATTTATTTAACATCTTAAACAACTATTAGGATTATTACACTAAATGAACTATGTGTTCATCTTGATGCTAGTTTGTTTATGTCCTTACAATCTCATTGCATCTAAACACATGTTCTTATTAAATAATGGGTTCACATCATAATATGACTCGTATGATATGCATTTGTCATTATATTTGGTATATGGTTGTGTGATATCGCTGTTATTTGCAATGAATTTCATGAATTATAATGGAAGTTTCTCCTAGTTCCATCATTGATATTACTTACATCAATACTTTGATGTATAAAATTTGCATTTAGGAATTACTCCACGCTACATTTGGTTGATCAATGATGATATATATGACTTTATAATCAATCCTCCCCATTGACATCAATGTCGTGATGTCGATAAGGTAATGTGCATTTTGGAATTGCTCCATGCTACATTATCAAGATTGATGAATGCTTGGTCAAGATATTATTCGGTATCTCGACCCGAAGCAACTCATATCTCCTGACCATGCAAACACTTCTCTTTGTTATTCCTTAATTACTTAAAATAATCTTATGAAGTATATATACCTCTAGATTATACTTGGAATAGTTCAAACTTTTGTGATGAACTATTTCCAAAAGAATTGTGATGTACCTTTATTTAAAAAGGCTACTTTGTCCAAACTAAAGGCATTGATAATACCAAAAGTATTTAGCTGTATCGAGCCTAAATACCATACTTGGTATATTCATGACTTCCATTTTTAGTATTACATGACAAATAATTATCCGGTCACAACTGCGTATAAGTCTTTCATTTATATTCATCACTAATTGCCTATGATTCATGTATTACTGAACAAGTGATTGAGTTTACCAAAAACAACAATCATTGTAGAAAATGAAAGAATGTCTCCTTGAATCCAAGTACACATGAGATTAATGTTTGTGGTTGTACTCAACAATTTTTCAACATAAATCTTTCGCTTGGAAATTAAGAAGTCATGTACTCCTCACCACTAGCCTAGGTATCACCTTTTCATAGCCTATTTGGAGAATACACCTGACTTTTAGTAAGGTTTATATACTAATTTGTTTATCATATTAGAATACACATATGTTACAAGAATATTGTATTTTATAACCAAGTAGTAAAAGGAAACATCACATTGATGAATATGCCTAATGTAGAAGCGAAAACTTGCTTCTTTAAATCAGTTTATTGCTTTTAAACTTCTATTGTATTATTTTATAATATCCGATGCAAATAACCTCTGTTAATACCTCATTAATTGAAGGACATCGCAAATTTGTCATTGGAATTAAATGAATTTTACCTTTTCACATTTTCTTTCAATTTATCCACCATCAGAATTAAAGATTAATTGTATTTTACTCTTATTCACTTGTAGAACCTTACCTAGATAGGTAATGAAGCGTTTACTCAATACTTTTTCATTTTTTAACTTAAAACATGACTTCAATAATGTGGTGAAAATGATTTTAAAAGATCATGATCAATCTTTAAATTTACACATGTTGGTGTAAACTTCGCCTTATTCATATCATTGCTTTGCTTTCTCTTTGCAAACTTCCTAGAGATGAGACTTTATGTTATATCATTTATGTCCTGGTGTAGCAACCGCAACTGAAAACATATGGTTGATGAAAGCATAATGATATGACTATCATATACTTTTTACATTAGTCTCTTGTAAGAAATTTTCACCCACACTTCTTGAGGTATTTTAATAGTGTATGGGGCACTGACACCTTGAGTTTCCTATATCATAGTACTATGCGCACATGCATGTACTATTCATGGATACTCGTGTTAGTGTGGAAATTTACTTTTTCCATTATTTATCGCAGTTTAAACTTGTGGTATAACTTACCATTTTTTCTATAAGAATAAATTTTTGCAGATTAGTGTCATATCTGGATTACCGGTTTAGACATTTTGATTAATTACATAAATAATTTATTGTCTCCAACTATTTTATCAGATTCTAGGAACCCTTTCTGCTAGAATAAGAATACTCTGTCACTTGATTATTCTAGGGGAAAGGATCCAAGAACCACTCATCAAAGTCTACAAGATAAGGCTACAGTAATACTTGGAGGGTTCTAGGTAGGCTTTTGGCTCGCCGACAGCTTTATGTTGTGGTTCCTTGATCTGTTGAGTTAAGTCCTAGCTTCTTAAAGTCAAAATTTTATTTACACAACCCTTGCCGCTAAAATGATAGAAAGTTAGATATGGCTAATTATTACGAGAAATTTAGTTAAGTTGACCCATCATTTGTATATAGACTCCCTAGTAGTAAGAGGCACCCTCTGCTAAGGCATGACCGGCACCTCAAACAGCTGGTTTTGTCCAAATTTGAATGACAGAAGGATTTTTAGACGTAATATATCTTAAGGGTTTTATTATTTTTAGTGTGACGAAAGAAATAATTTTCTAATTTTATAAGCACGTACCATGTGATCGCACTCACAACTGACCGTGCATGAAATAGAAATTTCACCGTGTAACATGTTCATTTTATCTAGCATGCTTGTTTATTATTATACTATGTGATCATGAAATAAATTACACTTTCACAAAAATAATAAACCATGAAGAAATAAAATGAACACCTGATCAAGAGCTGGTACTATTGGTTGATCCGTTGAGTGAATAATGGGCCAATCGAAACCCTAAGGGTAAATACCTTTAGTTACGTGGCTTGCAACTTGAATAACAATGTCTACTGATCCAATGAATCCAACTCCTATCTTGTGTGTCGCCGTCACATGGCGCGAAATGCGTCACCGTTCGTCTCTTCATTATACAATTGTACTCTCACGCATGCGAGGGGGTCTCAGGGTATAAATATAAAACTCAGAGAATGGGTGCGTAGGCCCTTATACATATAATGACTCTGAGACGACACACATATCTCCTTTTTATTTAAAATAATTATTACAAAACCACATGCAATAATTAAATAAATAATTAAATAAATAAACAAACACCAGACATGTATTGGTAGGTCTCAGCTAATGATCAGTCATATATGCATTAAACTCGCATATATCAAATAAATGCAGAATTAAAAATTAAACTTTCATTAAAAATAAAAATGAAGGAATTTTAATTTAATTAAAAATTTAAATCTAATTTTTAATACAATATTTACGTCGTTCGGTCCCAATATAATTAATTTAATTTAAAAAAATTAAATTAATTAACTAATTTAATTTATTGGGAAATAAATTAATTACGCTACTTTATTTTTAAACCAAAGTTAATAGTTAATTAATTTAATTATGAACCAAGATTAAATTAATTACCTTAATTAACCTTTCATTCAAATAAAAATACCTGAGCCCCGTGCGAGGGATTCATCGGTCGGGCTGGCCCGCCCAAGCCTGTTTTGGGATGCGCTGACCTGCGCGGACCTATTCTAGGGTTGTGAGGTTACCTGCCCGCAAGGAATACCAGGCGGCGGTCGGAACATGGCATGTCTAGGACAGTGCAGGCTAGCCTAGAGGGTTGTCTGCGCGTGCTCGTAAGCCGAACGGGGCGGTGTGACTGGGATACGCCTCGGGCAGAGGCGGCATGGGCTGCTAGGGGGCGTGGCATGGTGGACTGGTGCTAGTTCAACAGTAGAAAGGACATGGACTGGGGTCCCTCACAGCGGCCGCTGGTGGTGCAAGAAGGTGCCCTATGCTGGGTTACTGCCGGCCTAGTGATGCTCGACGCGAGGTAGGAAGCATCCGAGGAAGAGGAACCTTCCATTCGGCCGGTGTTCCATGTTGGGGAAGGAGGCTGGCGGCGGTTCACTCGGCGAGGCTGGTGCGCGAAGCTAGGACACGGGGCACCCGGGTGTCCTGCGGGTGGCTGCTAGGCTACAGCATGCAGGGCGGGAGGAGTCTCTGAACTAAAGAAGGCCAGTTGTGAGGCTGGGATGAGGGGATACCGGAATTGGGTATCAGCTGCATGACGTCTCCACAAGGGAGGAGGCGTGGTCTGCGCAGGAGGCTGCTGGGGCGCCTGGTGTAGTAGGGTGACGCAGGGGCCATGCGGGAGGCAACCTCGGGAGGCCTGGTGGTGAACTGCTGCTACACATCGAAGGGGAGGAGGCACATCATGGGTTGCGCGGGGTTGGAGAGGTGGTTGGTTCGCCAAGTGAAGAACGGACCCACACAATAGCACCACAGGAAGGAAGAGATGGCCAGGTGGTGTGCTACAATGCATAGGGGAGAAGAGGCACCAAAAAAATTTCTTTTTTATTTTTTATTTTTCATTTAAAATATCTTTTGCATGTCCACCTCAACACCTTTTTTATAAAATTTTAGACTTGCTTTTGCAAGTGTTTATTTTCTACTCCCCCCCAGTTTTTATATGTCTTGAATCCCTTTCAAAAAAATATCTAAAGCCTATATTAGGCTTTAGAAACATAAAATTTATATTATAATAATATTATTATTATAATAAAGTTAGTATTATTATTATAATAAAATCAACTAATTTTATTATTATAATAAAAAAAAATTTAATTTTAATAAGTTAATATCAAAAATTGATTTTCAATTGATTATTTCTACCCTGGGATTTCTAGTTAAAATACGTAACATCACCAAAATTTAATATCGAATTTGATTTCGAAACATCGGATGGAATCAGACTGGCCATCCGATGTCCGATTCAGATTCCGTCTATGGCATTGGGATCGTATCGACACCTCTTTATATTTTAATGGAAATTAAAATTTCATGGCATAAAATCAACATGAGATCACTTTGATACCACTTGTTGGAATCAGGCATGCAGCAGAAGCCCCAAACACGTGGGTTTTAAAAATTTTCCACTGACGATCGATGTATACAAGTCAACGTCAGAGAAGCGTAGCCCGGTCTTAGCTGAAGACCACGCGTGGAGGATTTTAAGCATAAAAATTAAACCGTAAAATACCTGTTTAAATCTGAAGCCGCGCATGAAGTCTTCTCATCGTTGATGATCACTGCTTGAAGAATCTGAAGTCGAATTCCTCTAGATCATCCACATACCCTTCAAGGAATCTGCGGGAGTTCCATTCGCCGTAATCCGGGTGCTAGCGCAGATTTGCGATGATGCCTTCAACGCTCCAACGACCACCGCATCACATCGCTAGCGAAGCCCGAGAGAGAGCTCCATCCGAGCTCTTTGGATCCAGGGCATCTCTCTCTAGAATGTAGGAGAGAGGAGAGGAGAGAGAAGCTCCATGAATAGTGTTTGGAAAATTCCCCTCCTCTTCTATTTATAGTGCTTAATTAAAATACCTGGTATCGCCTCACCGACCCCGAATACTTAACGCACTATCAATGACATATTATGACTACTTTTCTGAGTCATAAATATTATTATCACTTACTTGTAATATATATTAAAATATATTATATGAAAATAATTATGTCATTAGCTCGAATCGTCGCTCCCATAAATGTTAATTGATCCTTTAATATTCATCAATTAATTTTTTTTCATGTATTTACTAAAACTCGTAAATACATTTCATATATAAATTTAATATTCATTATTCTAAACTTTAATAATATGAATTCATTTATTTCATTTGTGACCGTTTAACTTTAGACAATTCCTAGTCCCCTGTGGCGATGCCCACTATGTCCAATACTTATATTAAATGGAATAGGCAGATTCTTGAATACGCTATTATGTGTGACCCTCTAGGCCCTTATTTTGACAGTCGTGAATAGTATTCATAGACTAAGAGTGGCATCTAGAAACCCATCAGGGGCCCTGAAGAAATAAGGATTGTCACAGCAGTTACAACCAACCAATGAACACGCACGCTGTAATATAATCTATTTGTCTGTAATATATCATAAAGTAGGACGCACTGACGTGTCATTTCCCTTTTATTGTTTTATAATTTGTTGATTTAATTTGACGGATTTACCCTTGACTACCATGGACATGGTCTTATAATGGTACTGTCATCCATATCCACATGGACTGAGATATATTACTTCCATAAACTGGATGCGACAAATACTTTCTTGACCATTCAACCAATGTCATGCCACCTATGATGCACCTGATACAAACTACCTTGCCACGAATTCATTTCCAAGGTTTTCGTCTTGCATCAAAGTATGTAATCAAATTAAATACATTGGTAATGATCTCAAGTCAGGAGATCATTACACATGATTGTAGATAGGAATGTTCAATGACACCCAAAACATGTGGAGTTCCTATTGGCGGGTCAGTTCTCATAATCTCACAACTAGATATCACCAAGTGAAACAATTATGAGAAGAAGTCTCAATTATCATGATCCCCCAACACCTTATGGTCAGACATCTACTATGTATAATTAGTAATATGTATCTAGACTATAGAACATATATTGAAGATCAATGTCATAGTATCTAGAGGTTCTCATTATAGCCTGAGAACTGTTATAACCTTTCGATACAAAAATTAATCTTTGTACATTACCACTTCAATAGTGGATTCATAAAAGTATACACTATAATGGTAAGATTTGATCATGCATAGATTACTATATACATGATATGGTAATCGAAAGCACATAATAGTTGGGTTTAGAGAACCCACTATTTCAACAAAAACTACCCCTAACATTTCATCACTAATTTCATATTATAGATAGCCAAATCTAGAGATATCCTCTTCTTAAAAGTTGTATATAATATTGTTGTCTAACAACTCTAGAAATTTGGAGGAATTTGGGCTTCTGTAGCCAATGTTATGGTAGTTTTGGTAAACAATTTTATTCAGTCCGTTTCAATCCAGACTTTTTAGAAGGCCTAAATATGAATTGGTTTATGAATAACAATATGCCCTCGAATAAAACTACTTTCTTATATCAAGTAGGAAGAATATATCATAGCTTTAACACTACAAAATCCCAAATTTATTTGATGACTAGATCATGAGTAATGTCCTAAATAGTGTCTATATTTTAAATTATGTCCAGAATGGTGGGTTGGATATCAAAGAATTAGTTGTCCCCCTTGTTTTTGTAATTGGACCTTAAATTTTTTATACATGTTTCCTTTGGATAATTAAGAACATATGTTGGGGTTTCATAAAATTTGGAATTTGGGATTTATCCAGGTAACTCAATCATCATAGCTAGTCCAATTTCATCACAAATTCTTTGGGTCTTATTGTGTTGTCCTTAAGAACCTCAAAATGGCCAAATAGGTCCAAGAAACCTTCTAATGATATGATTAACATTAAATTAGGAATCCAAAAAAACAATAACCATGAAATTTGATATGTAGGATGAGAATTATAATTAAAAATTTAAACTTAATTGAATCTAGATGAATTCAAAAAGTGCTCAAAAATTATATTGAGTATTAAAACATGAGTATCCCACACAAATTATGCACTTTTACATGATATTTTCTAGAGGGAGTATACGAAAATTTATAAATAAATTAATAACTTAAACTCCCCACACTTATTCTTGATAATTTCTTCATTTATAACAAATATATAACCATGAAAAAATCATTTTCACTCACCAAAAAATAATAAAATTTTGTTTTCCCCAATGAGGGGATGTTTAGACTATTTCACTCATCAATATTGAATTCCCCCCGAAATTGCTACAAAAAATTTGTTTCAAAAACAACTCTTTTTTTCATTCACAAATCTAGGAATGGAAAATGTGGGAACTCAAAACTCACTCCACTCATGATGATAGAAATTTAATCATGGAGGTTCACTCATTCACCATCCAATGGTAAACAGATTAGAGTTTGAAATCGATCTGAGCTTACATTACCTATCCTAACGTTTTTAAGAATCCGGAGATCTTTTATGGGGTTTTTCTGTGGCTATGGGTATGTAGCAATATAATGTCCAAGAGGGAGGATAAGAGGGGTAAAACATTTCTAGGGGTAAAGAATAAACATTTTTTTTTGAAATGAAACATGGATAGAAATAGAAAGACACATTTAAAACGGAATGATTGTGAAAAGAAATACACAAAGGGGGATGAATGTTTGAAGGGGATTATAAGATGTCATATTTACAAAACAGAAAACATCTTCCAATGACTTAAGAATATATAATGCAAGTGATTTCATTTTGGTCTTTTTTTTTAAGTTTAACTTTAAAAAACAAATCTCAAACTCTTCTCCCAAACCATGTTTGATCTTCTCAAGACACTAAATATAATAGTTATAATATGATGAATGGATGAAAAAGTGTGATTCTTTACCTGATCAATTCACAAACCATTTTTTATGTATTTTTTTTATTTTTTTTTCAAATTTTTCATCATTTTTTAATAACATTTAAAAATTACATAAATTAGAATAAATTACCAAAAACTCAATAAAGGAAAAACTCTCCCACACCCAAAAATAGATGGCTTCCTTCAAGAATATGATAAAACATTGAAAATAAATAAAATTGCACCCAAAAATGAAATCCATTCCCCCAAACATAAATTTCAATAAATAATGAAATGTAAACCCATGTAGATTATGGGTTGGAGAAGGTATTGGTATTGTAATGTGGCTATCATAGAAAAGGTTTTTATAGGCCTGAATGGGATTTCAATAGTATAATTAATGTAAGGGTAATGGGAGGATATTTTTCTATTTTTATTATCATGATGTTCATAAAATTCCTCTATCATATTAATTCACACCAAATATGAAATTCATATCAAAGGTCCAAAAACAGTAAACTCTCAAATGTGGTTAAAACACACATATTTTGAAAAAATTTCCATAGGTTGCCTTGGCATGAAAGTTAATGTTGTTCCTCACAGTTGGGGGAAGTCATTTTCCAAATATAAAATAGAGCATTCAAAAGTTTTTCATTTTGACAGAAGATTGATTATCCAAATTCTTGATGAAAATAAAAAAATATTGAGATGAAGACATCTATTTTGACTCCCCAAAATGGTTTGAAAAAATTTAAAAACTATATAATGAAAATGAATGAATCATTTTCATATATATATTTTTGTTTTTAGTATTTTTAAAATAAAAAATGCACACAAAATATAAATTGAAAAAGAATGTGTTTGACTAAGGAAGTGGAAAAAATAAATTAAAAAGATAAGAGGAAGAAGGAGAGAGAGAGAGAGAAAAAAATAATAGATGTTAACGGGAAAGAGGTTCTCCCTAGTTTGGATTTGGTGGGTCACCATTTCCATCTAGTAGTGGATCAAGAGTAGGATATGTGGATTTAATTGAAGTCAATGTGGTCCTTGAGATGTGTGTCCTATCATGGCGATGATTTAACTGATATTAATTAAACTTTTATGTCCTTTCTGAAGAGGGGTATTAGAAGTTCACTAAACCAAATGGTTGAAAATCAGAAATAACAAAAGGACCTTCTCATCGAGATTTAAGCTTACCTGGGTGAAGCCAAAACTGAGCGATGAAGAGAAATACATTTTCACCTTCATGGAATACCTTTTTAGGATGTGTTTATCATAGAGTACCTTATCCTTTTCATTGTACATATTTAAATTCTCATAGGAATCAAGTTGATGGTCATCTAGTTCATTCAACTATAACAATCTTTCCTCGCCAGATTTTTCACAATCAAAATTACATGTTTTCACATAAAAAATATAATTATGTTGGATTTAAACTATTAAATGATATGATTTAACAAATACTAGCCTAAATGGAGACATCCAAATGGGTGTTTTATAGGAATTTTGATAATCCCAAAGTGCTTCCCCAAGTCTTTAAGGCCAATATTTTCTGGTGGTTTTTACAGTTCTCTCAAGAACTCTATTGACATCTCTATTAGAAAGGTCATACATGACATTTTTTTAATAGTGATATGCACTTTATTTTTGATGTAAAACACTATACGTTTCCAAAATAGATTCCATGGTTTTATTAAAAAATGGGTTCCCAAGTCACAGATCAAGGAATAGTGTGTTCCAAATATGTGGAAGTTATGGGTTTTTAGGAACTCACTAACAGTATGTGAATCATCATTTCTGGTGGGTTTATCTTGTAACCACTGATAAACATAATCTATCATATGAATAATTTATGAGAATCCATTTGAAGGGGGGAATTTTCCTATGAAATCGATGGCCCCAACATCAAAGATCTCAAAAAATATTAAAGGATTTTGATGGATTTCATTTATATTTGCAATTGTGCCAAACTTTTGGCAAGTGGGACATGAAATAAATAACTCATGAGTGTACTTGGAGAGTGATTTCAAAAATAATCCATAGTCTAGGACCTTTAGAGAGGTCCTTTGTGGTCCAAATTGGCAACCTCCATGAAGTGAGTGACAAAATTGTAAGACGGATAAATGTTCATCTTCATCATCACATCTCTTAATTACCATGTCAACCCGATTTTTTTAATGTGGGTTATATTCTCAAAAATAATCTTTTGAATCACTTTTGAACATCATTTTTTGTTATTTGGAAAATTTTTCATGGGAAAACCAAAACCAAGTAATTTACAATTGGGGTATACCATGGTAACTACGAAGTGAGAGATGAAAGGTACTCATTGGGGAATTCCATATCAATGATTTCTGAATAAGAATAATTAGAAATTATACTCATGTGATCAGACATAGGGTTTTCTTTTCTTGTTTTATATTTAATTTCATGGTCAAACTCTTAGATAATTAGGATTCATCTTATTAGCATTGGTTTGGAATCACTTTTTCTGAATGAGGACTTTATAGCAGAATGGTCTGTGAAGATGATGATTTTGGCACCAAATAGATAGGTTCAGAATTTATCTAAGTCAAAACCACTACGTAATGTTCATTTTAAGTGACATTGTAGTGATATTTAGTTTCATCTATGTTTATTATGAATAATTGATTACATAAGGAATATTTTCTCTTCTTTTACCAAAACTGCCCCAATGGCTCTATCAGAAGCATCACACATCAACTCAAAGTGTAAGGACCAATATGGGGGTTGGATTATTGGGGAATATGTAAGAGAAGTTTTGATTTCAATGAAGGCTCTCTTGAAAACATTATTGAAATGGAATGTGACATCATTTTGGAGAAACCGTGTAAGTATGAGGGAAATTGTACTGACATTATGGATGAATCACCAATAGAAAACAACATGAGTATGAAATGAACGAATTTCTCAAATAGATATGGGTTCATTAAGTGATTGGATCACTATAATTTTGTAAGGATCTACTTCCATACCCTATTTTGAAACAATATTCCCTTGAATAATACCATTAGAAACCCTGAAGTGACATTTTTCCAAATTTAACATAAGGTTACAGATGACACACTTTTGAAGGAACATCGAGAGTGAATTAAAGAAAGATTCAAATGACACACCATAAATGGTAAAGTTATCAATAAAGACATCCTTATAGTGTTCAATGTATTCCGAAAAGATACTCATCATACACATCACAAATTTTTTAGGAACATTGCAAAGACCAAAATGCATTATTCTAAATTCATATGATCCAAAGGGAAAAATTAATTAATTCTTTTCATGATCCTGAGGTGCGATTGAGATTTAGATGTAGTCAGTGTATCCATTAAGAAAACAATAGTGTGATTTTCTAGATAATCTATCTAGCATTTGATCAAGGAATGGAAGAGGGTATTGATCTTTTCTTGTTTCTACATTCACTTTTCTATAATTAATGTACACACACCATTTTTTCTTCACTAGAGTTATGATTACCTCCCCTTGTTCAGTTATGACAACAGTTATCCCACCCTTCATAAGTACAACTTGAATTAGACTAACCCTTTCACTATTGGAAATTGGGAAGATAATACCTGCTTGAAGAAACTTGGTAATCCCTTCCCAAACTACCTTAAGTATGAGTGGATTGAGTCTTATTTGTGATTGTATAATTGGTTTAGATGATACATCATGATGGATGTGATGTATGAAAATGGAATGTTTGATTCTTGGTATGTTATATAGTGTCTAACCTAAGGTATTTTTTATTTCATCTAGGACCTGAACATGATTCAACTCCTCAGTTTTAGTAAGTTATGTATAGATAATGATAGGATAAGAGTGATCATGGAAAAGGAATTCATATTTCATGTGTTCAGGAAGTGGTTTCAGTTCAATATCATCTCTCATTTGGGGGTTAGACAACTTAGTAATGGAGGAAGGGACTTCAATTACTTCTGAAAAATTTTCCTTAATACTGTCCAAGGTAGAGTTGTAGAGATCAGAGTTGATGTGGGATTCAATAGAGTTTTTAAATTCCTCTATATTCCTGGAGTCTATGAATGAATGTTCCACTTAAACTTCACTATTTATGACTTGGTTAATAATGGTGCATATTTCACAAGATCCTATCTCGTTTTAACATGATGAACATGATGGAATCATGTTTAATTTACTCTCATAAGTGTACTCAGAAACATAGATTGATAATGCATAGTGATCCTATGATGGGTATCACATGGCTTAGAAATTGTTGAACTTGAGAAATTGGTCATAAAATTCCATGGACAAGATGTCTGAATGGACATCAATTTTGGTTCTCACTGTCATCAGGAATGGTATTCCTATAATTAAGAGAGTTCAAGAATATTTCCTCTCACCTTCCATGTCAAGGACATAGAAGTTAGCAGGGAAGATAAGACCATTTACACAAATAATGAAATTCTCTATTAAACCCTCATGACTAGTTGTTATTCGGTTGTAAAATTGAATGACAACACCCGTTAGATGTAAGGGACCAAGATCAAGGGGTAAGAAGATGGATTTGGGCATGGAAATAATTGAGGCTCCTTGTTCTATGAATTCATCATCGATGTTGGAAGACCCAATTTTTCATGGAACCATAAATATCCAAGGATATTTGAAATTTTTAAGAATAGTCTGCAGGGTGGAAACATACTCAATAGTCCTATGTTTCCTCTTATGGGTGCACGATTCCTTAAGAAACATGGAATATACAGGGATTCATTTTTTTGCATCTATGAGGGTAATGTTGACTTCAACACGTCTAAACATGTCATGAAATTCAGGATCAGGTTCAAATGACTTATCTGGATTGAAAATCGCTTGAGGAAAGGGAATTGGATTCATATGTGGAATGGAAGGAGGTGAGAGAATGGGTTCAGTTTCATTTTAACATTTCTTTTCCTTTTCATTTTATAGGTCAACAATCAAAGGGGGTAGGAGGACTTATCAGGAGGCATAGAAATTTTCATTCCCGATCTAAGTGAAATACCATTTACATTACCCTTGGGGTTGGGTAATGGTTGATCTTATAGTTGGGATGAATTTGAAAGTTGTTGCTGGATCAGATGGGATAAAATTTGATCAATTTGGGTATCAATATTTTTTAGGCTAGAATGGGTGATGGAGGTAAGATCGTCCACTGCACATTCCCATGGTTACTTGGAAGAAGAGTCATGTCCTAAATTGGGATTACCATTGATTTTGGTTCTTGGTAAAGTGATTATAATGGTTTGGCAATTGGAAAGTCTCACTGGGATAGTGGAATCCAAGAGGATGATTGTTCCTTTGAGGTTGAGGAACAAAATGATAATGTTAATGGAAGTTACCACCAACTTGACCATATAGGAATTTGTTTGGGTTATGATGAGGGATGTGAGTGGAATGAAAAATGGGATTCCCATATCACAAGTGTGGGTAATATGTTTAAGAGAAGGGATCAAAGTGGGGTTGGTTGAAGTTTCTAAAAAACTAACATTATTGTTAAGGGTTGGGGTTCCGCTGAGCATATGCTGCATTGTGCTCCATTGGTCCGGATGAATCAGATTGATCCTATTGAAGTTGTGGACATGTGTTAGTTGGATGAGAAGGGGAGCTATAGATTGAACAGTTCATTATAATTCTTGGGAATAGAGATTGTGGATAATATGAGGTTGGAGCTTTGGATTCCACAACTAGTTGTCTCACATGACCTGTAAGTTCACTCATCGACTTTGTCATCTTGTTCGTCTCTATTTATTGACTATCTTGGGCATGTTTAACTAGAGAATGTTCTCGAGTATGGAATTGTAACACCCCGACCCCAGTTACTCATAGTCGGTGCATTATTTTAATACATTGGCATTATTACAAGGAATCAAGTCCCGAAGGATCGATCAGTTTAAAACTCTTGGAAAATAGATTACATACATTAAAATTACATTAAAATTTCAAACATAAAACACAGCATAAATAGTTCGTTGAGAACACCATTATTCCCTTTAGCTTAACCATGCATAACAATCATAATACACTTATTGGAATCCTGAAAAATATAAACATAGAAATGGGTGAGCTCAAACGCTTAGTAAGGGTATGCAACACAGCGGAAAATGACATAAATATTAATCATGGTGAATAACTGAAAGCACATGCCTTTACCAATAATAAACATGAAAGCTTTTATGGAAAGAATATTATTTGAGTAAATAATTCCATAATAAAACATAATCCTGGGTATTCTACTAGTCGAATAACCACATGAACCATCAATATTATTTCCATAATTAGGGAATGTATAATGTTAGACATTCTAAAACATTTTTCCAAGGCCTCGGCCAAGACGTCTAAAAATGATTAAGGCATAGGGAAAAACCATATATCAAATTTGGAAAGGGCCTCAGCCAATTCCATGTCTAGTTGTCTCATGAGACCTACCGATGCATCGAGGAGCTATAGCGGGCTCCACCTATCACTTACTATGTCTAATACACTCTTTATATGAAAAGGATGAATCTTAACATAAAAATTAATATAAGAACTAGGATACTAAATGTCAAAACATTAACCATAAACCATGAATGGTATAAAAATAACACATCCACAATCAAACATATCACAAAACCTTCAATATAATATGTAAGTTTTGTATCATAATAAATCAACTTCAAAACAAGTTTAAAATCCATTAAATGATTTGACATAGATGGAAATGATTTGGAAAACTCTTTGATAGAAATACACCTTTCATGAAAACATTTAAAAGTCACACAATTTGGAAAAGAAGTCATTTAAAGATATTTTTGAATCAAAGTGCCCCATTGCACTTTTAAACCATTTAAAGGAATTAACATTTTAAAAACATTCATGTCCATATAAATAAATCCTTAAAAACCATTTTGACGCCATGAAAATTAATGAGAATGATTTAGAAGAATAAATATTTAAAACATTTGAAATTTTGTATTAGTAAAAATTCCCTTAAAATAATCCCTTTGAAAACACTTTCATAAAACATGGACATGGATAATAAATATGTCCAAGTAGATACTAACATAAAAACAACCTTAGATAATAAAGAGATTGCGAAATTAACCCCTACCAATTTAGTAACTTACGAAACATACACCCCATGAAATAGGTATCATACAATGAATATGTAAATACACATAAATTTAAGTGTATTACACAAAGAATAAAATTATGGGAAGTATATACACTATACAAAAGGTAATAGTGGCAATATGGCATGAATCTCACAGAAAAAAGGAGTGAGATGAAAACCCCTTACCTTGTACTTTTCCATTGTCAAGGGTAGGGTAATCTCCTATATAATTGTTAAATGATTGTTATTAAATTATACAAGAATAATATACATTAATATGATATCATATATGATCTTTTAACATTTCTTTGTTAATAATATCTTAGTATTATCGTCGTTTCGAGTGTTAACTTACTCGTTTTATTTTATATGTTTTGTTACATAAGCCGTGTTTGTTATGGATAGGTTGTATCATATACATATCCTGAATGATATCAAGTCCTTAAACATTATTTTTAATCATAAAATGATAATTATACTTGAATGGATATGATGGAGAATGAATCTCATCACGTTCGTGGAGACGGTAGTTCGTACGTATGCACGAATGCTACTTCCATTTATTTTTCATTTTAAAAGGAATAAAAAAAATTATAAATAGGTATATTATTATTCCAGTATAATATAATATCTTATATTTGTTACTTATGTTCATTAATACCATCTTTTATATGTTCCATGTATGGTATAAACGAGTCATATCACTTTGAGGGGGCGGTAGTCCGCACTTCCTCAGATGAAATTATCATATATATATATATACAACATAAAATGAATAATTGTATGATATAAAATGTTATTAAAGAAGATTATATATAAAATAAAGATAATTAATATCATATTTAATTATATTTCCATCATAATTTCCACCATGAGTGGCGGTAGGAGATAATTGAACAATCATCGTTTCGTGAGGCATTTGGTTGCCATCCACAGAAACATTATGTTCTTCACTGATTAGATATAGGTGTTTTTAAGTGTAGTTCCAATAAATCTCATAAAAATATCTTAGTATATTTATAATAATGGTTTTGTTACAAAATAAAAGAATAAGAAGATTTTAGGGGTCGGAGAAGTAAAATAAAATAAAAGAAACTAAGAGAAATCGTTACCTTTAATTTGGGTAACTCCCTTTGGACTGAACCAAAAAAGACTCTTGAAGTGCCCTCTGCCTAAGGTGAGGCTTCTAGGAGGAGGAGAGGGATATAGGGAGCTTAATTGGGCAGATATTGGACGATAAAAAAGGCTTTAGAGGTGTGAGTAATTGGTTAGATGTGGTTTCCTTTTATAAGGGGGAGGAGGGGCTCTTTAGAAAAAACATAAAGTATTAATTTATTATAAATTCATATTCGGTTTCTAATGGCTCCAAAGTTAATTATTCAAAGTCTAATGTGGGGATGGGTCGAAATACACTTAACCAATAGGTTTTAGACATTTCTGGGTCACTTTATTGACCTTATATTTTAGTTTTAACCCTTAGTTACTTGGTTTGACATTTACCATTTCTCTTTATATTTTTTTATTATATGGTTAGTAAACTTACAATAAACTTCCAAGAGACCCCAAAGTGGTCCATTAATGATTCACCTATCATGATATATGTTATTTGTCTGATCCTTATATTTTTAGGAATATAATATCAATTAATCATACAATATTTGTTTTAAATATTAAT
The DNA here is from genome assembly GCA_963277665.1 of Viscum album. NCBI lineage: Eukaryota > Viridiplantae > Streptophyta > Magnoliopsida > Santalales > Viscaceae > Viscum > Viscum album. The sequence goes on from OY728141.1 coordinate 224,768,170, forward strand.
TCATGTCAATTTTGACACTATCTGGTAATTTGTTTTTGTGAAAGTCATCAAAACTTGATTAATTCGATCACGATATATTGAATCATCCCTAACATGTCATGGTCACATAGAAAATTCGTGGATGTCATAAAAACATTGAAATTATATTTATTTTAATATTTATATTACCATTTATTTGATTCATTCATTAATAAGGTAATTACTACATCATCATTTTGTCATAAATAAATTTACATATATAATGTCTAAAAATTATACATAAAATAACATTATGTAGGAAATCTTTTTAGCTTTCTAATTAATATTTATAATCAAATTTATCTTATGTATAACCCTATATTAAAAATGTTTTAGTTATTAAACTTTGATTTTAACTCTTTTAACTCTTCTTTGAATTAAATAATAATAAATATCATAATCTAATCCAAGTGGACCTAAATGGTCATATTTTATTCCTAATGTTGTTTTTGGTCGAATTAAACTTATCCAATAGTATTTGGACATGTGTTAGGGTAATAATAATATCATTTTTACCCTTAATTACACTATTTACTTTTTACGATGGTAAATAAAAGTTAAAAATTACTATTCACCAAAAATTATTTTTATCTTATTGAACGACATTTTACTCCTTGATATTAACCGTGTCTCTCAGATTTTCGAAATTCCACTTACAGAAGAAGTAAAATTAATTTTTATGTGAATTTTCAAATTCTCCTAGGAGGTGGGTAAAAGACGGTGAAAAAGTTCAATAAAAGTTTTATATATCTAAAATTATTATAAACTAACTCAAATGGATTACATTGAATTTATATAGGTATTATGTATCTATTTTCCCCTAAAATAAATTTTAATAATATAAATAATTATTTAAATAAAAATCCGGTTTTAAACAATAACTCAGTGTTTTTAACTATTGCTAAAAAATTGAAGGTTTTAAGAAAAATACAAACACTTTACCCCAAGATAATTTTGATAATCTGAACTCAATAATTAAGTATATTTTACCAAATTCAAAACAATGTAGTTTCATTTATTAATTTAAAATTAATTCTGGCTGTTAAAACAAAAAAGCATGTTTTTAAGAAACAATAACTATCAAAAGATTGACACTTTTTTATGTCCGGTTTAAATGTAAAATTATCTTCAATGACCAAATTTGGATTAAATGGTAAAAATATATTCTAAATATAATTTAAAACTACTCAAATTCATAATTTATCACTATTAATTATTTTGATTAAAAAAGTTGTTTTAAATTAAAATTTAGTAATTTTCACTATTCATCAAAATATGAAAGTTATCCGAAAAGTACTAAAATTTCACCCTAGGATAATTTTTATATTCTGAATCCAAAAATGAAGTCCATTTTGAGAGGTAAAATTTATAAAATTTCAAAAAGTGGGTATTACTATTCATAACGACTACTTTGATTGGTCGTGGTGTGTGTTAGAACTCGAAGTTGCGTACAACACACGCTACTGTATTATTCAAAGAGAAGCGTACCATGGAAGCATAAGGTGTCATATTCTCCCCTCCTTTAATAAATTTCATCCTCACAATTTATGCTCGGTATTGGAAGCATGGGGTAGACATTTCAAAATATCTTAGTTGAAATCCCACATCGAAAAATGGATTAATGAGGCCTCTATTGAAAATAAAGAGTGGTAAGTATGAAGGTTACCGAAAATAACACATAATAGGGTTCCATGTTGGAAAATATAGATATGGAAGAGAAATATAACCATCAATATTTGATGGAGAGTGGTAGAGAACATGGCTATGAAAAGTCCAACAATCCCAAAGCCATAAAATTTTGATGATCTAAGGTACCGTCTAGGACAACATTTTTGTTCTAAGTTCCCTTTCTTAATGTTGAGGAATTTATTTATGAGATTACCTAAGATCATAAGGAGATATACTTAATTAATAGTTAGTGTTTTATCCATTAATAAATTTTTACCACAAACTCACCTTTCACCCCAAAACATAATACAACTCAAAAATACTCTATTTATCCTAATCGTATAGGGTTCCGAATATAATAAATTTATAATTCACATATCCGACCTTTTAAAAAAAGAAACTAAATTATACCATCCAGGAACATCACGTAGTCCAAGGGAAGGTGATAAATCACAATTGCACTATGGTTGTCGGTTCGATTCCTGCAGCTTTGTCCGACACGACGAGTCGTCACACGGTCTGCGTGTTGTCCTATTATAAAAATCCAAAAATAAACATTCAAACTTAATCCCTTCCAACCTTTAAACTTATCCAAAATAAATCTGTAAACTCTCAGTCCAAAATTTATATGAAAGGTAAACAAAATGTAAGTCCTTTTTACCCCGTAGTAGCATGTAAATACCTTCATCATGTATTCTATTAAAACACTAAAACATCCTAAATTACCATAAAACCTTATCGATTACATTAATGATCTCTTATTCCTTGAAGAATACTGGATATACTTTATCCATCCAAAAATGTTGTAAACTACAACAATGATGCAGTATAAAAATCTTTAATCAGTTTCAAGGCAGTCAAGAATATCCAATATAATTTACCCAAATCAACCATATCTTATTCCAAAATCAGTACCTCAATATTAGGACCATATTAAGGTTTATCTTTCCTTCAACCATGTAATTTCCAAAACGTTTAACTTGATGTAGAGTCACTTTTCTTAGTACCATAAAATCTCAAATCCTTAATGAAATAGTACTGTAGTACAATCGTTATTTATTTCCAGTACATCATTTATACAACACTTCAATGAAATAATTACAAAATAAAAACATAATAACACTAGTCATTCCTATTTATCTGTGGTAGTGTCATAACATGATTATTATCTAGTAGAATCATTTGTGGCATAGTCTGATGACTGGGACATTGGTTTGCATAGTGTCCAAACTCATTGCATATTAAGAATCGTACAGTTAATAAATTTTTCTTACCCTTTCAGTCATGTACTTGGTGCCCTTTTTCTACACAGTTATAACATACTACCATTCCCTTCAATCATTTTCCAAGGTGATTCTTTCAACAGTTATCACATACGGGAAAATCCTTCTTTACCTTATTCCCTTTATCTGTCCTTCTCTCTAACATCTTTTCCATCTCTGGATTCCCATCAAATCCATAGGACTCTGAGAATTCTTTACATATCATATCAACACATGATACTATTTTTTCATATGATGATAATATGTGGGAGACTATTTCCCTTCTAAATTCTGGCTTAAGACCATGAAAGATATGATCTTTCTTACTGTTTGGATCATGCGTATTGCTGGAGTTCTCATTCCTTCTACTGGGACCCATTTCTAAACAATGACATAAACTAGATTAGTTTATGAATAGAAATACCTAATCCCAAACTTGTAAAACAATTGACATAAATTAAACAGTTTATGGATATAATCCATAATCATAAAAATGTCTTCTTCGAGAAAGTATATACTCATAAACCCTTCAAAATGGTTTGTAAAGAAAATGGGAATTATCCTTAGCATATCCCCCAGGAGTGTCGTAACCAAGAGTGCATTAAGGCCCGTTGTCGTCCACCAGTTCCCGTTCGAGTCTAGCTCAAAGCGGTGTTTTTGGGTTTTACCCCTAGGTACATCTATACCAGAGCTGCCTCTACCTGCTCGTATCCAGACAGGGATGTATTTCTCGTAAAACTCACAAAATTTCTACAATATGAGAATTTTAGGAAGTTATTCTCTACTAATCATCAAAGAATATTTTAGGGCTATGTTCTTTAATCATAGTTTATCTAAATCTAGCTTCCAATGTTATTTCTAAACATCTTTTGATACCAACTGTAATGCCCCGACCCTAGTTACACAGAGTCGGTGAGTTATTTAAATACATTGGCATGATTACAAGGAATCAAGTCCCGAAGGACCGATCGGTTTAGCAGTCTTGGAATATAGATTACATAAATTAACATTACATTACAATTTAAAACATAAAACACATTGTAAATAGTTCTTTGAGAGCGCCATTATTTCCTTTAGCTTAACCCTGCATATCAATCGTAATATACTTCTTGGAATCCTGGAAAAAATAAAACATAGAATGGGGTGAGCTCAAACGCTCCGTAAGGGTATGCAATACAATGGAAAATGACATAAATATTAAGCATGGTGAATAATTGAAACCACATTCCTTTACCAATAATAAACATGAAAAACTTTATTGCAAGAATATGAGTTGAGTAAATAATTCCATAATAAAACATAATCATGGGTATTCTACTAGTCGAATAACCAAATGAACCATCGATATTATTTCCATAATGAGGGAATGTATAATGCCAGACATTCTAAAACATTTTTCCAAGGCCTCGACCAAGACGTCTAAAAATAATTAAGGCCTCGGCCAAAACCATATATCAAATTGGGAAAGGCCCTCAACCAATTCCACGTCTAGTTGTCTCATGATACCTACCGATGCATCAAGGAGCTATAGAGGGTTCCGCCCGTCACTTACTATTTCTAATACATTACTCATTTGAAAAGGATGAAACTTAACATAAACATTCATATAAGAACTAGGATACGAAATGTCAATACTTTATCCATAAACCATGAATGGTATAAAAATAACACATCCACAATCAAATATATCACAAAAACTTCAATACAATATGGAAGTTTTGTATCCTAATAAATCAACTTTAAAACAAGTTTAAAATCCATTAATGTATTTGACATATATGGAAATTATTTTTAAAAATCATTGATAGAAATACACCTTTTAATGAAAACATTTAAAATTCACACAATTTCAAAAAGAAGTCATTTAAGGAAATTTTTGAATCAAAGTGTCCCATACCACTTTGAAACCTTTGAATGGAATTAACATTTTAAAAACATTCATGCCCATATAAATAAATCCTTAAAAACCATTTTGAAGACATGAACATTATGGGAAAGATTTTGAAGAATAAATATTTAAAGAATTTGAAATGTTGTTTTAGTAAAAATTCCCTTAAAATAATCCCTTTGAAAACTCTTTCATAAAGCATGGACATGTATAATAAATATGTCCCAATAGATACTAACGTAAAAACCACCTCAGATAATAAAGAGATTGCGAAATTAACCCTTACCAATTTAGTAACTTGCGAAATATACACCCCATGAAAGAGGTATCTTACAATAAATATGTAAATACACATAAATTAATTTGTATTACACAATGATTACAATTATGGGTAGTACATACACCACACAAAAGGTAATAGTGGAAATATGGCATGAATATCACGAAAATAAAGAGTGAGATAAAAACCCCTTATTTGGTACTTTTCCATTGTTGAGGGTAAGGTAATCTTCTGTATAATGGTTAAATTATTGTTATTAAATTATAAAAGAATAATATAAATTAATATTATATCATATTTGATATTTTAACATTGCTTTGTTAATAATATCTTAGTATTATCGTCGTTTCGGGTGTTAACTTGTTTTATTTTATATGTTTTGTTACATAAGCCATGTTTGTAATGGATAGGTTGTATCTTATACATATCCAGAATGATATCAAGTCCTTAAACATTTTTTTTAATCATAAAATAAGAATTATACATGATTGGATACGATGGGGAATGAATATCATCATGTTCGTGGAGATGGTAGTTCGTACGTACGCACGAACGCTACTTCCATTTCATTTTACATTTTAAAAGGAATCGAAACCAAATAATACATAGGTATAATATTATTCCAGTATAATATAATATCTTATATGTGTTACTTATTTTCATTAATACCATCCTTTATATGTTCCATGTATAGTATAAACGAGTCATATCACTTTGAGGGGGCGGTAGTCCGCACTTCCTCAAATGAAATTATCGTATATAAATACAACAGGAAACGAATAATGGTATGATATAAAATAAAGTTATAGAAGAATATATATAAAATAAATATAATTAATATCATATTTATTTATAGTTCCATCATAATTTCTACCATGAGAGGCGGTAGGATATAATTGAACAATCATCGTTTCGTGAGGCTTTTGGTTTCCATCCATAGAAACATTATGTTTTCACCCATTCGATGGAGGTGTGTGTAAGTGTAGTTAGAATAATTCTCATAAAAATATCATAGTATATTTTTAATACTATTTATGTTACAAAATAAAATAATAAGAAGTTTTTAGGGGTTAGAGAAGTAAAATAAAAGAAAAGAAGCTATGAGAAATCATTACCTTTAATTTGGCTAACTCCCTTTGGTTTGAACAAAAAAGGACTCTTGAAGTGCCTTCTGCCTAATGTGAGGCTTCTAGGAGGAGAAGAGGGATATAGGGAGATTAATTGGGAAGAGTTTGGACGAGCGAAAAGGCTTGAGAGGTGCGAGGAATTGGTTCGAAGTGGTGTCCTTTTATAAGGGGGAGGAGGGGCTCTTTAGAAAAAACATAAAGTATTAATTTATAATAAATTCATATTCAGTTTATAGTGGCTCCAAAGTAGATTATTCAAATTCTATGGTGGGGATGGGTCGAAATCCACTTAACCAATAGGTTTTGACAGGTTTGGGTCACTTTATTAACCTTATATTTTAGTTTTAACCCTTAGTTACTTAGTTTGACATTTACCATGTCTTTTTTTATTTTTATATTATATGGTTAATAAAATTAATATTAACTTCTAAGAGACCCCCATGTTGTCCATTAATGATTCACCTAAAATTATATAAGTATTTTGGCCGATCCATATATTTTTAGGAATATAATATCAATTAATAATATAATATTTATTTTAAATATTAATTTATGTCAATTTTGACACTATTTGGTATTTTGTTTTTATTAAAGTCATCACAACTGGATTACTTCGAAACAAATGCATGGAATCAACCCTAAAATGTCATGTTCACCTAGAAACTTCGTGGATGTCATAAAAACTTTGAAATTTTATTTATTTTAGTATTTATATTACCATTTATTTGATTCCTTCAATAATAAGGTAATTACTACATCATCATTGTGTCATAAATAAATTTAATTATTTAAGGTCTAAAAATTATAGTTAAAATACCACTATGTAGGAAATATATTTATCTTTCTAAAGAATATTTATAATTGAATTTATCTTATGTATAACCCTATATTAAAAATATTTTAGTTATTAAACATTGATTTTAACTCTTTTAACTCTTCTTTGAATTAAATAATAATAAAGGTCATAATCTAATCCAACTTGACAAAAAGGGTCATATTTTATTCCTAAGGTTGTTTTTGGTCGAATTAAAATTATCCAATAGAAATTAGACATGTGTTAGGGTAATAATAGATCATTTTTACCCTTAGTTACCCTATTTACTTTTTACCGTGCTAAATAAAAGTAAAAAGTTACTATTCACCAAACATTATTTTTATCTTATTGAACCAAATTTTAATCCTTGATATTAATAGCGTATCTCTGATTTTCAAAATTCCACTCAGAGAAGCGGTAAAATTATGTTTCATGTGAATTTACAAATTCTCCTAGGATGTGGGTAAAAGACGGTCAAAAAGTCCAATAAAATTCTTATATATCTAAAATTATTATAAACTAACTAAAATGAATTAACATTAATTTATATAGATATTATGTATCTAGTTTTACCTAAAATAAATTTAAATAATATAAATAATTATTTGAATAAAAATCCGGTTTTAAACAATAACTCTGTGTTTTTCACTATACATCAAAAATTGAATGTTTTCAGAAAAATACAAAAAAATTACCCTACGCTAATTTTGATATTCAAAATTAAATAATTAAGTCTATTTTACCAAATTCAAAACATAGTAGTTTATCTTATTAATTTAAAATTAATTCCCGCTGTTAAAACAAAAAGCATGTTTGTAAGAAACAATAACTATCAAAAGATTGACACTTGTTTATGTCCGGTTTAAATGTAAAATTATGTCCAATGACCAAAATTGGATTAAATGGTAAAAATTTATTCTAAATATAATTTAAAACCACTCCAATTAATAATTTATCACTATTAATTATTTTGATTAAAAAATTTGTTTTTAGTTAAAATTTAGTAATTTTCACTATTCATCAAAATATGAATGTTATCCGAAAAGTACCAAAATTTTACCGTTGGATAATTTCGATATTCTGAATCCAAATATGAAGTCCATTTTTAGAGATAAAATTTTTAAAATTTCAAAAAGTGTGTATTACTAGTCATAACGGCTACTTTGATTGGTTGTGGTGTGTGTTAGAACTCGAAGTTGTGTACAACACACGCTACTGTATTATTCAAAGAGAAGCGTACCATGGAAGATTAGGGTGTTAAAAGAATTTTTGTTAGTTTTCATCCATATTTATTATGATATCTATTGCATCTATTGGAGTTTTACCAATAATAGCACCGCCATGTGCGGTATCAATGCGGGTTCTCTCCATATCCAATTACCCTTTATTGAAGTATTGGATGAAGTTTTGGTCTTAGAAATGGTGGCGTGGGAAGGTTGAAATAAGATTTTTAAACCTCTACCAGAATTCATGGAGTGATTCGTTGGGGAATTGGCAGATACAACTAATTTCATTTCAGATAGAAGCATAACGAGAAGCAGGAAATAATTTCTTTAAGGTGGAGTTGTGGATCCTCACAAGCTAGCCTATGGAACCAATGTAGAAGATGAATCAATACCTATTTGAGTTCTAAGGTAGCCTCTATAATTGGATATTTAATACCAAGGGGTTGGTAATTTATATTAGGGGTATCAATTTATTTAATTTTTTGTTTCCTAGGATTGACCATATCTAATTCAATTGGTAGGATGAGGACTGGTTCTTGAATTATTAGATTATCCCTATCTTTCCTCCTAAGTTGGCGATGAGTTCACTCAATTTCAAGTTCATAAAAATATTAGGACTTGTTTTGGAGTCTATGGGGAATTTAGATAAGTTTTGAAAGAATGAGGAAGGTTGGTTTTATGTTTATGATTTTTATGAGAAGGCAGGTTTTTCTTTTTGTTTGTTTTTCAATTTTTTTTTACTTTTTTGAATTTTATTGTTTTTTTAAATAACTAGAAACTAATGACTACTTAATTGCACCATCCACTACAATGACTCCATTTTAAAGCACATATGATTATCTCTTATCAACCATTCATTCTTATGATGCTCTACTAATGTGTATAGAAGCACTCGGGTCGAATCCTCGACGATGTTACTTTTTAACAGTATTTTTTTTATTTGAGTTTATTTTGATTGGGGGGTTATTAACAAGATCTTAATTGAAATGATTGATTTATTAGGATTCATTTAACAATTATATAAATATAGGGGTGAGTTCATCATTAGTTAGTTAATATTGTAATTTACTTGAGCCCTGCTTTATATTGCATTTAAATAACACCCATGTCACAAGTTGACATTGATTGGAATTACTAAGTGTTAAGGATTTAATCAAAACGTTTTGTTAACATAGAGATCTAATAATAATCATAGGTTGTTTACGGTAGAGTATTTTTGGGTCAAATAATCCATGGAAACCACTCCTTAAGAAAACAAGTCATTAATCCATGACATGATAAGTCCAACATACACAATGTTAATTCAAAGAATATTCATCGAGAAAAAGATCTCAATCACTTAACATCCCTAAATTATTACTCAACAAAATGAGAGATTTTTTCAGCCATTTAAATGATCATTAATATGTTTTTAATTTTTATTATGATTAATTATAAATATAACAAAAATAATGGGATAAGAAAAGTGTTGTTTATCGAATAGACACACACAAACACTGATGAGAATTAAAAATAGAATTTTTTTAAATGACGAAGAATTATAAACGAAGGGGTTTCAACTGTATTTGTAATATTTTAAGACAATTAATATTATTTAACATAATGTGGATGATAATAATAGAAGATTAAGTAGAAACATGCATTAAAATTCTATTGAAATGAAAACAGACTTACATGATTACAAATAAGAAGAACACAAGAGACCATGAAAACGAAGAGAGGGGGAAGGGTCTCTCACTTGAAAACATGACATTGGAATGTCCTTCCATGACTTTGTCTAAGCCTTGGTCGATCCAATTGTTCCTCCTTTATTCTCAATTTCCAAACTCTTGCACGGAGAGGATGTGGATGTATTTATAGCCCAATGTTGTGGGTTGTTTTCATTCCAAAACGACCCCTCCACATGAATTGAAAATTTGATATTCCATACAAGTGAATATCAAGATATCCTATTCATAAATGTTGTAGATAATAATGTTTTCTGACTACTCTAAAAATTTGAAGACATTTGGACTTATGGAGCCAATGTTATGGTAGTTTGTGAAAATAATTTTAATATCTCCATTTCAATATATAATTTTTAGAAGGTAGACATGTGAATGGGTTTATGAATAATAATATTCCATAAAATAAAAATTATTTCTTCTAACATAATATATAAACATATCTTATAATTCACAATACAAATTTCCAGATTTAGTTGATGACTAGATCTTGAGCAATGTCAGGAATATTTTTCGAAGTTTAATTCCCAGCCCGAATGGTGGGATGGAATTCAAAGCATCAGTTGGGAAATTTTTTTGTAGATGGAGCTTTAAATTTTTATCCATGATTCCTTTGTATAATCATGAACATATGGCAGAGATTCATAATAATTGGGCTTTGAGATTTATCCGAGTAACCCAATCATTATGGCTGGTCCAGTTTCTTCACAGATTCTTTGTTTCTTACTCTGTGAACCATACGAACCTCAAAATAGAAGAATTTGTCCACAATCCCTTATAATTAAATGTTTTATATTGAATGAGGAATCCTAAAAATGAAAACCGATCAATGTTGGATTAGTAGGGTGAGTGTTATAATTAAAATATTAAAATGACTAGAATCTAGATCAATTAAAATTGTGATAAAAAATTTTATTTATGATAAAAACATGAGTATATCACACCAATTATTCCCTTTTACAAGAAATTTACTTGAGGTAGTATAGAAAATGTTATCAATAAATTAATAACATCACATTGTTTCACCGAGTTGTGTATAATATTTCCACTCTATGCATGAGATGTCATTTTTCATAACCTGGGTCAAATACAATTATATAGTTATGAACTAATTAGACTCAACTCTAATTTCATTAACTTGTCTAGGTTGAATATCCCAAAATTAACTATGGATGTTGATATGGTTCTCATTTCTAAAATTAGTCTCCATCATTCAATGTTGGCATACACATAATTACATCGTCATACTAAACTATAAAATACAATTCATATTATGCATTATAGACCATTCCCTATAAATCATTATTATTTTTCAAATAAATTTTGATATATAAATTTGTTCATATAAATATAGTCTCAAAGGTTTATAATAAACATGACCTAATAAAAATTATTATGTACCATACTCTATAATCCCATAGTGGATAGTTATATTACATTATTGGTATAGAATACAAGACTTTCCAAGGATCCAAAATATTAGAAGTATTAAAATACTATAATCATACAATTTCTTTAGGAAAAATAATATATAATATGAAATCATTGAAAGAAAATGATTATCCCCTCCATCATTTAATTTAAAAATTCACACAGTTCCACTCAGGGACTCTTAGTTATAGAAAAATAAGTGATGGTGAGCATAGATGCTCAGTAAGGACTAGAATATAGTGGAATCTTTAGTAACATTAAAATATTATGAAAATGTGAACAACATGAAATCATAATCTACCAAAACAGAGGCTATATTATCCATTATAATAGTTTAATGTGTAGATAAAAATAAACATTGATCTCATACTGAATGAATTCATAATTTTGAATATAAAAACTTGTTGACAAGGCCTTATTCCAAGACACTATCCTATTATGGTAATAAGTACACCCCAAAACCCAATATTTTTTTTCACATGAGTCTTTTTTTCTGACTAAGGGAATATATAATTCTAGGTCCCACCTATCACTAATTATGTCCAATGGATTCACCATAAGAGTCAACATGACTTTTTATACCATTACCAAAGGAACTTGTTACTGAATAAATACATGGATGTCCATATAATGAGAAGTTTTAAAATAAATGACATAGACATTAAATAAATTAATATTTATTTCTAGTAGAAATAACTAAAAAAATTAAAATCTATGTGATATCTTCAAAGGAACATGAAGTACCCATATCAAATAAATATAGTGGTGAGGGTATTATCAATGTGTTGGGGTATCTGTAGAAGACTATAATAACGAGGAATAGTATGCATTGGAAGGATACCAAGTAAGTGGTATGAAAAATAATTCCACATGGTTTATAAAGATTATGTTAATATTCCAAATCATATCCACTGAGAGTGTTTGGTTAGGTGTGTAGTATTTTTCCCACTCTATTTGCATCAGGGTGATGATTGAATAAATTCCTAACCAAGAATTTTGGTGTGATTAACCCTAGGTTCATCGATTCCACAACCACATGAAATTTCATGTATCTATATTGGTATATATTTTATAGTAAACTAAACACACTTTTACTTAACCAAAACATAGGAATATTTTTCCATTATTGAAGGGATTGAGTCTTACAATGGTTTTGGAAATTATAAAATAATAAATATGATTGAGGGATAAAAATATAGAATTTTAACTCCCATAAATTCCATGAGTAATATTTCCTCCATGTAAATGTGTTCACCAAAAAATAAATAAATAGGTGGTGAATATAACATGCCTCACAAATAATGAAAATTGATATGGAAAACCTCCACATATGGATTGGGTAAAAATTCAATAAAAATATCTAGAAAGAGAGGGATTAAAATTGATCAGAAAATTAATTGAATAAACTAATTTTAATATATAAAATATCAAAAAATTATATATACCACATGAAGGACATTAGGTATACAATACCAAACATGTCTCAAAGAGATAAATTTCAATCATGAACCTTTACATCTTGTCCAGACATCCATGAATGTAATTTAAAACCATTTATCACAGCCATATAAATATTAATAACTTAATTTATAACCTTAATTAATTATATTTGTATTTACACTGTTCATAAATAGTCATTCTCTATATGAATTCAATATATTGTTCCCATTGATTGTCCATTGTTATGATCTATTGAAATAGTTTCGTAATATCAATGTATGTATTCATTATTATTCATAACATCATCATTAATGTGAAAGTAATGTTATTTTAGGTATTTTTAATAATTACTTATGTTGTTTGAAATTCATATCCTTGGTGCTTTAGTCTTTATCAATAAAGATCTAATCAATAACTAGCATGTTTTGGTGATTCACATCTATCGATGGGGGTTTTCTTAAATAATGATTGAAATATTTATATAAAATCTCTATGAAAAAATCATTATTTAAATATTGAAATTATATTATACCAATAATTATGTTTCGATAGTCATTCATGATTCAAATTCATAGCATTGTTTAAGTTGGTGAACAGACGGACCCAAACATGAACATACCTTGATTTAATTAATGATTATGAGGTGGTCTTCATGTAATATCATTATACTAGAAGTATACTGAAATTATTTAGTATCTATTAGTGTGATACATCAATATTAAAAGGTTTTTACAAGATAAATTAATGGATATTAAAATATTACATAATTTGAATAAATGATTTTCCTCAAAAAACACTTGTTTTAAATTATTTAATTAATGATGATGGTTTGTAGATAGTATAATTAATAATTTATCAACTTTAACATAAAAAAACATTAATGATATCATAAAAATTATATTTCCTCATTAAATCTATTATAGGAACCATCAATGATGAGTGTTTATGTATAATTAATTTTGTTTCTTGTGGTGGCAATACTCTGCACGTATGCATGAATGGTGATTTAATTTTTCTTAATAGATGGGATAAATAAATTGATATTGAAAATACCATTAATATTATAACATTATTTTATAATTTTTTTAATAGTATCATTATTTTTGGGTCGATATAATAATTTTTAAATAATATAATTAAGTTGGAATGCTAGGTATTTGATAATACACAAGTTGGGGACTTAAAATTTACATGTATGTGTCCTTTGAAATAAAATCCTTATGAAAAATTATGGTGTAAAAATATTTTAAACCTAGAATAAGATTCCATAAGTAGATAATTGAAATAATTTAAATAGTAAATTGGAAAGAGGTTTTAGTCTTCATGTGGTGGTGATGTTTCGATTTTATAAGTTTGGAGAGGGGTGGTTTCAGGAGTAACCCTTCCATTTTCATTAATATAAAGTTAATATTCATGGTTCAACATCCATAAAGTAAAAAATATTCGCAGGGATAGTGACTGTGTGTTTAAAATCAGATCAAGCACTCCATTATTAGAAAATCTCACTATTTTAGGGATTTTTGTTTTTACTTTTTTTACTTGTATCCTAATTTAGTTTTACCTTGGTAATTAATTTCTATTCTTAGTAATTAATTTTATTGATAAAGACTAAGATTTCTACATTTATCTAATTTGATAATTTTATTTTTAAAATTTAAAATAGGTTTATTATATAAAATTTATAAAGTGGTAAAATGTTAATTTAAAAAAACACACTTAATCGCATAAAAATAGTTTTCAGAAAAACAATGTTTTTAAATTAATATATAAGTTAAAATAATCATTAATACCAATTTAATAACAAGAATTAATTTATTAAAAAAGAAATAATGTGTTTTAGGCTTTAAATTTAATCTAAAATAGAATCTCTCTTGAGAATACATGAATCCGTGAAAAGAGAGAATACATTTTTTTTATTAAAGTAACCTTTTAATTAGTACTAAAATTATATAACATAGGATTTATAAGTTCTAATAATATTTTAAAATACACATTTATATTAATTAAATTTAAATTTTTTTTACTTGGAATAATTTTTTGACTTCTAGGTCATTTTTATATAATGAGAAATTCATAAAAATTTCATGTTTCTTGAAAATCACAATTTTCAACTAAAAACAAACCTTTTCCAAAAAAATATATACTCAGATAATTTTGATATGATGAATTAAAAGATTAAGTTATATAGGTCAAATTAAATTGATAAAGTTACTATTTTAAATAGATTCATGAATAAAGGATTTTAAAGAGAATATTGTGTTATAGTTCAAGATATGATTTTTACCTTCTACAAAAGGATTTTGGTATTACACAAAGGGACTCTTTCATTAAATTCATATATGTTTATAGTTTTTATTTCTAGGATATTGTATGTACTATTGATTTATGATTATAGAAGATTTTAATTAACAGTTGATGATAGATGTTGTGCAATAAAGATATTAGAATACATTAGTGGAATCTTGGGCACATGACTTAGTTATCTTGGACCAGATTTTTCATCTCAATTTGAGATATGGAATTTCAATAATTTTTTAACATTTGGATTAAATGACATTTTCATATAGTTAATTCTTATATAAACCCCTTTGAACATTGGAAAACAATTTTTATTGACTTACCCTAGAATTGAATATCTATAAATATCATTATTTATATTCAATTGTAATCCTTCTGAATGAGTAAAGGGAAACCTACTTATTTTCTTTATTGAAACAAAAAATTAGTTAATTAATACAAATTTACTTAATACCCCAAAAAAATTTCTACCTTACAATAACCATATAATGTGAGGTCATTTTAACTCTCTCCTGAAGCTTGGTGAATATGATATGGACTCGGAGTAGGGGTTGTAATTTACTTATGAATTTACTATTATGCTCTCTCTTTGAAACTATTGGTGGAAATTTAGTGTAGGGGAGGGGTTATAATTTACTTGTTTCATTGCTACACCACTATTCTATCTAGCCTTTTTTTTAGGATAAGGAGTTCCTAAAAAATATTATTTTTTTAATTCCTACTTTTATATGGTTTATTATTATCACATATAATATAGTGATAATTGAAAATATGGTTCACTAGTATGAATATGCGATAATTTGAGAAATGGGAATCCTCAGTATGAAATGAAAAGTGGGAACTTCTAGAATTTTCATTAGAAGAAATAATATTAACATTATTTTACTTTATGATATGAATATATCATGTGAATTTCTACTATGTTATGTGATTCCCCTTATAATTGGGAAATGTTTCAGAAATATAAAAATAATGGAAACATGGAATGGAAATGACGATGTGAAATAATTATGTATGATTCCTTGGTATTATTTTCATAAAGAGAAGTTATTTTGACAAATTGTATTCGTAATTGTTGATACATTTATTTATATCCATATTATAAATAATTTTATAATTTAATACTTCATTTGTTGGTCTTGAAGTGTTGAAATTTCTTGTGGGATTGGGGAATGAGATAAACAAATATCTTAAGAATATCTAAACAATTAATTAAATAATTTAGGTACATCAAGAATGTGTTTTGGAATAGATGTAATGTAAAATTATTTTTATACTTCAATAATATAATTAACTTATGAATATGTGAAGGTAATAAATTATATGGAAGGATGGATGGGTTTAATTGACCCATGATTTACTGCCACTTGCTAATTTAGAATGGAAGTATAATTCTCTTATAAAACCATATAAGAAAACAAAACAAAAAACATATGAAATCCCGGATTCAATTCCCTTTATTGATTAAATAATTCCTATTGCATTCACATTATGTTAGAATCTATATATTTAGAATGTTAGTGTAAATTGAAGTTAAATATAGTTAATAATGAGCTGTTTCCAGAATCATAAACCAATGAGTTTATGGGAATAACATTAGGATGATAACATAAGAAGGATAAAAAAATATAGGGAAGGTAATTTTGGATTAATATGTATGGTTTTAGTGAAATATCATGATAATTGTAAGAATGGGTTGTATCCTAGAGGTTTTAGCTATCTAACTAGATAAATAATTAAATAATTGAATTGAATAATTTAGGATAAGTATTTATTAATAGAAAACGTGAATAATATTATTTAGTCATGATTAATGAAATAAATGAAATATATGGAATCTTAAATCCGATGGAAAGGTGATATCATTTCTTAAATATTTTTATGATTAATATCTCCGAAAATGTAGTGATTAATCCTAGAATGATTTGGTGATTTATTAACATATGCATTGTTAGTATAAAATATTAAATATCTTGTCATGTTTAATAGATATTATTATTATTAGACTTCCCTACTTATTATTGAGGTGAATTTTTTTTTGAATACCTAATTTGTGCTATATTTTCAAATGTAACATCCCGAACTGACTTACCAATCAATCTGGTAGCCGGAATGGTCGCCACATGGCCTCAAGAACATCTCTCCAAATGCCAGAGGCTGCATACTAGCAGCGAGAGCCTAGGTGAGTCCATGGGGAGACTATTCCCTCATTACCAATGCATCACAGCGGAATTGCAAACATACAACAGCGGAAGAAAGTAACCAGTAGGTAACACATAGACAATAGAAAAGATATCAAACAAAAGGATCTGATATATATGTATGCGGGATGGTGAAGGTCAATACAACACAATACAAGTATACAAAATCCCAAGAAAAACCATATGTATCCCCTGTTGCATCACAAGCCTCATCTTTGTCCCTTGCGCTCTTACTCTGAGAAGCAAGTCTTTTACTTGTACAAGGGCCTTTTCCCTTCTCATTACCTGCAATCATATAAGATGCATGGGTCCAAAAACATGACCCCAACATGGTGTGATATTGAATCCCAGTAGGCAACCACCAAAGATCCGTGCTAATCTGTCAGTGAAAATATAAAACAACAGTGTAATATGTAATGTAGTAAACAAGGAAAACAAGCAAGACCGACCCAAGCTTGTGCTTTGGATTGTCGTTTCTTGAGGTATCCATTCCATTCATTAATCATTTCATTCATGTTTTCATCCATTCCTTGAACCGGTTCCTAGATTAATCAATTTGGAAACTAGGCATCGTTCAGGGAGAAAATCCACCAACCCCCTACAAGCCCATTCCAGGGAACCTCCTAGGTACCCAGACTCGCTCTAGGCATGGTATAGTTCATCATCTAAGCCCATCCCCGAGATCTTATAAATAAGATCCGTGTATCGCCCATGACATATCATTCTATGTTGAGTCCATCCATAGAATCTCACGTGGGATCCATGTTTCACTCGGCACTTCAGTAACAAGTCTCATATGAGTC
The DNA here is from genome assembly GCA_963277665.1 of Viscum album. Taxonomy (NCBI): domain Eukaryota; kingdom Viridiplantae; phylum Streptophyta; class Magnoliopsida; order Santalales; family Viscaceae; genus Viscum; species Viscum album. Next base: position 224,786,350 of record OY728141.1, read on the forward strand.
TGTCCGTGGCAACTCACATTGGTTCCATGGTTCACCCATGACTTGGTTTCACCTTTAAGGCAGTTCAAAGCATTTAACTCACGTGAGATAGCAATTCAAGAATTTGCATACAAGGGTTAAGGGGAAAAACTCCATCCCATACCTGAAACCATTTCAATTACAATTTCATTTTATTGCAATTCCATTCATATTCAATTTCCATTTTTAACAACCCAAAAGGGAAAGGAAAAGCATGCCTCAAAGGCTTCCTGGGCCAAAAATCCATTAAAAAGTCATTAAAGGCAACACACCCAAGAGGTGGTTCCTGCCCAAGGTGTATAAACTAACTCAAGCACATACCATCCTATTCAGATTACCTACAACATTCTATGTAATAACAGGGTTAAATTTCAGGTTCAAGAGACACCCCAAAAGGGAGCGTGCGGCACTCCGACATAAATAAATAGCTTCACAATTAGAAAAAAGCACAAGACCACCTATTTTAGGCTCATACTAGATTGCTCGTCCAGTATCAGTCTATGATTCATCCCAGTTTGGGAGAAATCTGAAGAAAAGATGAAGAATGTGAAATTAGGGCATATGATCCTTAATCCAATCTGCGTTCATTAAAACCATAAGAATCGAGAAGGATTAAAAAGGAATTGAGGACTTACCATTGCGAATCCAACAAGACGAACGACATTCTAAACAGAGACCAGATGAATGAGAAGGATCAAAATATACATATAGGCCTCCTTGAGATCTTCCAAGCACCTCCCCCTGCTGTGCGGTTCAAGAGGGATAGGTTAGGTATAGGTTTTATAAAAATTTAATCAATTTAATTAAAAATTAATTAAATTATCAAAACATAGCAGGTCGCACGGTTTACCCGCACGACCTAACAAACTGTGCGGAGACCATTCAGACCTTCTTGGAAGGCAAGGGGAAACCATACGACCACCCTGCATAGTTTCCTCAAATCGTGCACATACCGTGCTCCTGCCTCTGTCAAGCCTGCATCAAGGTGCACAGTTTACCCATGCCGTGTGCAGGCTGTGCGCAAACCGTTTTCCATGCTATTTCCAGCATAAAATTGGTTCCGAGCTCCGAACCAGCACCGTACACATCTGAAACTCCCTCAGTCATGTTATGAATCCACATTCGGCCTCAACAGAATAGTTAAATCGAATAGAAAAGGACATGTATCTCGTATGAAATCATGGGTTATTACAATCTTCCCCAATATAGCAATTCGTCCACGAATTTCTCTCAGAAGGGTGGTCAAGATTCATCTTCAAATAGCTCTGGCCACTGAGCACGTACGTCGTCCTCCCGCTCCCAAGTCTCATCCTATAAACGGTCGTTCTGCCATTGCACAAGTACTAGAGGAACCGAATGGCCTCAAAGAAACTTTGTGCTCCTATAAATGATACGAATCAGATTCTCCTCAAAGGATGCATCTACCTGAAGCTCAACCTCCTTAGGCTAGAATGTGTGAGATGAGTCTAAATAGTATCACTGTAACTGAGAATCATGGAAGTCATCATGCATAGCTCAGTACCGTTGAGGTAACTGCAACCGATAGGCTACCGACCCAACCCTCTCCAGAATCTAAAAAGGCCAAACATATATCGACGATAGCTTACCATGTCTCATGATCTTCCCATGTCCCCGCCTTGGTGAAACACGCAAGGAAACCTCATCCCTGACCTCAAACTCGTGGGGTCGTCTATGTGGATCAGCATATGACTTATGATGAGACTTTGTGGAAGCCATCCTCTTCTGTATCAATTGGACCTTCTCAGAAGTCTCCAGAACAAGATGCGGTCCCAGTAAAGCTGCCTCACCTACCTCTAACCAACATACGGGTGATCGGCATGGCCTACCATATAATTACTAGTACGGTGCCATCTGTATAGTCGCCTGATAACTATTGTTATAGGAAAACTCAACTAGGGGAATATGAATCTCCCATGAGCTCCAAAAATCTAGGACGCAAGCTCTCAGCATGTCCTCGAGCACTTGTATCGTACGCTCTGACTGGCCATCAGTCCGAGGGTGGTATGCTGTGCTCAGAACCACTTGTGTACCCAGTGCCCTCTGAAAACTCAGCCAGAAGCGTGATGTAAAATGAGCATCCCTATCTAAAACAATGGTATGAGGGACCCTGTGGAGTCGTACTATCTCCCGGATATACAACCTTCCCAGTTTATCCACACTGAAGGTCTACTTGATCACCACAAAATGAGAAACCTTCATGAGCCTATCAACCACAACCCACACAACATCATTACCTCGAGGTGACCTCGGAAAACCAGTCACAAAGTCCATCGCAACATCATCCCATTTCCACCTTGGTATTGGTAACTAATGTAGAAGCCCAGCCGGCCGCTGGTGTTCCGCCTTCACCTTCTTACAGGTGGAACATCTCCCAATAAACCTAGCCACTTCCTTCTCCATACCCGGCCACCTGTACTATCGGCGCAAGTCACGATACATCTTAGTGACTATGGGATGAACTTCCCAAACCAAAGCATGAAACTCCCACATCATATCCTCTCTATTATCCACTAGAACCCATACACATCCATGGATACAATGACCTTCAATGTCGCTTATAGTCCAACAAGGAGGAGGTTCCTCACCTAACACACCATCCCATAGAACTAGGACTTCCGAGTCTAATAGTTGTCTCATCCTTACTCTGTCTAGGAGGGTAGAAGTCACAGCAAGGGAAGATAGAAAAGTCTTCCATTGGCCATTCATCACATCAAGATACATCTTAGAGAACAAGGACACAATCTTCCATTCCTTGATATCCCATTGCACTGCCTGTATTTGAGTCCTCCTGATCAATGCATTGGCCACAACATTTCCCTTACCAGGCATATCAGCAAGCTCAAATTCAAAGGAATGTAGGTAATCCACCCACCATCGCTGCCTAAGATTTAGATCACGCTGAGTAAAGATATATTTGAGGCTCTTGTGGTCTGTGTACACCACAAAACGTTCTCCCAATAAATATTTTCTCCAACAATGCATCGCATGAACAACTGCTGCTAGATCAAGATCGGGTGTCAGATAATTCCCCTCATGTGGCCTCAACTGCCGAGATCTGTATGCAATGACTCTATCTCCCTATATCAACACTACACCCAGACCAATACCTGATGCATAACAATAGACCATGTAACTCTTTCCCTGTTCTAGCAGTATCAAGACTGGTGATGATGTCAACCTTCCATTCATCTCTTGAAAGGCTCCTTCACAAGCATCTGTCCATTAAAATTTCATGCCCTTCTATGTCAGGCCTATCAACGGAGCTGCTAAGCATGAGAAATCTTGTATGAAACGACGTAATAACCAATAATCCCAAAGAAACTCCGTATGTCAAAGACTATCTTGGGCTGTTCCCATGAAACCACAGCTCTAACCTTCAATGGGTCTATATACACTCTTGTCTCAGAGATAACAAGGCCCAAGAAGTGAATTTGATCTATCCAAAAGTGGAACTTAGTAAGATTTGCATATATCTGATGCTCTCTTAGTGTATTCAGGATAATCTCAAGATGGTTGGCATGGTCGTTTTGATTTTGAGAATAAACAAAAATATCATCCATGAAAACCATGACGAACAAGTCTATGTAAGGATGGAACACACAATTCATCAAAGCCATTAAAACTGCTGGCGCATTCGTGACACCGAACGGCATAACCAGGTACTCATATAAACCGTAAGTTTTACAAAAATTTGTATTAGGTACGTCCGTAGGTCGAACACGCACCAGGTGATACCCTGAACTCAAATCAATTTTTGAGAACACCCTAGCTCATCGAAGCTGATCAAACATGTCATCTATTCGTGGCAAGGGATATCAATTTTTAACCATTAGTTGGTTCAGATTCTGATAGTCGACACATAGCCTAAGTGTCTCATCCGCTGTTTTTTCAAAAAGGACAGGAAAACCACATGGAGAAGTACTAGGTCGAATAAACCCCTTTGCCTCCAAATCATTGAGCTGTTTCTTGAGATATTGCAACTCCATCGTAGCCATCTAGTAAGGAGGAATGGATACTGGTGCAGCTTTGACACTAGATCAATGGATAATTCCACCTCTATCTTAGGAGGTAAACGTGAAAAGTCGTCAGGGAAAACATCCCTAAAGCGCTCAACCAACTAGAGGAAGGTCCGTCTGACTCACACCCTGATCATCATGAAACAAACTAGCGATCTGGGTTGTCATCCCGTCCAGCCCACAATGCTCTGGTCCAGCTCGGCCTGCCTAGAGATCCTACTCACCCTTAAGAGTATACACTACACCCTCGGGTGATGTGAAAATCACCCTCTGGTGGTAACAATAAATGTAGTCTCGGTAAGCTACTAGCCAATCCATACCGAGAATGACATCAAAACCTGCCATTTGGAGAACATAAAGATCCTAGATGAAGTGACACCCTCCATACTCAAGGGGGTTCCCTCTGCACTGGCATACAACATCTTCTCTAACTCCTAGTGGTGTGTGTAGCATCAAGATGCCATCAGAGGACAACAAAACTAGCCCATGTCTTTCCACTATAGGTGCAGATATAAAACTGTGTGATGAACCTGTATCAAAGAGGGTAGATGAAATAACAGATGCTACTAAGATCATACCTCTCACCGTAGACGTTCCCGCTCCCTAATCCTCGGAAGTAATATGCATAGCATACATCTGGCATGAACCATGACCATTTCATACAACCTCGCTACACGGAGATGGCCCACTCTGATGTCTCGGTGTGCCCTATGCCTGGATACCTCTTCCACGAGCACTACCTTATCCTGATCAGCCTGTCATGCCCCAACCCCATGTCTGATGAGAAGCTGCCGACCCTTATCCTGCATAAGGAGTTGGTGCGGACCCTCTATCACGGGCTTCTGGTGAAAACGTTTTGCAGAAATGATGAAGATCACCCATATTTCAACATGACCAGCATTCTACTGGGTCCCTAGTACACTACGGCTTCATGTGTCCCATCCTACCGCACTTGTAGCACATCAGGTTGCCAACCAAAGATTGGTTTTGACTACTAGAATCACCGTGTGGAGGCTCCAGACGACGCTTCGTACTAACAGTCACTGCAGGACTAGATCTTGATGCCGAACCGCTCTGGATCACACCTCCATCCTCTCCCAGGTTACGTTCTATGATCAACTCCTATTTCACAATTTCTGAAATAGTAGTCAACCTGAATACATTTACTTCAAATTGGATGTCATATCTCATACCATCCTCAAAACGCCTGTCCCTCGACCACTCGTTGCCAATCAGGATAGGTGCGAAGCGTTGAAGCTCTGTAAAATGGGTTGAGTATTCCATCACTGATAATGTGCCCTATTCCAGATGCAAGAACTCCTAGGCTTGATCGGCCCTCAATGTATCAGGATAACAGAAATCGTAGAAGGCTGTATGAATCTCTAACCATGACATCTCCCGATGATGATCTGACTGGGTGATCACGTCCCACCACCTCTTGGAAGAATCACACAACATGCACATAGCGAGCTTGAACCTACTCTCTAGAGAATTATCCAAATGCTCAAAGATAGCTAGTATACCCTCTAACCAGGACCCTGTAGCCTGTGGTCCGTCATCCCCTAAAATGTAGGCGGATGCTGCTGCAGAAACTCACACGTCATCTCTGCCATAGTCGGGGCAGGTCCCGGTGCTCCCCGAACGGTCTACATAAAATGAAACAAGATCTCACAGAACTGTGCCTCAGCCCTTGTGTCCGGCAGAACCACTGGTGCAACAGCTGGCACAACTAGAGTTTCCTCAAGTAGCCCATGGCCTACCATCTCTGGAACATGGTCTTCACCACTCTCCCGAAGTACGACCGGAGGTCGTCATGGTGGCATGACTCTGCAATTCCAAACAGACTCCTCATTTCAAGATTTTCAATGAGATTCGAAACTCACAAGCACAAGAACTAGGACAGGACAGTTTAAGACCTTCCTAAAACCACATCAACCCACACCCTACTTCTAAGGCCATGACTGCATAAGGAACAATCACCAAAAACCACTAGAGTCACTACCTCTTTCCCACTCAGATGTCGGGTCTAGTTCATGCTCTATTTTCAACATTCATTCATTTAACATACATTTGTTCAAGATCTTTAAACAATGGTCCACCAAGTTCCGATCACTAAGAGCCCTTAACACCTCATGAATCAAATATTGATGCCCATATAACCATGAAATTCAATTTCATTTAGGATTTACAACCCATTGGTGCATTGTTTCCCAATCCATATGGGCCCATACACCTTATGAATTGAAAGATAACGCCAATCTTCACTCATTGCACCCAATCTAACACAACAGTAAGCCCACCTATCAACAAACTCTCAAAATAGTATGCAATAGCTATCACAACACATATCACAATAGCATGCAATATCTAATTCATCCTAGATAGCATAGAATAATTCATGACATGTGATTCCTAACAAGGTTCCTATTTGATGCATTATATGGAAAACCCCCCGTCTCATCGGGTTGCAAGAAAAAAGAACCCACAATAATATCAATAATATCAACAAAAACCATGTGCGTCACCCAACAGTGAAATCAGAACAAATGTAATAATTAAAACCAGAAACACAAGTCCATACGAGGTGACTTGGCTTTTATCTATATACAGGTTTTCAACTCCCGAGCACAATTTATTACCAATGGCCTTTACCTTCCTACTTCTATCTATAGTCACCAAATAGTAAGTCAAATCAGATAATAAAAACCCCTATGATACCACTTTCTAACATCCCGACCCGACTTGCCATTCAATCTGGTAGCCAGACCGGTCACCACATGGCCTCAAGCTCTTCTCCCCAAATGCCATAGGCTGCCGACTAGCAGTGAGGGCCTAGGTGAGTCCATGGGGAGATTATGAACTCATTATCAAATAATCATAGCGGAATTACAAACATACAACAATGGAAGAAAGTAACCAGTAGAAAACACACAGACAACAGAAATAGATAACAAACAGAAGGATATGATATATATGTATGCATGATGGTGAAAGTCAATACAATACAGTAAAATTATAAAAAATCCAAAAATAAACCAAATGTATCCCCAATCGCATCACAAGCCTCATCTTGGTCCCTTTCTCTCCTACTCCGAGCAGCAAGTCAAGTACCTGTACAAGGGCCTTTTCCCTTGTCATTACCTGCAATCATATAATCGGTTTGGGTCCAAAAACATGATGCAAACAGTGTGTGAGATTGAATCCCTGTAGGAAACCACCAAAGATCCGTTCTAATCTGTCAGTGAATATATAAAACGACAATGTAATATGGAATGTAGTAAAAAAGTAAAACTAGCAAGACTAACCCAAGCTTATGCTTTGGCTTTGCGTTGCTTGAGGTATCAATTCCATTCATTAATGATTTCATTCAAGTGTTCAACCATTCCTTAAACCCGTTCCTAGAATACTCAATTAGGAAACCCAACATCATTCAGGGAGAAAATCCACCAACACCCAATAAGCCCATTTCAGGGAAACTCACAGGTACCCAGACTCACTCTAGGTGCGGTATAGTCTGTCATCAGAGCCCGTCCATGAGATCCTATAAATAAGATCTAGGTATCACCCATGACATATCATGCCATGTTGAGTCCGTCCATGGAATCTCATGTGGGATCCATGATTCACTCAGCACTTCAGTAACAAGTCTTGTATGAGTCCGTCCATGGAAACTCACATTGGCTCCATGGTTCACCCATGACATGGTTTCACATTTAAGTCAGTTCAAAGAATTTAACTCACGTGGGCTAGAAATTCAATAATTTTCATACAAGGGTCAAGGAGAAAAACTCCATCCCACACCCGAAACCATTTCCATTACAATTTCATTTTATTGTAATTCCATTCATATTGAATTTCCATTTTTAACAATGCACACGGGAATGGAAAAACATGCCTCAAAGGCATCCTAGGTCAAAAATCCATAAGAGAGTCATTCAAGGAAACACACCCAAGAGGTGGTTCCTTCCAAATGTGAACAACCTAACTCAATCGCATACCATCCTATTCAGATTACCTACAACATGCTAGGTAATAATAGGGTTAAATTTCAGGTTCATGTGACACCCCAAAAGTGGGTGCATGGCACTCGGGCATATAAAAATAGCTTGAAAATCAGCGAAAAGCACGAGACCACCTACCTTAGGATCGTACTAGATAGCTCATCCAGTATCAGGCTCTGATTCGTCCCGATTTGGGAGAAATATGAAGAACATAAGAAGAATGAGAAATTAGGGCATATGAGCCTCAATCCAATCTACGTTCATTATAACTTGAAGAATCGAGAAGGATTAAAAAGGAATTGAGGACATACCGTTACTGATCCAACAAGACGAATGACGTTTGAAACAAATATCGGACAGAGGATTTGGATCAAAATGCACCTGTAGTCCTCCTTGAGAGCTCCCAAGTGCCTCCCCATGATGTGTAGTTTAAGAGGGGTAGGTTAGGTTTAGGTCTTATAAAAATTTAATCAATTTAATTAAAAATTAATTAAATTATCAAAACACAATAGGTCGCATGGTTTACCCGCACGGCCTAAAAACTATGAGGAGACCGTGCAGACCTTCCTGGAAGGAAAGGGGAAACCACACGACCACCCCGCACGGTTTCCTCAAACCATGCGTAGGTCATGCTCCTATCTCTGTCAAGCATGCACCAAGGCACACGATTTACCTAGGCCATGTGCAGGCCATGCGTAAACTTTTTGCTGGGCCATTTCCAGCCTAAAACTTGGTTCTGGGCTCCGAACAAGCCCCAAACACCTCCGTTACTCCCTCGTTCAAGTTATTCATATAAATTACACCTCAACAGAATATTTGAACTAAAAGGAATAGGATCCGTACCTCGTAAGAAAACCTAGGTTCTTACATCAAATATTTTTTGATATTACAAATGTCAGATGTATTGTCTTATAGTAATGTAAATATATGAATGAGTTGTAATGGATTTAGGTGAGGTGAACATATAACTGTGTTGTAAAGGATAAAGACAGTTCATGCATAGTTCTTATGGATTGTAATAGATTGAAATTATGACTCGTGAAACTATTATAGATAGTAATGTATTATGGATGAAATATACACATTTCTTCTAGATGTTATAGATTTAAGATTATGTAATGTTTTTGTTGTAACATATTTACTTTACATAAAAAGTCATGGATGTGATAACATGATGCATGTGATGTGATGATAAAGATATGGTGATGATGTGGCTTCCACGTGGGTGGGTATTTGATGATTTTATTGAATGGAGTGAAGGAATGTTATTATGTGGATGCACATGGTATAGGGATGTGATGACATGGCCGAATGGGGAGCAGGGTCTTAGTGATGTGGTTGCGTGAGGTGTAGGTATATGATGATGTGGTTTCATGAGGTGTGTGGATGTGATTATGTGGTTTCATGGGGTGAAGGTATGTGAGGATGTGTTTCATGGGGGGAAGGATGTGATGATGATGGGATGATTGATACAAGTAGAGTGTGGGGCTTGACTATTTTTCTCTCTTAATATGATATGAGATTTTGATGGTGCAATGGTTGATCAGTTATGATCAGTGGATGACATCAAATATGTTATTATTGATGTTATGTTTCTATTTTATGACTAATTATAGGTGATTCATTGTTGGTAATTTCTATATGGAGTGTTACATTTCTTACACTCATTATTCACATCCTTATCCTGCTTAGAAGGCATCACTCATTCCTTTCATAAATTATTTATTACACCTGGATATAGAATTTAATAAATAAATGGTCATACAAATTACTCCCATGTTCTCACCCCTTCATTATTTTATGAATTATTTTTGCAGGAATGATCAATATAGGTTGGGGATATTGTTGTATGGGAAGCTAAATAATATCTAGACATTCTTCACTCCATGCTGCTACATTGTATTTATTTTCTTTTTTAGGTGTGTTGTTTATAAGAAATACAATCTCTTAAATTTTATTTAAATTGTTTATTGATTTTTTTGTTTCTTTATCCAAGATTTTAGGAGGGAAATGACTCATTTGATAGAATAGTACCATAAGGGATAGCTGCTAACCTGGTGCCTAATGATGGAATACCATGAGGGTCACAAATATGTCCTCTAGGGGTGATTCATGACATATAATCTTAAGAACATGGGAGTGTGTTTTTTGGGAAAAAATATGGTAGGGTAATTTGGAGTGTTTAATGATTTGGTCTTTCCTTGAAGGGGGGATGTATCCTTTTAAAAGTGATATACGTGACACATTTGTAAATAAATTTTTTATTAATATAAAAATAAATTCATTCTCAAATAAAGTGAAATAACATTAGCCAATATTAATATATAGTATAAAGGAGGTTATGAATCCACTCATCCAATGAATTATAGATAAATTTTTATGATATTTATTTCCTTATCTCTTAATTTAACCCAACATAACAATTTAAACCTATGCTATGGTGACTAAAATTTATTGTTTCAACTTTATTTTTACTAAAAATGAAAGAGATCCTCAACCTATATTTGAACATGTTGATAATCAATTTAATAATCACTTATGAAAATTAAATTTCAATACGTGGTATAAATTAATTTTAATAAAATAATCTCTAAAGTAACATAAAGTGTTTTTCTAAAATTACCCTTTTAAATATAAAAATTAAATAATACCAAAATCATGTATAGTATGGATTCCCCTGAAATTTATTAGTTTATGATTAAATAAAGAATTGTTTTTATTCTTTACAAGAAAGATAAATGTAAATGCATTATTTTGAAAACATAATTAATTGAAATAGTTTTTTATTATAATAATATTCTAGTTAGGTTCCAAAATTTCAACTGTAGGTTTCTAAAATCAAATTATCAATTTTAAATTCTTTATTTATCTCCATAAATAAATTTTTAATTTAAATAAAGTTTCATATATTTGTAAATAATTATTTTATTTTTATATAATATATGTTGATTTCATAATACTAAAATTCTAATATTTATAAATTTATCTTTTAAATAATATATATATATTATATAATAAAAACAATGTTTTAAAATAAAAAATTGGCCATGAATAATTGAATTAATATTCTTAATAGTATCATAATTATTTCTTGGACTCTATTACTTTATAATATATTTAATTTCATCAATATATTCTGTTAATGTCATTTTCAAAGGTAAAAACATTAATAAAAATGCATATTTTGTAAAAATTTGAAATAAATCTACACATAATAATGCAGAAAAATAAATTTTTATACATATAATTATATGTTTATATCCTCCAAATTTATACATATAAAACACCTCCTCACCTCTTCATAATATATTAAGGGTACGATATGAATTGGTGATAGTCAAGGGTAGTGATTTTCTATCATGGATCTTGTAGTGATTTCCATGAGCTTGAACATCTACTGTATGAATGTTTTATCAAAGCATACTTATTAAAGTATAGGCTAGGATTACTCTAGAGAAAACAATTGTGATGCCTCCCCCTTTACATGAATGAAAAAGTTAGCCTCATTGGGATGATTACAACTACTTGATTCCATATATGTAGGTTTCATACTTTTCTTAATTTAATTTATACATGATAATTCCAGAAATATATTATAATGGTCATGTGTAATGATTATAAAATTTATCATTGATTTTATTTAGTTTGGTGTTTCCTGAGAAATAATTTTTTTCAAAAAAAATTATTTAAAATAAAATAAAAACTAAAATATCTATTTGTTACAGTCTACCCCTAATATTAATTATATCTTCAGAATTTTAATTTTTTTCACCATTGAAAACATATGCGGGTGTTCTTAATATATTCCCAACTCATACTATAATATCAAATGAGAAGTTAACATCCCTATATTTAGTAATAATATCATACTTTTTCCCTCAAAATAGGAATATAATTATATTTTAAATTTTCATAACTATTTATTCTAAAAAATATATCCTTAATGTGTTATACGATTTAAAAGTTTCTAGAGATATAATTACCCCAATATTATTTTCAGGACTTATTTACATCCAAATAATAAACTCAAATGATTATAATAAAAATGTATTAATAATTTAATATGAAAAATCAATCATAATATTACATATACAAAAAATATCCATTTCAACCAAAGATACATTTGTTTTAATTATGAAACTATAAAAATATTTCCATTCAACTCAAAATTGATTAATTTTTGTCACTATAATATCAATAACCAAATATCAAAGATTATCATGATCTTTCTCACTATATTCTAAGTAAAAAAATTTGAAAAATATATGCTCCTATAATTAAACTTATCCTTTATCCCCACACATAATTAATCACTCAAAAAAAATAGATGCCAAGAAACATATATAATAATCATATATGATTATAAAAATAAATTAATCATTTCATAAAATAAACTAAAATTCCTTATCTCCAAATCACTTTTTAACCTCAAAGGTTGTCCATACTGACCAACATATATTCCCAAATAAAATTCATTTATATAATTAAATATATTTACCTTAGTATCAAATCATATATCAACATAAAAGGATATATAACCGAAAATCATTTATTATTCAAAAGATAAAATACAATTTCCCAAAATATCATTAATTACTTCAATATATAATCACATAATGCCTCAAACGAGGTATTTATGCCTTTGAAATGATGATATATCATAAAATTATAATTCTAAAATGGTATCCAATATTGTTAAATACCATTAAATAATAATATCCTAACATATAAAGTTATCTGAAACACACTTTGATAACAATTGAGATTCCCCAGACCCATAGACCAAGATTCAATACCAAACAAATATATTATTTTCATATTAGATTTGATAACCACTAAAGAGATCCAAATTGGACCAATCATAACTATAATATAAATAAAAAATATTGGGTTACTTATATAACTTAGACCTTTTAGGTTTATTTTTTTTAGATAATTAAGAGAAACCATTACATAGAAGACCTCATATCTCACCCATTCGATGATAATTTTACCAGTAAAATACAGATTCATTGTTTTATAATAATTCAACAAAATTCCTAATGAAATTTACCACACATGGTACCCTTTAATCATATCATACAAACCACTTTTCTATGGAAGAAGATGACATGGAAACATATGAAGGAATAGATCAAAAGCACTGTAATGGTAAATAGAGGCATTAAAGATTGAAGTTCGTAAGTGAGAATTAAGATGATAATATGGTTATGAAATCATAAACAAGGTTAACGGAAATAAAATAAGTTATTAATACCCAACTAAAACTCGATCATAATCCATGTTTCATGTAATAATTCTTTATCATAACATAAGATTTCAGTCACAACTGTATTGAATCATCAATTGATATTGATCCTTTAGAGAATGAAATATGAAAATAAATATTGAATAAATTCATGGTTCATAAATAAGAATATAAAATCATTTACATTATCATTTATTACTACCAATACCATAATCCCATTGCGATAAGAGTCACATAATGGAATGATATCACTCTTTGTTCCCTTAAAACATTTATCGACAGAGTCCCTTAGTGGATTGGGTTCACTCCCCAATAATATAAATCTTTTCTCATGAGAGATAATGATTTACCTAATTTATTGAGGTATATAACTTACTCAAACATCACCTAATTATTATTCATACATATGTATTCCATAATAACATAAGAGAAGTCAGCGTTCTTTTATACCTAAATTGGCCTGTTGAAAAGTAATCGGTTTTATAAAAACTTACATAAAACGTAATCATATGACATCCATGGAATTAATGTGGATGATTTCATTAGATAATATCTTTTATTAATCATTATAAATATTTAATGATGTTAAAATAGATAAGTATAACTTTTATAAAATAATTATATATAGTTTTTAAAAATGATAAGAAATAACCTTTTCTTTTAGTAACTTAAAAAATGAAAACATCAAAAACAAAATTGTAAAAGGATTTTATTTTCAAAAAATGGAAATGGAAATGAATATTAACAAAAAATATTGTTCATAAATGTTGTAAATTTTGTAAAATAGTAAATGTTAAACTCCATTCCTTTTATATTTTTCATAATAATGTCAAAAGTTAATTATGAGGAAAATATTGAAAAAATTCTTTTAACACATCATTAAAAAAATTAATGTAAAAAAAAATAAAAAATCAATGATTCAATGACAAGAATATTCATTAAATAATATATTAACATAGGTATGGAATAAAAAGAGTTTGAAAAATTACTTCAAAACATTTAATGTAATTTTTTTAAAATATAACCCGTTTATAGATTTTAAAATTAAATCCCATTTAAAGAAATAAATTGAAAATGAACATAAAATAACACCACTATAAACAAATTCGTTATATTATATGTACAATAGGTGATATATACACTATATAATGAAAATAGATGCATAATTTGAAACATGTCCAAATGAAGTGAAATTGAGACAAAACACCTTATGGATTTGGTAACTTTTAAATGAAAAATTCATGAAATATAGAAACCTATATAAATTTTTTGAAAAACATTATTTTCCAAAAAATTATAATAGAATGCATTAATGGGTGGTATATATATCGCAAAAAATAAAAAAGTTATAGAGTATAGAATATATCAACTAAGAAAAATTGAGAAGAGAAAAACCTTATGAGTTTTATAATGATAGAATAAATATTTCCTAAAATATAGATCTTCAAATCGAAATGTAAACATCATTATAACATATTAGATCATAAAATGATACAGAAATAGGTATTCTGTTCTCTATATAAATGAAAATATGTTAACAATGCAAAACATGACTCAAAGAGGGAAACATTAAGATGATGAACCCCTGCCACTTTGGAAATGATTGAATCAATAGACTATAAAATAAAAAACATGGTATGTTCTCTAAATAGATTTTATTAAACTAAATAATATATAAAAATAATTTCATAGGGAAATAAGTACACCATTTAAAATAACACATAATTCCCAAAATGAGACTTGACTCATGAAACTGATATTGAGACAATGAAACTCTTAAAAAGTTCATATCATGTGAATTTAGAATAAGAATATTTAGGTATTATGTGAAATAATTATTATTACACATAAAAAAGTGTAAATACTACATAAAACAATCATATGTAATAATTTACATAATCTTTCCATAACATAGTAAATGAAGAAGGGATTTAAGCCAATGAATGGATATTGAGTTAAGAATCCCATTACCTCAAACATCATCCTGATTGGAAATTATGTAACCTCAAATATTATAATTTATTTTTATTATATGTATATATATGAAAAGTATTTATATTTTTAATTATATGTACCATTCAATTATAATTTAAAATTACCAATTTTGTAAAAATAAGTTGTTAAAATAAATATTTTTTGTTGACTCTTCAGTTTTCCACGCATGTTTTTATTTGGTGGTTCCATTCCATCAACTTTAGTCACAATTTAATAATTTATATAATTTTAATTAATTTTAAGAGTGAATTAATATTATATTTCTATATTTCCATAGTCACTTCATTTAACTTATGGATACAGTTTTCCAAAAAATCATAAATTCTCATCTTTAGAAATTTTTATTCAATAAAAAATTGATTAAATTTGTGAATATATATATATATATATAACCACTAAATAATATTTATAACAAATTAAATTCATTAATTTTACATAATATTCAATCATATAACATTATTTAATAATCAGTGACACAAATATTATAACATCATTAGTGTAGGTGGTATAATCGACCTAGATAAGACTGTGTAATAACAATTGAAAATGTAAGATCATGAAATTTCATTATGATAATATCACTATTACATAGGATTAATTATTTAGAAATCATGGTATGAAAATGATAAGTAATATTTATGAATAGGTAGATGAATAAAATATAGAAAAAATCAAGACGACGATATTTATTATGTTAAGAGTTTGAATCTCCTTTTGAATGAACTCTTGGAAATGAGATATTTAGGAATTATTATTGGGACTATGAGATTAATAAGTTGATATAGGATTGTTAATTATGGAAATATGATCGATTATAGTGGTTATTTTTAAATTTTTGGTACATTACTATTGTATAGGAGGATGATTCATTTTATAAGTGAGAGGAGTGGCCCTTTAATAAATACATTTTTATTAAAATAAAAGGGGAGTAAGTCTCCAGGGAATTGGATTGAAATTAGAAACATTTCAATGATAGGATAGGGCAGGTCCGTAATCCAAAATTAAAATCAATTAGAGTTAATTTTTTTTGATACCTATGGCCTTATTACTTAATTTAACCCATTTTTAATTATATAATCCTCTATTTTGTGGTGAAAAACATTTAGTATGGAAACCTATTTTTTAAGATGAAAATTGAAACTAGAATTTATGCATAATATGAGAATTATGATTCCAAATTGGAATAATATTTTACAATATTCAATTTTTATGGTAGGTAAAAACGAATATTTATAAAATTATTCTTAAAGTATAACAAATAATTTGTAGAAAAAATCACTTTTAAGCATTAAAATTAATTTACACCAAAATATTTTATAGTATTGATTCCTCTGAAATATTATTGTTTATAATTAAAAAATATTTGTATGACTTTAAATGCATGAAGAAACAAATATGTATTTATTAAGACTTAATTAAAGGAAATCTGATATATATTTTTATTCGAAACAATATCACTTAGGTTCTAAAATGCCCAACAAACATTTGGAAATTTAACATGAAAATTTTTAATTCTTTATTTTGACAATAAATTTAGAGTTTTGTAAATAAAAATGTTTCATATATTTTTAAGTCATTATTATACAATAATTATTTCATAAAATTTACTCTATTTGTAGAAGTTGTATTTTTTACTATTAGTATAATGTCCCAATTCGGGTACCACATACTAATGCCCCGAGCTAGTTAGTTACATGACCACATGCACACCATCCCATATTCTAGAGGCTGCTGAATAGCAGCAAGGGGAATATATATATATATATATATATATATATCATGGGGATATTATACCCTCTTTATCAATGTAGCAGAATAGTAGAAATCAATAAATGCTAACTAAAAGAAAATAAATAAGTAGTAGAATAATAACATAACCAATTAATACAAACATCACATAATAATCCCAAAAACATGGAGAAATAACGATAAAATAAAATAGTAGATATTTCATTCCATATAAGTGTCATGTCAAATGAAAACCAAAAGTAAATACATATTAATTACTCCTTAAGAAGGTCCTGAATTCATGTCTGGTTCCATCATAATTGATCCACCCCAACTTATCCATCTAACATAGGGATCTTGACATTATATTTTCATTCAAGTTGAAGGTCTATTTCGGTACCGATCAGGAAGACCATGTTTGGTGGGAGTAAAACTCAATAAGACACTACCAATAGACTCTAGAACAATATATGATCTATAATAGTGTATGTAGATGTATAAACAAAAAATTACAAAATAATAAGTAAATTGTTTCATATTAAATTATTCTTTAGTTTTCAACATAAATCACCGAGTTGATGATGACACATAAACCAAAAATACATGATTTGGCCTATTACAATGTTTGGACCATCCACTAAGGAATATCATATCTCATCCCATCATGGGATTCCATTAATCATTTAATTCCAATTTCAAATTAAAAAAATGGGGGCCTAGAGCATCAGTCTGGAACCCTATGGGTATTTGGAGTAGCAGTCCCTATCCTGAAACTCAGTGATCAGTTATAATATATAAATATATTGGGGTACTAGGATTGAAGACTGGAACCAATGGGTATATAGAGCAATAGAATCTGTCCCACAGCTTAGTAAAAAATATCACATCTCATGGTTCCCTATTTCCAAACATTTATCAACCACTACCATAAATCATTATTAATCAAATGTCATAATATTATTTATTTTCCCTTCATAAATTATAATTCGTTATATAAATCATATCATCACACCCCATGGGTTTCCATCAATTTTAATAAACACCTTAATAAATAAGTTTCATAATACCATTATTCATCAATATCATAATCAAATATTGAACCAATTTCATTATCACATTGAAAAACTATGAGTTAATTAATTTAATTTAGTATGAATTTTCCAAACATGGAAATTTAAATTTCACAATTATATACTTTCATTTATAATCAGGATTATGGGAATTCAAGAATAGAACACCCATATCAAGAACATAAATAAACATTCACCAAATAAAAATTTCCCCAATTTTATGTTGAATGATTGAGATCACAATGGGATAGAAGATATATTACCAAAACCAAGGATCAAGATCCAATGGAACATGATCCACAAAATCCTAGAACTAAACCCATCCCTAATGGAGGATATATTCCTTCAAAATGATGAGAGAAAGATGGCAGAGGTAAAGGGAACCAAATGAGAAGATATTACATACCAGAAGAGGATCCAATCCTCTAATCCAACCCTTTATTTTTAAATAAATTATTTTGAGGAGCATTGGAATCCTCTATATGACGTCAAAAAGTGTTGGAAATCATTTTAAAATGAGCAGGGGAGTTCATGGTTAAGAAATATGGGGTTCAAGAATTTTTATTATAATTTTGGCTGAAAAAAATTTACATGCACGGTTTCTAGGGAGAAGGCACATAGTTTTCCTAATCGTTCACCATAATATGGCTTCTATTTAGTGCATGAATGGTTTATCCTTAGTGGCACACAGTTTCAAAAATCCTACACCAACCATCAAAACCCACACTATTACAGGGTTCATGGTTTGGGGATCGTGGATTCATTTTTTTTTCAAACATTGCACCAACCATGTTCCATATCCACTACCTCCTAAAATGTGTTCATGGTTTCTTTAAAAAATCACAATTTTACATAAACATGTATAACTTCATAGGCTTCAAAAATTACCCAATTTCACCCAAAACAATGTCAAAAAAACCGATCCATGTTATAAACCAAATAGGGTAAAAGATTACCTGAAAATGAGTAGGTGACTTCTTTAAAAAGGTCAAGTTATCATATTATCCTCACCTTACACCAGATCATCCTGGGGTTTTACTCCCAATAAAATCTAATATTGTGATGTACAATGGTCGGGACAATAAGACAATATATCAAATTATCTATACCATGTTTCCCCCTAAACATGACTATGTTTCCACAACACACAAACTATCAGCATGGTATTTTCCCCAAACACTTTCACAATGTGATCCATAACATGAATCAGATTCCCCTCAAAGGAATAATAAATATCAAGATCAACATCATCAAAATAGATCACATGAGAATGTTTGGGGTGATACATATAAATATATGAAAAATGAAAAACATTCTTCATATCACATTACCTATATGGAATATCCAATTTGTATGCCACCATCCAGATTCTCTATACAATCTAGAAAGTTCCAACAATCCCAGGCTCCAAGATTCCTTTTCATTGACTCCTACATTAACCCAAAATATGTAACACATGAAGAAATAAATGATCACCCACTGTAATCTCATGGGTTTTTCAATGTCGATCAATATAAGACTTGTTCCTACTCTAATACAAAGAAATATATTTACCCATGAACTAGACCTGATTCATTTTCTCATATACAAGACATAGTACTATAATATATGAATAACATACCTCTATCAAGCATATAGTTGAACTGCAAGGCCTACAATAAAGTGAATCATATGGTTCCATATTAATAGTCACTTAATGACTTTTCTTATAGGTGGAATCAATGGAAAGAAATTTATTCTCCCTAGACTTGCTAAAATTGAGAACATATTTCCATATAATATCCTCTAGTTCCAATATAATATGTTCAGGATAGCTATCTCTCTGTAGGTGGAAATCTTTTCTCAGATATCCTATGCACCAAGAACCTTCTACAAAACATACATAAATGTGAATCGAAATGTGGATCACAATCTGAAACTATACTCCATGGCACCCTATGTAGACATACTCTCTCATGAATGTACAACTATCTTGACTAATTCAAATTTAATTTCTCCTAGATATGTAATAAATTAACAAATTTCATCAATCGTTCCTAAATTACCCATATAAAATCATTCTTTCGAGGAATACTTGGATGTCCCACCATTAATCCAATAGTAACATCATCCCACTTCAATTCTAGAATGGGAAATGGTTTTATCAAACCACTAGGTCATTGATGCACAACCTTCACCTTCCTAGAGAAGTAACATCATGTCCCAAAACCCACCATCTCACTATACAAGCATGGAAAACAATAATATCGACCTAGGTCATAGTACATTTTGGTCAAATTGGGATGCATCACCCACTTTGAGGAAAAAATCACACATTATCTCCTCTCACATATTCATAGGCATAACAATGTGGTTCTGAACATAGATGATCTCATCCTCATCTACAGTCTAATCAAGAAGGTAACTCCCCATATTCAAGTATTTCCCAAAAGGACAAAATGTCTGGATCCTCATACTATCTCCCCTAGATCCAGCTCAAAAGTTTGGAAAGTACATATACTAATACAATGTTCATCTTCTCATATCCTTCGAGGACCAGAATAATAATCTCATCTAGTATGGTCATCGTCTTCCTCTCAAAACTGGACTCCTGGAATTCCTGCGTCTGTTTTCTTACTCAAAGGACTAGAAAAACATTTTTCCTCCCTATGTGTATATTTTGTATCATAGAAATTATATTTCATATACTCAACCCATATTCACTACAATAGGTTCAAATATCACTATGAAAATATATTCCTTAAACTCTTACGATCAGTATATATGGTAAACTTTCCACCCAATAGGTAATTCCATCAACAATTTAGTGCATAACCCACCAAAACTATCTTAAGGTCAAGAGTATGGTAATCCTGGTCATGTGGAATCAACTACCATGACTCATAGTCCACAACAGAATCCCCCTTTATAAGCATTACTCCATGTAAAATATAAAATTTGTTACAAAACATGGTATACTCCTCACCTGGCCCTTGTAGGATCATAATTTGTGTAGTATTCAAATGATTATTCCACGAAGAGATGGAATTTTCACATTTTCCATGCCTTTGAAACATAATTAAAATATTGGTAAAAGCCAAAAGTGGTTCTTCCACATGGAAAATTTCTTGGATAAAATTCAAATAATTACCCACCAAACCTTGAAAGCTACAGATATTAAAATTATTCTTGGGATACTCCTAAGAAACCAATTCCTGAACCTTTTCTAGGTCCACATATACAACATAATCAGAGATTATGTGACCCAATAATACTACATGGTCAATCCAAAATTGACACTTAGATAGATTAGCATATAGTCATTTCCCTTTCTTGTGTAGTCAGGATGATGTTAAGATGTTGGGCATGATCGTCATTAGTCTTAGAGTACAACAATGTGTCATCAACAAACTATTCATTTTATTGGTGGATCATTCAGTTCATCAAGGCCATAAATACAACATGGGAGTTTGTCAGCCCCAACAGCATCATGATGAACTTATATAATCTATACACACTTTTGAAGGAAGATCATACTATATAAGAAGGTATAACTCCCATCTGATGACTCCCTTCCCTCATGTAAATCATTGATAAAACATAATATCCTCTCAAATAGTCCACAATATCATTGATACATAGAAGTGGATATAGGTTCTTCAATATCATCTAGTTCAACTTTTGATAATCAATATAAAAGTGCAAGGTCCCATCATCCTTCTTAGAAAACAAGATTAGAGAACCCAAATGCGACATAAATGGATTGATAAATCCATTATCCATCAACTATTCTTGCTAAGTATTATGTTTCATGAAGCTCTGTTGGTGATATTATATAAGGTGTAATATAAACTAAATAATCTCCAGAAATTAGATAAATTTTAATATCAACATCTATCTCTAGTGGAAGCCCTAATAATTCCTCAAGAAACATGTCCTAGAATAGATCCACTATGGGTGGAAAGAATCATGATTGAAACCCCTTTCATCTAGAAAAATATTATAACTTGAGTACTGAGCATCCCTAATTGCTGATGAACTAGACCTTCATGTCCATCTTGGATATCCCATTCTCCCTGATGAATGTCATTGTTAAACTCACGTGACATGAAGGTTACTCCCTTGTGGTAAAAATCGATATGAGATTAGAATGATATCGTCCTGCACATTCCCAAAATCATGTCAAAACCTGAAATTTCAACTATGTAATAATCCCAAAGAAAACAATACTCTCCAAACTCAAGAGAACACCCCTTGAATAAATAGATGTCTCTCAACCATACTCCCAATGGTGTGTCGATCTCCATTACCCCACTCACAAAATCAACCGCTAGACTCAAAGAAGTTACAAGGTTTACAGATATAAATGAATGAGAGTATCATATGTCAAATAAGGCACTAAAAAGAATAGAAGCTACAAGAATATTACCTTTGACTATTGATGGCCCAACCTCGCTATCCACATGCATAGTTAGCACTGCATGAAAATTTCTTACCCTTTTTCCTTGTGTTGTAATATAAGTCCATTGAGCTATTCCACTCTACTGATATGGGTGATATTTTCATTAAATACCATATCCACAACCTCTAACTTAACGGATAGAAGAAATATAACTTCTAGACTGATATGGGGTAGAATAACCATTTACAGTTCTCATACTATTATTAAATCCCCCTTCATTACCCATCGATCCAGGGTTTCTACAATACATCTTCAAGTGACCCATCCAACTATTTTCTCGATAGTCCACTAGTGGTTGGGGGAAATGGCTGTGAATGTGACCTGACCTACCACACTGGAGGCAATAAACTCAATTACTACTCTGAGTAACCATTCCTTCTCTCTGGAAACTCATCCTTCCATATACCAAGTTAATATTTTTAATGTAATGCTTCATACATTCAAAAGACTTACCTCCTAGACATCCATAGGACACCACCTACATGCCACTGGGTTCCTCCTTTAGGTTCCCCTAAAAAATAGGAGCCTATTTCAACCCCTTAAATAACTTCTTAATCTAGTATATGTTAACCTAGGACTTATTCTCACATTTAATACAATCCTAAAAACACTTTATTACAATAGCCTCATCTCTTTCCAACGCAGGAAAAAAGTTCTTCAAAACATTAAAACGTCCAGAATAGTTTGTCACAGAGACACTCCCCTAGGCCAAATGCATTGACTCATATTCCATCTAAATCTAGATAATGTTAGGGAAAACATGCTCCAAGAACTTCTCTTATAAAATATTTCATAATATACCCTCAAACTCCTCATCCCTGCTTGGAATGTCCCACCAATGATTCACTTCATGACATAACATATAAAATCCACATAAACCCTCATCTTATCAGGGGTCACTAACTGGTAATGGGTCATCTAGATAGACTCAATCCAGAACTCGACTACCTTTGGTACACCCTCTCCAGTGAAGGTTATAGGGTGATGCAATTGGGACTCTCGTGTAAGGTCAGACATATTTCAAACAACCATCCCTAGGTATCTCTCAATAAACTACATAATGCGAGAAGATTTATCCTAGAACATTTCTCTATATACTTGACCCAGAACTATATAAACCTATGGTTCCACTATTGTGGGTACATTTATATATGTTTACCTTTTCATCCTACCAAAAATAATCATCTTAGGGAAATATATCTATAATTCCAAACACACATATTTTAATGAATATAAATCATAATTATCACATTTTAATAATATATATTCACATAATGTTATAACAATTCATCCCCATACACTAAAACATGGACAAAATCGAGGAACTATCACTACCCTTTACAATCCCTCATACTGTTCATGGATAGAATAGTGTAAACACTTCCATATTCAATTTTCTCATTAGACACCCTTTTTTATCGATATCATGTTACCAAATATGGAATCATTTATAATTTTATATTTTATAATTTCATACCTTTTAATCGTAAATTAATCAATTAAGGAAAATAATTTAATTTAAATAGCATACCCAAAACCTTCTTTTCCATGCATGAAAAAAATGATGCATGTCACATATTAATAATGAGTTCTTATAATGATGAATGCATAGTCAAATGATGTGACAAACCAATACATGATTAAAATCTCATAAAGAAATAATATCACACAAAAAGAGGATCACCCAAGTTTAAATAACATAAAAATGTAAAAACAAACATAAAACTAAATAATCAAACACATGATACATTTGTTTCCACCCATATATAAGTTAGCTACTACCTTGAAAAATTTCATTTACTAGGACTAAATCATTATATTCTCCTATCCACCTTTCCAAAATAGTAATAAAAAATAAAATAAAAGAAAATCCCATTGATACCCCTTTGTACAATCCCACCTTGGTTTTCCCATATCAATTCCCTTAGCTAGTTGGTTTTATGACCTCATACGCACTTCCCCATAAGCTAGTGGTCGTCGACTAGCAATGATGGTCTAATATATATATATATATATATCAATGAAGAAAAAAAGACTAATTCAATAAATTTTATCCAAACAGTAATAAATAATGACAAGAATAATACTATAACCAAAAAATAAAAACATCACATGATAATCGCAAAAAATGGATAAATAATAACAAATTAAAATTATAGATAGGTTGTTCTATATAAGTGTCTTGTTTTAAATTTAAACTAAATGTAAATACAAACAAAAAACTATCTAATATTGTATTGATATCATTTTTTTTCTCTAATTCATACTCCATCCCAACTCAACCATCTAACATATGGATCTCCCCCTTATCATTTCTTCCATACATCAAGTCTATTCAGGTACCGATCAGGGTGCCTGAGTATAGTGTGAGTACAACTCATAAGGAAAATACCAATTCTATTTAAAACAATATCCAATCCATAATATTTTATGCATTTATATAAAGACTAAGGTGAAAACAAATAAATAAATAGTTTCATAATATATATTCTTTAATTAACCACATAAATCCTCAGGTTCACGATAACACTAGAACCAACAATACTTTCTACAACCCATTTCATATTCTCAACCATCTTATAAGGGATATCACATTTTATCCAATCATATGTTTCCATTCATCATTTAATTATAATTTCACATTCATACAATTGGGGCCTATAGAAGCAGTCTGGCACCCCATGGGTAGTTGGATCAGTAGTCCCTATCCCACAACTCAGATATCACATGCAATACATAAATATATTTGGGTCCTAGGGAAGTAGTCTATAACCCCATTGGTATTTAGAGTAACATTACCTTTCCTGCAACTCATTCACACATATACTATCTCATGCGCTGATACATACAACCATTTATCAACCATTACCATAAATCATTATTCAAACATTGCAAAATTTCATTTATCAACCTTGAATAAATGATAAATCATCATTTAAATCATATCAATACACCTCATAGGTTTCCGCAAATTCTCATAAACCCATTAATAAATGAATTTCTTTATCCCATTATTCAACAATATCATTATCACATATTCAACCAATTATATAATTATATGTTAAAAATAATCAATTAATTAATTTTCTTTCGAAAGAAATTTCTAAATGTGGAAATTTCAATTTCACAATTAAATAAATACATTTATAATCAAATATATGAGAGTTAAAAAATATACCACCTTACTCATGAACAATGATGAACATTCTCCAAACCGAAAAATCCCTAATTTAATATTGAATGATTATGATCACAATGGTGCAAGAGATCTAGTACCAAAACCACGGATCAAGAAACAATGAAACATGATCCATTAAAAGCAAGATCTAAACTGATCGCAAATGGAGTAAATCATCCATCCAAAATATGAGAGAATGATTGGGGAGAAAGGGAACCAAGAAAGAAGATATTATATACTGGAAGAGGGGTTGATCCTTCTGTAGGATCTTTCATTTTCCAAGAAAAAAGTTTTAGGAGCTTTGGATTCCTCTTCATGTGCTCCAAAAACATCTGAAATATTGTTAGAATAAATTAAGGTGTTCATGGTTAATAAATTGTGGTGGGGGGGGGGTGGGAATTTTAATTATAATTTTTTTTGGGATTAAAACCTCACACATAGGTTTTCCTTGGGGGAGGGGCACAATTTACAAAACCATGCACCTCTACTTAGGGGGTACAATGTTTCATTGAAATGGCACATGGTTTGAAATAACAGGCACTTGACAAGAAAATACCACTATTTTCAAGGGAAAATGTTTTGGTAGGGTTACTTCATGGGTTTCCCAATCCATGTGACACCTCTCGTTCCTCGAAAAAGGGGTGCACAGTTTCATGAGAAAACTACACATTTTTCCTTAATTGTGCACCAACCGTGTACAACCCCTTAGGATTCTAAAATTAACTAATTTCACCTCAAAGAACCCCGAAAAAATAATACCAATGTATAACCAAAATATGGTAAATGAGTACTTGAAAACGATCATGAGACATATCCTGAAAGGTCGAGTTCATTAAATTCATAAAAAAACAACATTATTATAAAGAAACACAAAAATTTACCCTAAGATAATTATTTCATGTTGAATCAAAACATTAAGATCATTTTATTTTATAAAATATATAAAATATATAAACATTTCTCTTAAATAAAATATTTATAATATACAATACATATTGTTTCTAAACAAAAAAATTTTGTATAGCCAAGAATAATTAAATTAACATTCCATGTAGTATATTAATTATTTATTGATGTTATTTAGTTATCCTCTATATAATATCATCAATAATTAATATTTATATCATTATTGAAAAGTATTTAATTTAATAAAAATAAAAATATGTATTTAAATCTAAAAATATAAATTTAAACATAAAAAATATATTATTCTAATAATTACATGTATATAACATCGTGATTTATACATAAAAATACATTATGCCCGATGAATAATATTTATGAGTAAGATATAAATTGGGGGACTTTACAGTTGTTAGTTCATCTAGAATGCATCTCATATTGATTTCCATAAGATTGAACTTATCTCATATATGATTTCAATCAAGGCGTACTTTTTTATTTCCATCTTGGTCTTGGTATTGGGAAAACTCTAGTGATTTCACCTCCTTTACAACCTCATATATATTATACATTTATAGAATACCACTACTACACGATGTTATTTTCATAAATTTCATAATTTAGTTACTTCTATTCATACCTACTATTTCAAGAGCTATATTATAATGTTTTTATTTAATACTTATAAAATTCATCATTGTTATGTGTTTCATGTGGAACAACATTTTAAAAACTATTTATTTGAAATAAAATAAATACTTAAATCATGGGGTGTTACATTATACCCCAATAAAAATTTTTGTCCTCACAATTTTAATTTCTCTATCATTAAAAACATAAGAGGGGTTCTTAATATAGTCATACTTCATGATATAATTTCAAATTAGAAGTAAAATAGAAAATTTATTATTGAGAAAAAAGATGTTGGAGATTTCTTTAAGCTGTTGAAGAAGTTTACGAAGTTTCTAATATTTATAAATTTTCATAAGGAGTTTTATTTTATAGATCCATGTTTTTACATGAAACTTTTTTAAGTACCGAAATCACCAAAATTTGGAGATATTACCAAAAAAGGTGATCTAATAAAGAAATATCATTAGTGGGAGAAAGGAAATTGGAAAAAGAATGACCACCAGAAGGACATGGTTAAGAGGTTTTCCGAACCAAGCCTAACAGAAAAAAAAAGTTCTATCAGATGATGTTTCTGGTGAATCAAATCTGATTATTATTTTCCATTCATAGGTTTATAAAATCATGATTAGAAAAAGACCTCATGATTATTTCAATAGTAAGAAGAAGTAAAATTTTTCTTAAGTACAAAAATGGGAGAAATGTTTTTGTATGAACAAAATCCAAACTATAATGTTTTGATACCATTTTCATGAAGTTATTCAATCATATGAATGTTATTGAAGTTTAATGGAATGGAATTAGATGAATTTTTTTTTCAAAATGAATTGGTGGAGTTGATAACAATTATCATTTTACTAAGTCCAACTATAAATAATTACAATTAAAAAAATTACCATCACTCAAATTCCATCAGAAACATTTAGTTAACAATCAATGTTTTTCTAATGAAAGTCCATTAGACTAATCAAATCCATTAGATGAATAAATTTTTTAAGAAATAATTCTAAAAATATCGTAAAAATTTTAAATTGAAACAATAGTATTGAAATTCTTATTGGATAAAAAATGGTATACAATTTTATTTGATGAAAAAATTCGTTAAAGTTTCTAGTAGATTGATGTTTCCACAAATTTAAAATTCCATGATTTTTTTTGTAAATATGATAAAAGTAAAGATTTAGATCTAATCATTTAATGTTCATATAATAATTTATAATTTTTTTGGTTACTAATGTATTGAATAATGGTGTGCTTGTTTTGAATTCATAATGCTTCAAGATTACTCTATATGAATTTAGAATATTTAATGGAAATTTGATTATGTTGGTAAAAAAAATTAGAGTTCCCACCTTTTCTATTTCGAGATCATCTATATAAAATTTTTTATGATAGACCTGTACTAAGTGTGAGGTGTGATTTTCAAGAATTTAAATGATGAATTATTTTGGAATTAGTTTTATACTAAGATACCAGACAAACTTCAAAAATCTAAATTATGAATAAGAATGTTTTCTTCTAGGAATATCTTAGTTGAATAATAGGAAGAAAAATTTATTATATAATAGAGAATTTGTGATTAGGTGTAACTAGATAGAAACAGTAATTCATCACAATTTTTTTATATAAGATGTAATTGGATGAACAATGTGTAATGAAGATTATGTCGATTATTATAAGAGACTACATGTATTTTTTTGATGGAAATTTCTGACAGAGAAAGAAAATGAATATTGAATAGATGTATGAAGTTCTAAAAAACTACTGGTTAAGACATTGAAGAATAATTTTTTACAAGAACATAAAATGATAAAATATTTCATGAAATATAGTGAAAATGTTCTAAGCCTCTTAGTTAAGGTTTCTAATGTTTAAAAAAAATATTTTCTACAATTTATCTTGTAAAAAATCACATATAATGTAGTTTAAATAATAGGGAAAGATAATTGTAATGATATTACCATCTTATTGTAACCAAAAAAAATAATATTTTTCCTTGTGGATTTTGTGACATTGTATTATTTTTAAACCATGAAATAGACAAGATGCAATTGATGAGTAGTGAATATTGTAAATACTTTTGTTTCTATTGTTTTTGATTGTGAGTTTTTTTTGAAAAAGTTATAAATCATTAATAGGAGGAAAATGTTGTTTTATGAAAATAGGAAAACCTTAAATAAATAGGTATCACTGATTAATCCCTCCCCCCTCTCAATGATCAAATAATTCATACTTTTAGATTTCAATTAGTATTATATGGATGGTTCCTATCATTGAATCATTTCTATATTTGGAAGAATAGAGAAGTTGTTATGGATGATTATAAATCTATAAACAGTATGGTGATTTCTATTTTTTATAAAAAGAATTTCCATTTTTGAAACAATGGAATGTTATTGTTCCTTATGTATCTTGGTTATCAAGTTAATGATGCTGTAAAAATTGGTTTCCCAACTCATGTTGAATAAGTCCCCCTTACAGTTTCTGATATATATATATATATATATATATATATTGGAATGATGGGTGAGACACAATTTTATACTTTCCTCACTCTCTAGAACTGAGATTCTTAGATTTTAAGGAGTTGTAACTGGTAATGGTATTTGGTAAAATTTAAGCCCATCTATGGGGGCAACAAAAACAAGAAGAATGAATAGTTAACAGTATAGAGGCTAAATTATTAAGATAATAATATAGCGGATTATGAATCTTTTGGTTATTTCTTAATAAGGTTGAGTGACATTATAAGCTCCTTAATACATAGTGAGAAGTTGGTTTTGGAAGCAAGGCCTCTCACAATAGGCTGATGGAGACATATCAAATTTTTTGATATTCTTCAATCCACATTGGGTTCATCAAAGAGTTTTAATGGCACCGATGATGATTCTATGTAAACAAGAAAATAGTGATGGATGCATTGAATTTATCTAGAGCATTGTGAATAGAGGAGCTTCGTGAATATGTTTCTGGATGTTTGGTAAAATCCATCGGGTGGAATGGGATCTTCATGAAAGGATATGTTTATAAATAAGAATTTTTTCCCAATTCATTTCATATGAAAAATAATTAATGAAATGGATGAATCCTTCTAAATTAATGATGGTATATAGATTCATGAATAAATAATTAAAAGTGATCTTGAGTATAATGAAAATGAAATATAAGTCTTGAGTAATTCTTAGTATTTTAGAAAAATGATATTCATGATGACTAGATATTCTGTGATTAATTAGTGTTTCGTGAATGGATTTTTATTTTTGATTTTAGATGGATTGGTGAAGGAGCTTCATGGAAGTGTGTGTGTTCATGAAGGTTGTAATTGCTTTGAAACATAAAGGGTGTTTTGAGAAGGCTAGGATCTTCATGAACGATATTGTTGAACAAGTTGTTTTTGTGAAAATATAATTCAAGTACATTGACTCAAGATGATGGTTAAAGAAGATTTTCATGGTAGTTAGAGAAAATTACTTAAATGTCAGTCCATTGAAGATACCTTCAAGCTGTAAAATTGAGTATGACTTCATTCAAGGTAGTGATCTCAGGGGAGTTGATGGATGTAATATGAAGGAGGAAGTGTGATATCCAAAACATCTTCTTAAGATATTGTTCCAAGTATATGGTGACAATGTATATACTTTTTTTATTCAAGAATAACTAGTAATTATTGGTGGATTTAGGTATGAACCACACACTTTCAGTGTATCCTCCTGAGATATTCCCTTAGTGGTGAACCAATTAAACCTATTGTGTTGTATCTCTACTTTTGACTGTATAATTACTACCCGATTCTACTAGACATGTTTAACATGTTTCTACAGTTCTGGGAACAAGATCCATCATTCCTAAAATAATTATTTGACACCCTAATTCACCCCCCTCTCACGGTGTTCTAGGGTCCTATAGATGGAACATTCAATGAAATATGAAAATATATTATTATTTATTCATGATAAATTTGATGAAAAAATTTAGTCATGGGAAGTTAGAGATCCTGAATGTATATCTCTAGTTCATCTGCATAGCACTCTAATAACATACACAATGATAAGATAAAAAACTATGATGGATAAAGACAAATTCAATTGAACAATTTCCATCAAAGATGCTTTTAAAGAAACATCTAATATGGTTCTTGAATAAGATGAATTTTTTGACACTGAAACATAAGATTATTTTAGTAAAAATATTTTTAAATTTATCTCTATGTTTAATAAAATGGTGAAATGGGGCATAGGAAAGTACAAAGGGATGTTTCTCATGAATTTTTTTTTGTTGTGGATATTTCGGGAATTTCACTAAAAAATTACATTAATGAATGGGAGATGAAGAAAGTGATGAATATGATATTAAGAAAAATAAATTTATTTAAGAATAATATAGATAAATCCAAGCCCCATCTAAAAGCAATAGATTAAAATATCTCTAAATCCAAATGGAGAAGCCTTTGGTATAAAGGTATTAAAGATGATAACAATATAGAAGAACATCAAAACATCAATGACGATTCTATTGAACATAATTTTATTGGAAATGTGAATGATGAAAATTTCACCAGTAATGAAATTAATAGTTCTGAATAAAAATAAGAATAAGAGACACATATGGATCATCTTATGAAAATAGATTTTGAAGAATTTATTGTAATGCTTATAATAATTTAAATGGATAAGACAACATTGAAGAAACATAATATCTTATAAAAATTTAAATAATATATTTTTAAACAAAAATATTTGTTTTTTAACGTGATTTATGTTATTATGGAGGGACATGATTAACAGAAAATATCAAAAAAATTCTTGAAGAAAATTTGAATGTAAAGGATGAAGAGTTAGAATGTACTCAATAATTATTTACTAAATCCAAGAAAAGAATTTAAAATTTCCCAAAATTAGTTATAGAAGGTTGTGAATGTTATACAATGGGTAAAACCAAAATTATCAACCAAATTTATCCCCAAAGGTTGATAAATAGAATAGAGATGTTATAATAAGAAGAAAGCTGAGAAAACCATGTATGAAACCAAAACCAACAAAGTTGAAAGATATGTTGTTCCTGAAATTTCAATGTCTAAAACAAAAATAGCTAGTACATATTACTTTATTGGGCCTAAAAAGAATCCTAAGATGAAGAAGGAAATATAATAAGATAAATAAAATGTTTAGATGAAACATTTTTCTAATGTGGAATGTAATAAAATTGATGGATATCATCTATAAAATTGCAGACATTATGAAAATTAAAAAGGAAAATACTATATATATAGTTATTTTAGGTATTATTGTCTAATTGGCCAAAAAATTAATATATATTGGTTTAATTATAAATTTTACTTTAATTCCTTGAGAAACTCAAAGAAATGTATTAGGGGGTGTAAAGACCCTCAGAGAAGGTAGGCATAAAAATTTGGAGTGAACATTGAAAATAGATTCCATTCCTAGTAAAATTCCTGTTAAATTTTTGAAAAACATGTAAATATTTTAATGAGATATAGTATCAATACTCGCACACAAAAAAAGTGTATATAAAAAATCTAAAATACTAGATTTGAAGAAAGAAAAAGGAAATGAAAAAGATCATGTTATTGAAATTGCAATCAATGGTATAAAAGGAGAATAACCGTAGTTTTTTGATAATAGGTTATTTTTATATATAATAGTAAATTTGAATCTATTGATGAATTTGAATGATTTTAAATAATGTACAGTGAAATTTGATAATTACAAGTCAGTTAGAATCAAAGGCATTGAATCATCTATCATTGGGGAAGAAAAGTTGAAATACAAAAGTAATTTTTGTCATGGATAAAAACACAATTTTATAAGTGTTTAAAAAATTAGTGATGAGGGTAATAAAGTTATTTTCAGAAAATATGTTTTTTTTGTAAATAGAGTTGAATATGGGATTATTGTTACAAAATTCCAACAAACCAATGAGAACTTTTTTCAAGTTAGTAGTTCAAAAATTTCGTGTTATTTGGGAATAATTGATTAAAATAACCTATAGAATAAGAGTCTAGGGTATATCTGTCACAGGAATATCTGAAAAATAAAAATATAGTTAGTATTCATGATATTACTAACATGAAAATAAGAAGAGATTGGTGTTGTTCCATTTATCAAAAAGGGTTGATTAAAAATTAAGTACATATTAAATTTAAGATTCATTCACATCATCCCTTGAAGCTGATACATTCTGATATTTTTGTCCTGATTATTAAACTATAAACATGAAAATATATGAGATTTATTTATTTCATTAATGGATTTACTCAAATTATATGTATTATTTTTTTGGAATATAAATATGAGTCTATTAAGATATTTACGAATTTTAGGGGATGTTTAAAGAAATTATATGTATATTTAGTAAAGAAGTCATGAGCTAATAGTGGGGGTGAGTATAAAATCAAGGAGTTAAGATAATATTCCAAAAAATGGAAATCATCTTGATTTTATTGCACCATAGAAAAAAATATAGTTTCTAAAAGAATAAATGAATGTTTGGTGGAAATCGTAAAAATGATGATGATTTATCATGATACATGTTATTATTTTCAGAAGTAAGATATTAGTATAATAGTTTATCTTCAAAATCAATTTTTCTGTCGATTGAACTCCGATAAAAATCCTTAGAAATTTTATTAAAATTAATCCCAAAACATGAATCACCTATGGATGATCAACAGTCCTTCCACTATAAAAGTCATGGGTGTAAAATCAAGGAAGTTTGATTAGAGGAGTGTTGGTGGAATATTTCATGG
Source organism: Viscum album (assembly GCA_963277665.1). NCBI lineage: Eukaryota > Viridiplantae > Streptophyta > Magnoliopsida > Santalales > Viscaceae > Viscum > Viscum album. The sequence continues at coordinate 224,820,365 of OY728141.1, forward strand.
ATAACATCATAATGGTAGACGAAATATATGTTTTTATACAAAAATAGAAAATAAATTTGATTCTAAAAAATAATTTTTTTGAAAAAACTAATTAGAAAGACTAAAAAGATTGTTCAGATATGGAACATGTCGAAGATAATATGATTTCAGGTGAGTGGTTTGAAAATTATATTAAGAAAAGAAAATATGTTGTATATTCTAAAGATGATAATTATTTCTCAACTTTTTCAACTGATGATGATCAACTTTGAACATTTAATTTGATTCTATGGAAGAAAGTGGAAGTTTAAAACATCATTAGTAGTCAATGATTATAGGTTCAAACTATTATAAAATAAAATTTAGTTTTATATAATTCATTATATTCAATGGTTGTTCAAATGATGTTAAGGAAGCTATGAGACATCAATATTTGATTGATTCTGTGAATGAAGAGTTATTTTAGATTGAAAATAATGATACATTGGAAGTCACACAAAAACCAAATAAGAAAAATATAATCGGTACAATGTGGGTGTTCTAGATCAAGTTGAATAAAAAAGGTGATGTTATAAGAAACAATACATGACTAGTTTGTAAAGGAAATTTTTAAATTTAAGGAATTGATTTTAATAAGACCTTTACTCTAGTGGTATGATTAGTAACTATCAAAAGCATTCTTTTTATTAGTACACATTAAAGATATAAAATTTTACAGATAGATGGAATGTAATATTTTCTTAATTGATATCTCAATGAAGAATTTTATATTGAATAACCCTGTGGCCTTGTGATTAGAAAATAGGGATGTTATTTTTCAAAAATATAATAATGATTTGTTTGGGTAGTAGTGAGCGCCAAGAGATTAGTATTCTAAATTGGACACATACATAAAGAAGTTGAACTTAAAGAAAATAAGTGTTAACAATAAACTCTATATAAAAATAAACTAATTGGTTTCCCATATTGTGTTTTTTTATGTTGAAGACATCATACTCAAATGGAATAATGAAGATACTTGTAACAATTTTGTTAAGGAGATGTGTAATTTGATAGAATTGTCTCTTCTAGAAGAAATAAAAAAATTTCATGGATTAAAATTCTCAAAAAAAATCACTTTTTCTATCATAATATAATTATACTAAAGAACATTTGATGAAATTATTCCTGGTAGAGTCAAATATAGTTTAGAAAAAAAATTTAGTGGGAGAAAATTTGTTATAATTAGGGTAAGGAAAGTATGTAGATTCTGAAGTGTTTATAAAGTTAGTTTATAGTTTATTATATCTGAATCCAACAAGTCTAGATATATTGTATGTTTTTATAATATGTTCTAGATAAAAAATTTCACCTTAATAATCTCACCTCATGGATGGAATAATAATTATCTGATATTCATTAGTAATCCTAGTTTTGGGTTTAAATTTGAAAACATTAGAAAAAATTAATTATTTTCTTATACAGATATTGATTCTATAGGATATAACAATGATAGAAGATCCGCATCTGGTAGAGATTTCTTTTTGGTTGAAAATTGTGCGATTAATCATTTATCGAAAAAAATTTAGTAACTCTAAGTATAGATGAATTAGTGTATGTGGAAACCACTAAAGTAAGATGACAATATATGTGTATGAAGAATTAGTTGTAAGATATATTGGTGAAGGTGAGGTCACCCTTTCTCTTGGGCTGTGATAAAAAAGTACTTAAAATATCAAAAAAAATACATTTCATATTCTCATTACATGAACATTGAAAGAAAATATAACTTCCTCAAAGATCATTTGGAGAATAATGAACTGAAGATGGTGTTTTTTCTATATAATGATAGATCATTGACTAAACCAAATTAAATTCCTAATACTACTAGATAGAAACAAATAAGTTACCCTATCCATAGGGATGGAAAATATGGGTACATGACCAATAAAATAACTATAACAAAATAAAAAACCAAACAATAATTTATGAATTAACTACTGTAATAGTGAAGACCTATTAAGAAGAAATAGATGAGTGATTAAAATGAAAATTTTAATAGATGAAGAGAAACTGGTAGTAAAAACTAAGTTGATAGTAATTGGAACATTATGGGTTTTCTTGATTTTATAGTTATTGTATATCCTATTTATGATGTTTTTATTTGAATCAAAATTTGAAAACATTATGTCAATATATATATAGAGAGAATATTTACTTAAAATCAGATGATTCATAAGTCTATCACTAAAAAATCATTCAATTTAAAAGAATATGATGTTTGTTACAATGTAAAAATGATCACAAAAACATGTATAGAAAACAATTACATCAATCTAATATCCCCTCAAAATATATCATTATCCAAGAATCATAGTGAAATTTATCAATAAAAATTACAAATAATGAGTTAATGAAAGAAGAATAAGAAATCAAGTCTTCCCTTGATTTCAAGCTCTAAAAACTAGTAAATCTCAATACATGGATCTATTTTTTATGTTATGGTGAATGATAAAGTAAAATTTGTAAGATTGTTGATGATTGGTCCAATATTAGTAAACTTTTACTCCTCTACATATCTTATAATTTTTAATCAAAAACATACTATGTAAATCAATTTTGTGGTGACATTCACACCATGAAAACATCCTTCTCTGACATTAATGTGGAATGACATCACTATGAATCTTTAACCTGAGTTCAATTAAGTAATTCCCCCAACAAATTTTTCTCCTCACCCAAGGGATTTCTGTCCATGACGCCATCATTCCCTTGAATATTCTATCGATACTCTAGATATTGATAGAATCTTCTCGAAACTCTTCTCACAGGTTATATATAGAAATCTTTCATATGTATTTCCCAATTAAATATTAATTCTCTCAATGAATTTATGAATTATTTTTTATTCCCTTTTCTTACACCTTATGCTTAACATCTTGGTTTAGATGAGTCATTTACTCTTATTGATCCAAAATTTATAGCTCGTCCATACTCCATAAAGGTGTTTCAACCATCACAAAACCAACTTTATGATTTGTTATGATCAAAGTATACTGCATATTCTCAATGATTATATGGGAAAATTTGATTCATCCATGATTTATTACCCAAGATTAGCATTCTAGGTTAGCGACATACCCAAATAAATGTCTTGGACAAAACTTTAGGTGCAAATAATCCACTGTGCAATTTCTATGAGCACATTATGTCCATCCTTAAACACAGTCCACATCAAAGAAAATCTGAACGATCTCATTCCATCAGGTTTCAGCCTCATCTTCATGCATGACTCAACCATTCACATTTCATTGGGATTATTGCAAGCTCTATAGAATTTTATTCATCACATCAATTATTTATCCCATGGAATTGTTCTATTCCAGATTCATGGAACTTTACCATTTGACTTCGATAAGGTAATTGACAAGAACTCCATCCATCACAACATAAGTATCAAGCTTTAGTTAGTTAAACATAAAAGAGACCTAGAGATCATCGATCACTATTAAACATTAGTAACCCATAATCTTTAGAAATTTAAATCTCAATGATATAGAAAATGTATAAAAATTGTGATCTCATCTTCAAAATATTCTCCAATATATTGCATGAGAATACATTCAGTAATGTATCAAACCCTGGATTATTTCAGATATACTATGGTTTCCAGATGTCTTCATATTGTCAATTCATTCTAGAACTGGTTTTCCATATTTAATAGAGAGAATAAGCTAGTGAGTGTTTAATTTGGAAACGACGTCGCTCAGTAGTGCTCTTATATATGCTCGACAATCAATTAGATGATTGCTTACGTTAAGATAGAAGAGTCCCTGTCATGGTCACCTTTATTCAGGTAGGTATGGTAGGTATTTCTCCACTCATGGTCATTATTAAAAGTTAGGAAATGTTATTATAACCGGGCATGCACTTTTTTTCCCACACAGAGTCAGTTAAATTCTGGCATGATAGATTGGAACGACCAATATACTGACCACGAACTCATTCATGTGGTTACATGGTATGATCAATATGGTGAACATGCATGAATATTACTTGAAAAAAATTAAAAATTTTATTTAAATAATTATTACATAAAAATAAATGAAATTAAATCATAAATACGTTAATTAATCTACAAATAAATAAAAGAATTAATATATTTATTTAATACTCAAATTAGAATCATTTAAAATTTATTCTTTTGAAATAATAATTAATAAATAATTGAACAAATTAAAGAATGAAATTCAATAAATAAATATTTATATTTTTAGAAAAACAAGAAATGAATATAAACTAATATATATATATGAATATTTAAAAAAACAAAATAAATAATAAATGATAGATTACTAAATAAATATAAAAGATCCTAAAACTAACTTGAAAACTAAATTTACCAATAAAATGAATATTTTAATAAAAAATCACAGTTTTTATAATATAATACCCAATTAAAAAAATTATAATTTATTCAACAAATAACATTATTTTGATAATACAAATATTAAAATAAAAAAGTTGAATAAATAATGAAATATATTTCACATAAAATTCCCCAATCAGAATCCCTTTCCTAGTTCTGAAATTGAATTTTCACAAATATAGTTGGACACATTATTTATAAAAACATGTAATTCAAGGAATTTCATAAATAGTGAAATCCCTCAATTAAGTATAAAATTATCTCCTAGGATAGGCACAATGGTTTTTGTTGAAATATTACATTTAAAACTTGACATGGAAGAAATTTGAAATAAAAATCTATGGGTTTTGATTTGTGATATATTGAATCATAGTTAAGGATTATTTAGAATACACCTCCTTGACACACATAACATCCAAAAATATTCCCATGGTGGAATATTAAATTAAGAGACACAATTTAATTAGTTTTATTCAAATACATTTTAATGATATCAAAGAAAATATTTTTTTTAATTGGGTGATATGGATTCTCAAATGAAGAACATTTTTTCACACAAAAATCAAGGATCAAATAAAATGCACCAATGATCCCCATTTCCCACTACATGGAAATTAAAAATATGAAATAAAGCATGAAATCTACATGTGATTTCATGAATATATCTCATTGGGTCACCCAAATTTAACATGAAAATGAAAACATTTTTTCAAATATATTCATCTATAAAATTTGACAATTTCTAGTATTAAATTCATAAATTCAGAATAGACATAATTTTTCCATACCCGTAGTAACTAAAAGAAAAATTATGGGAATTAATATAGATTATATATTAAAACATTTAATCCATATTAAATTTATAATCTTTTCTCAAAATTTTTCAACACATGTATCCACCCTCAATGAAATTTAAAAAAACACCCTCGTTAAAAATTTTGATCTACTAGAAGAAAAATATATCAGAATGAGTTTCAAATTTTCAAATTTATCAAAGTTGGAGTAGGGCGATGTTTTATCTAGTGTTCTCCACTTTAATCTTATTGTAGAATTAAATTTCACAAGGATTCCATCTCTAGTAAAAAGATGTCACAATCCACTACGCCCACATCTAAATGTCACATGACCTTCTACACAACCTCTTATCACTATGACTTATCCTACCGCACACCACACACACCTCATGGTTAGTAGAAGCAGCCAATTACAAATAAAGGAAACAAATAATGAGTGAAATTATTAAGAATAACTCCATCAATTGGTTTTAGAGAATGATTGAGACAAACAACTAAACAATTAATATTTATTTAAACAAAAGATAAAATAGAAAAACTATAAAATCTTGGGGTTCCACAATTGATGTTCCCAGTTTACATTCCCTAAAAGAAATCAATTATATATTAATTTTCAAAGAAAGAGTTGGTAGACAATCCCTTTGGATTCCTCTCAGAGTGATGCTTGATTATTTTGACATTCACCAAGAAATGATGGTTTTCTTCTCATACTAACTTAACAACTCCATTGAAAATCACTCAAACAATGGGTAAATTTCCAGACCACAATGATTTGAGTCTCTTAGGAAATAATTTCCAAGTATGGAATTGTAAATAATTTTTTTTGACCATCTTCAAAATCAATATTTTGGAAGAAATAATCAGGAAAAATATTTATCCATTCATTGTAACTCAAATAATTTTTATATCACTCTCTCCTAATATCATAAAAACACTCAACTCACACATTATTATTTTTGTAGAAGTCTTAAAATAAAAATTGAGGGTTATAAAATTCTATAAATAGTTATATAGATGATCTATAAGAAAATAAAATGTTTCCCAAAAATAATTCTACATGGATACATCCTTATGGGAGTTTTAAATGCAGTTCTGTATAGCTATAACACCACAACACGTTTTAATGACTATTCCATCATAGAACATGAAACAGTTTTCTCTATGATTTGTCTTAATTTCCTATTTTAAATTTCTACCCATCAAGTCACTTTTATACAGTAATAAATTTATTCTCTATGGGAACTCCCATATCTTTCTATATATTATTTCAATTTAAAATTACTATAATATGTTCAATTTTTCATCATGAAAGACTCTAGAACTCAAAACATGAAAAGATATTATTTTTAACAAATTTAATCACACTATTGTCTATATTATTAAGAGGTTTCATTTCCTCAACCCATTTGTAATAATAATCTACAAAATGTATGACACACTTATTCCCATTAGAAGATGGGAATGGACTAATGATATCTAATCCCCAGATATCAAAAATACCAACCTCTAAAATACCATTTTAAAGAAACTATTTATTACTTCTATCATTTACAAACCTATAACAATTATTACATATCACTAATATGTTCCTAGAATCCTTAGGTAATGTAATCTAATTAAATACATATTTATGATCATTTTGTAATATTCTATCACCTCAATGATGACCTCTCAAGGTGTGAAGTGACAACCCTCTAAAATAGAAAGAATTTAATCCACTTTCACATACCTCTAATTGATGCCATATATACACCTAAATAGAAAATTATTTTCCCACAAATATTAAATAAGTTCATAGAAATTCTTATTCATTTGATTATTTTAAAATTATTTAGAGATATCACTTTATGGTAAGAAATTATCAATATATTCATACCAATGAGAGTTCTTAACAAAATCATTGAGTAATTTTTCATCTGGATAAAAAAATTAGTATGTATATGATCATCACACTAAGTACTAGAAAACATAGAAAATTATCTTCAAAAACATTATTACCCCCCCTATATATCTCTAATCTCCAAATGAAACTCTTATAGAAATGGTATCCACCAAATGAGTCTAGGTTATTCTTCATTCATTGATAGTACTCATTTGAATGTAGTGTAGTCTATACAAACTATGACTTTAGATCATGAAAGGTACCCCCAAAATTTATCTAAATTATATTTAACATCCAAAAACACTAATTTAGTGGTGTAATTTCTATGAACATCATCTATTATCCTAGTAGCACAATACACTACATGAAATTTCTTTTCACTCTTTTGGCCTAAAAATGCTCCAACAGCCACATCACTAGAATCACCCACAAATTAAAATGGAAATAATAATCTAGATTCATTATGATGGGTGAATAAATGATCATTTACCAATGAATGGTAAAATATTCAAATAGTATTAATCAATGAAAAATTGTGTGTCTTGGGAAAATAGTGAACATAAATGTTTTTTAATTTTTGAAATGTCTTTGACAAACCTTCAGAAGAAACTGGCATGCACAATAAAGATTCTAATACCTTTGACATTCTCAAGAGTGGGAATCTTTTTTAATAGACAAAAGCTTGGAATTATCAACCTCTAAAACCCTATTAGACACTTCAATTCCGGGAACTATTCCTTTAGTGATCATAAATTGGAATGTCTCCTAGTTTAGAATGATTTTGGTCTCTATAAATAGTTCTCAGGACATTTTTAGATTCTATAAGCACCTCTCAAAATTGTTTCCCATAATATAAAAATCATCCATATTAACCTCAATGATTATCTCAACCATTTCTGAAAATATTTTCATTATAAAACTTTTAAAAGTAGTTGATATACCACACAATACATAGGGAATTTTCTCGTAATAAAATCACCGAAAGAGGAATGTAAATGTGACATTCTCTTGATCTTCTATGGCTTCCAGATTCTAGTTTTAAATATAATAACCATATAAACAATTGAATAATTTCTTTTTAGCTATCCTCTCAAACATTTAATCTAATAATGGGATTGGAAAATGTGCTTTTCAACTGGTAGAATTCAATTTTTTATAATCTATATAGATTCTCAATTTGGTTTCATTCATAACTTTTTTTTGTTCATAATTTTCATTAGTAATAAGAGTGAATCCCATTTTTATTTGGACTTCTTGGACCAGAGTGACCCAAGAACTCTTTGAAATAGTTTATATAATTCCATAATACAATATATTAATTACATCCCTTATAAAAACTTATTTCTTGTTTTTTTTCAATATCCTTTCACATTCAAGTCTTAGTTTGTAGTTTATTTTTATATGAATATTAAACATGATGAATAAAGGCACACGATCATTGATTAAAACAATGGGAAATCATATTGAATTTTTTTATTTATGTAGAAGACTCAGCAGTTTTCCCTACTGAGGTTCATTTAATTTAGTAGGAATCATGATAGGAAGTATTTCATTTTAACGTAAAAATTAGTATTTCAGGTGTGACGGGAGCAGTTTAATCTCTAAATAGGGTATATCTACACTAGATGCAAGAATCTTTGGCCAAAGAGGTTTATGATAATCAATATATCGCAAAATATAAGTATGTGGAAAAGACAGATTTTGAGTTTCTAAACCATATTTAAAATTTTTCTAAATAATTTCCATTGTATAAAGCCCACTCTCATCAATTTACTGATCATATTTCAATTAATTTATAAACATAAAATAATAAATTTATTTCAACAAATTTCCCTCAATCTTATAAAAGTTTTCAAAACTAATTACTAAAATGGAAACTAGTCACATGTTCTCCTATAAATTTCATAAACCCAAGAATAGAAAATTAATATTTATAAAATTTTTCCAGATATAGAACATAGCTAATGTTTAAATCTGGAAAATCGTCCCTAATTTCAGTTTTATCACTTTCAAAATGATGGAATATTTTATTTTTATCTTACACATGGTTTTATTCATCTACAAATTTTTTTAATAATTATTCTTCTTTTTATGAGTTCTAAACTTTCATCATCTCAAATCTAGAATATTTCTAACTAAATGTTGGTTATTTCATATTTTTAAAAAAATAAAACTCTTCCACATGCACACAAAACAAAAAAATCAAACCAACATTTTCCTATATTGATAATATATAGTCATGTGGATAGGAAGGGAATACCTATAATTATGTGGACCTCTTTTTCACAATCCATGTATAGAAAAGGACAATATATACCTAAAAAACTTACCAAATCCAACTAGAAATTAATAAAATCTCCATATAGGATTAGTGAAGGATATATCACCTACTTATATAACAACTATGGTGGGTTTCAACTATCCTAATAAAAAATGATGAAATATTGAGAAACGAAACATGTTGATTCTTTCCCCAACTTTAAAAATACAATTCAATTGATATATTTTAGATATAGTATATGGAATAAAACGAACCTCTAGGTATTTGATTTTTTTGGAATATTTTATGAATTAAATCATTCCACTCTTCTCTGAGACTTTTGGTTGTAAACTTTATTAATGTTTTCTTCTTCAAAATTTTTTTCTTGAGTGATTTCAAGTATGATGTAATATGAAATAAAGACTATATGAAGGGAATTTTCAAATGGATCTTGTTGAATATCCTATGGAATTTAATTAAATTAGGTTTATTGTATTGGATTTAAACCTATAAGGGAATGAGATGGATGGGAAAAAATTCAAAAGAACTAAACACATTTCCTAATTTTATCAACAAGATTTAATTTTCATTTATTCATGATCATTCTAGAGTTGTTTTATTATTTTTTGAGGAGGATAACAATGATTAAATTATTTTATAAAAGAAATATTCATAATAAAGGATTTTGTGTTTCTCATATTTCAGTGTTCAATGACATCCATATATTTATTTTTGGAACCCATAGAGTCAACTCTAAGATCATATTGATTTTATAAATCACTCCTATTAATTGAAACCATCGTAATCTCTCCAGGATTAATCTCTATGGTACTTTGAAGATTACCTCTATCTCTTGAACTAATGTCTCCAGCTAATTGGCCAATTTTTAGTCTAAATTATACGTTCTAGCATCATTTTGGGCGGTGTCAAAATCATTTTGAGATTTTTGTGAATTATGTTTCCACATAAAAGTTTTAAATATCCCTTTAATATAAATTTTTGAATGAGAATTAACATCCTATGTTTGATTCAGATAAAATTTTATTTCTAATTTTGAAGGCTAGAGGTATTAGGTTGTCATCTAATCATTCCATTTTCTCTCCAAAACTTGTTGGGGTTGTTCCTATATCCATGATTAATTTTTTTTTAAAATGGTTCATCTCTATATTTTTTCATTTAACCATATCCATCAAAATTGGAATCTTTTTTTGTTTGGGCTTCCATTTCAAATTTTAGACAACAAGAACTTGATTGTCCAAACCTTCCACACTATTGAAACTATTATCTAAGACATTATACCTAATTTTTATAGCCAATATTATTATTAGTTTGTTATAAATTTTTATTCATTAGGAAATAGAGTTGATCATTTATTTCAGAAAACTTTCATTCATTTAAAACCATATAATAATATAATTACCTCATATATTCAGACTTATTAACATTGAATATTTATATTGTGAATTAAGATTCAAAATATTGAAATTGTTTTAAAGATAATTATTAGTTTAGCAAGTGTAATTTCCTCCAATAGATTTTTCAACCAAATTCTAACTAGTAGAAAACATTGATTTGTTTAATTCATCCATGAGTAGGTTTGAAGGTAGTTAGTGATTAGGAAACTCTCTTAAATGGTCTTTGAACTTATCCTAGGATTCATGGCAAGCATCTCCATCTTCTTGAAAGATGATATTGCTTCTTTCTTGATTCTATGTCAAGTATCCTTGGAAAAAATTTCATTACGAAGTAGTTTTATATTTGTTCCAAAGTTTCAAAATTATTTTCAACAAGGTAAAAAAACTAATTTCTTGCATTTTCCTTTATGAATCAGGGGAAAACCCATTTTCTACCCATTATCACTCGACTATTGTAGTGGGATTTTTAACACTATGTTGTAAACATTAATAATGAAGGCTAAAGGGTCATCATTAAGCATTCCATTTAATGAAGTAAGAATTTAAAGTTAATATTACATGAAATCATAATTTAAATATGCATGTGCACGTCTGATATAATATTTATTACTTGAAACCTAAGGGATAAAATCCATCATCCAAGGTTTTTAAACAATTCTTATAATTGTTTCTAGTTAAATATGTTTGGTATATATCTATCTAAAAATTTACTATTTAGAATTTTCTTTAATGAGATATCATTATTTTTTTTTTCAATTTTAGGTTTCATTTGATCTAGGTTGTGAGACACAGATTTGGTGTGTATGTAGTGAATAATTTATCAATAGTACACCATACATTTGGATTTTGTTTTATTTTTATTATTTTTACAAGTTTTATAATTATTTTTGTGTGTGTTTATTATATTATAAATATTTTTTGGAAATTTAAATATTCACAAAGGCTTCCTGTCAACGATGATAAAGTTATTTAATTCTTAATCACTGACCTGATCTAATTTAATTTAAAAAACTACTATATAACAGTGGGTAGGGTATCACATTCATAGGGATGTCAATGGTGGGAGAAGGTCTAAAAAAATAATTAAAACAATTAAAAATATATTAATGAATTAATAGTTTTCATAAGGATTACTTATTAAGAGGAAAAAATGAGTTATTAAGAATTCATTTTCAACATATATAGACTAAGTGATAGTGTAAAATAAAAACAAATAGTGATTTGAATGTGGGGGAAGTTTTGATTGTCAAATAAATTTATTTCCTATTTGTAAATTTTTTATTTGAATCAACATTAAAAAATGATGTAAAAATCTCTATCAATAAGAAATTTTTAAAATAAGATGATTTTGTAGATTATCAATGCAAAAATCATTCAGTTTCAAATATTAAAAGTTAATTACAATGTAAAAATGTTCACAAAAATATGTATATAAAAGACCAACTAAATCCTTATAACTTCCCCATGAATGTATCTTTACCCAAACATCATATTGAAATTAATCAATAAAAAATTATAGATCTTGAGTTAATGGAAGAGGAAGAAGACAGAAAATAATACTACTATTTATAGATCCATGAACGAGTAATTATAATTGTGTAATTATCCTCTATATGCTCTGGTGATTGATCAAATGAAATATTGATTATTATTGATGATCGGGATAAGATTGGGGATCCCCTGATCCTCTATGTATCTTATCCTTTTTTAATTTAAATCTTCATACATGAATCAATTTCATGCTCACTATCATAGATTAAAAACTGATCATCTAACATAGTTTCATTGATTATGATTGCGTGTTGATCAGATTAAAAATTATATTTCCCAAACGACACATAGCTACAAAGTAATATCATAGTGGCAGTAAGGGTAAAAAACACATGGATAGTTGGTGGGCTATAAACCTAATTGTAAGAACCTTGAAGTAAGATTCCTCATGATATCTTGTATGGGGGGTTTAATTAAGACTATGCAGATTGGGTTTTAATTCTATAAATATATAAGTGATAAGGCTTAATTTTAGGGTTTAGCCAAGATTAATCCTAACTCTGTCTTGGAATAGATCTATGAATTAGGTTTAGAAGTGGTGAAATGGTCCCCAATTGGGTTTATTACATATAATTAGATCTACATAATCTAAAACCATTATTTTAGTATAGAGATAGTTCACAACCTATGTGCATTAAGCATGGATTCAATGAAGAAAGCATCGCAAGATATTAGTCCTAACTTGACCAACTCAAACTAGGTCAGGTTCTTTCGATTACATCTCCCATGATCGAGTTTATAAGAAATATTGATATTAACAATTGTTTCAATATTATTACTATCCATAGTGTTACCATGATTTGTTTGAGAGATTATTTTTGTTTAAATCCACCCTTACTATCATCACTTAAACCTAAAAAAATTTGTAGTGCGTGACAATATTTAAAAAAAGAGGAAACGGTAGAAATATTGACATAGTAAATAAATAATTCACATAATTACATCAAATGGTTGAAACCATACCTAAAAAATAAAATACTAACATGAATGAAGGAAAAATGAAAAATGAAGTAGAAGATGGACTTGAACAGCAATGAGAATTAGATTCATTCATTGAAACATAACATAATAAATGGAAGTGTCTATAAATAGTATATGGTAAAAATGGAATGATTAAAATTGGAAAAAATTAATAAATCTATGTTTTAAATAAATCATCAGATAAATAATGAAGAAGAAAAAATAGTATTGGTGACATCCTAAAAAAATTCTTCAGAGGGTGACCACATATTTATAGAGCCGAATGTTACACGACATGTATATGTTTCACATTGTGTACCTATTTAAGAAGATTTTACTTAAACACTTACATGATGTGTAAATGGTTTTTGTGTCATGTACTATAGATCCAAAATAGTCTATGAAGATATAGGATCTCATAGATTTTGGGGATTTTATCTTCGATGAGATTTATGTTTTTAACTTTTCACATAATATATGATGTTCACACCTTATAAATGGTATTCATGTCTTGTAATTTGGTTTCTAGGTGGCCTTATCAAGGAACAAAAATCATTTACTTTGGATTCATGATGTCTAATTTCTGAATATGTTGTTTTCCATCATATCGTCCTTTGATTTTTTAGTTCCAATACCTTTTAAAAAAAACATCAAAACCTAGTTTATTATCCAATAAATCATGATTAATAAAAAAATGAATCCAAAAGATATATTTGAATTAGTTTCTAAAAACTCCCCTATAGAAGAAAAATTTCTTATCCTCAAGAAAATTGTATCTCTATGTGGATTCCAATTAAAAAAATCATTAACTAAGAAAGGTGAATTATAATTGAGATAATAAAACTATGTGCAAGCAGAAAAATCATGTCATCTAGAATAAATCCACAAGATAAAATCTTTTAAGACTTATTATTATTTTTTTATTCAAATTATTTATTCTTTTAATTATAAAATTTCAACTATTTCGCAGAAGCTATGCCCATATTTTAATTTTATTCAATTTTAATTTCATCTCATCACTCATGATAAAATATAATTGTTGTAATTATCATACAATGAATAAATTCTCCTATCGATGGTATTTAATTTGTTCTAAAATATCCACTTCATAAGGAATAAAAAAATTAATCTTGAGGGATTTTGAAATACGGTTCAAATGAATGATAGGCTGATAGTTGGAAGGAATATGATAAAATGAATCTAAAAGGGAGGGTGAAATATCAAGTGTAATGCATGATAATCATGATTAATGTAATAAAGAAACTCCACCAAGAAAAAATGATGTCTCTATGTTCCTAATAGCTTAAAGAGGGTCCATGAATATGTCATGAAAGGAAAAATAATGTTCCACATTCCTTTTTTTTATTTTACATATTTCTCTAAAATTATGATCATGATAGATTTCACATCCTGCACCTACCATATATGTTCTTTCTTAAGAAACATCACTCTAGAAATGGTGATTTTTGACCTTCCTAGAACACCATCCATTATATATATATATGTATATATATATATATATTCAATATAACACAGTGAGGATAGAAAATTATAAAAGTAATAATGAACTATGCATAAAAATGTAGTGAAAATACCACAATATGTCTCATCAGTATCAAAAAATCATGTATGGAAGAGATGAAAAATACACCATATTATCTCAAAATACAACCACACATATTACCAATAGTATGCTAGGATGGGATAATAGGACTGAAAAGGTTCCATCATAAAAAAGTTATTCATAGCAACTATGGGATAAAGAAGTATATATTTATATGCAGGTATCATGATAACTAGCTCATCAAATATGACTCAAACTTATAAAAGTGTATTTATTCAATCAAGTCCCTGATAATATTCCAATTGAAGTTATTATAGGTTAACATTCCTCACATATCTCTCATGAAATATGGTCTGAAAATAATATGGAAATGTAGGACAAGAGTCATCTCAGGAATGGGAATATAAAATAGGGAAATCTCCCAAGGCATAGTATCCCATAATACGTCAATCAAAATCAATTGCATGAATGTAGAATTAGAATTAAAGTACTTGACAAAACAATCATGTTAAAAATATAAATTGGAATAAAAATGGATTTCAAGAATATCCAACCAAAATTTTTATTTTATTTTAATTGGTGTAATGATATATCAATTAATGTAATTATTTTAATGAATAGTGTATCATGGACTAATGAACATAAGAGAAAATTTCAAGTGTTTAGACATTAAATCTCAAAAAAGACTACCCCAAAATTTAAATGATGTAGTGTCTACACTATTTGGGAAATTGATGTGGGACATATATCAATATAATCATTTATAAAAATGAAATGTAAATTAATGAATTTTAGACTAGGGAATCAAGATGTCAATGTGTTGAAGTTCATGCAATGGGAGAAATTTTTTTATTTTGATTGTAATTTACGATACCTATATAAAGTGTTAGAAACAAAATATACAAGTACTAGATAAAAAAATAATATACACAGTTTAAATAATATTTTAGAAGAAAACTAGATAGCTGCACATAGTAAATAGTATGAGAAAGAAGCTTAGATAATTCAATGAATCAACTACACTCCGATTTTGGATGATCGATGAATAAAAAGTTTTAGAAAATAAAATAAAAAGGTCACAATAAAACAATGAAAATATAGAAAGAATAAATTATTAATTACTTCTAATAAGGAACTAACAATGATTTTTATAACCATAAATATGAAAAAAATAACTTGTTGTCCTCTATCAGCTCATATGTCCTCTGTCTCTTGCAATAATTGATGTCGGTGTCTCTAATCTAACAGGAAAACCTGGTGGTGTTAACCACCTATGGAATGGGTTCACCAAAATGACTATGGGGTAGTAGTAGCAGCTACTGTTAACGTTTTTGATGTGGGTATTGTATTTTATGTAGATTTATGTCCTTAATTGAGAATTTTATGTCATCCAGGTGTCGATATATATTATGAGAGAATCCAAATGGTGACTTGAAAGACTCGTCAACGATCATGGATGATGCATCAGAACTAGATAAGGATAAATTAAAGAAGAAGTAAAAAATTTAAAATAAGAAAGAATGTAGTGTAGAAAAAAATATGTCCCATAAATAGATATGAAAATGGCACATCATGTAATATAGAATACAAAGACAGTACAAAAACAGACACCCAGAAGCAATTTAAAACATGGGATGGGAAACAAGGGAAAAAATTAGTAGTGTTGGCCATGTCGATACTATTCACAACAGTAGTCCCCTCCTAAGCAGTGGGGTTCTAGATTATCTCTTCCTTATATATGAATGTAATGGTGGTATAAGCAGTTTCATAAACTTTCATAGGAGGTTTCATGGTCTGGGAATTAGCCCTTATCCTAAAAGGATGATGATAGGTGTTGATCTATATGGTGGTAGAACATCTGGCAGTTGGATTGAACTAAGGCACCTCATATGTAGAAGGAATGGAAGGGGACTTACACCATTGTGCATAATATACTTTGAAATCCTTCTAGTTTTAAGGTTCCATATGCTCTGGGGGTAGGATGACGTGGTTGGGAGGTTTAGTGAGAATTGTGGATGAAGCAATGTCACTGGTAGTAGGCAGTGGTGGGTAGGAAGATGTAGAGGCTGGTGGTGAGATACATGTGTTGAACATTGATGGATCCATGAAAGGGATGCTGAGCTAGTGGAAAATATTTATCTATTTCTATATCATACTCTAAATAATATAATAGATTTTGTACGGAAAGGTTGGGGTAGGTGTTGTGGAAGTAGTGATGGTGTGGTAATTGGATTTTGGTTAAAAGAAGGAAGCTGTAGATGAAAAAAAATTAGGTGGTGGAGTAGTAGAAGCGGGGGATGAGGTTATGTGAGCCGGGGTAGGGGTATCATGAGAGGGGGTAGTGGCTAGGTAAATCTATTCTGGATCCTAAACATGATCCTACAATTAGTCAGAGTCCCAATGGTAGTGACCCTCAATCTTCCATAAGATCCCCATCTTGTGGAGTAAGAGAATATTGGTCAACTCCATATTCCTAACAGCGAAAAGAGGTCGAGTAGTATCAAATACACAAAGACGATTGGAAATATTATTGATGAAGCTTCTTCCAAAAAGTGTACCTCACCCCCCCCCCATTCCTGGTTGTCATAGTATAATGAAAATTAATAGGCCACATTGATAATCAGGTCTCCCATGGAAGAATCTCAGATGAGAACCTCAATCTGACTAATGATGTCATGATAAATTTCTCTTGTTAACCAGGAACGGGATAGATCTTGGTGTAGATATCATCAACTAGAACTCAGAAGATATGTGATCTTATCTATATGAGGGTCTTGAAATCTCTGCAGTTCCAAGACGATTAATTCCTAACACCCCAACGCTTCCACCTTGTTCGACTCCAGCCACAAGGTAGTGTACTCAGGGAATCAAACAAAATCATCATTGTGGGAACCAAGATCGATTCTGAAACCTATTATATTTAGCTCCCATGTCCTTCCACTGATTCATAAAGTGACATGTTCCATTTCAAGTTCTAAAGTGGCCATGAACTCTAGGAATAACTCCCGGGATGTCTCCCTATATACCTCAGTGAAGTTAGAGAGGTGCATCTGGCCCAAAATATATAGGTCCACCTTGTGAACATGGATATGTTCGGGAATGGACGGGTACATAGACTTCTTGGACCTCATCAGATATGCCTACAAGTGGGCAAAGAATAACTAATTCTTAAGGGAAGAAAAAAGGAAGGGTAATAGGTGTAGGCATAGGGAAACAACCTTGGATAATCAAGATGCGAACTGTGACTCATGAAAGGTTATAGAATAAGAAGATCAAAATGAGGATGGTGAGGGGGTGAATCTGTGGGTGGCAGTGGTGGTGCAATTTTTGTACATTTGGGAGATGGGGGATTATCTTCCCATTAGGTTATATAGTTTATGGTTTTGGTTCATTCGATGAAATGGTGAGGAAATGAGAAAGGAGTGGTAATGGAATTGATATAGTGTGATTGTATCATGGGATAAGAGGGGAGGTTGGTGGTCAGTGATTGAATGAGGAGAGGTAGGGAGGTCGGTGAACACGGGTTGTGCTTGCGAGGTAAGTCTGATGGTCTGGTTTGGGGGGGTATCTGTCTCAAAACAAGGTTTTATGACTTTTAAATATACCATAGGGATTTTGTGTTGTGTATTTAATTCATGATATATTAAGATCAATTTTTTATCTCTGACATTTTCACATGGTTTATTTTTTTATATAATGTTAATATGATTTTTTTTTGAATTTTACATTTTAATTTTACATGTTTTTAATAAAAATTTATGTACACCTTCAGATGATCTATATAATTATGGATCCTTTGTAACCTCTATTATGATTTATTTAACCTATCTTGGGTTGCCTACCTGTTATATCATCACTTATTGTTGAGATCTAGACATTCATTGATGTAGATGATGAATCCTCAATTAGAGGTTTAGTGTAATTTCCATCCTTTAAATAACTATAATAATCTTCATTGGGAGACATGGTTTTAATATTTTCCTCACTAGTAATATGATCATTTTTCTTATTATAAAAATGTGTCTTCCCAATAAAAATACTATCCATTATGCTTTATAGCTTTCAATATGTTTTTGTCAAATTTTTCTTCGCCAACTCTAAATATCAACCATCCTTGAATGACAATAATCAATTCATTACTAGTTGGAAGAAATGGTATCCCTATAATGTCAGGGACATCAACTTATTCTTCTATATATATAACAAAGATATTATAGGTAATGATAAACTTTCCTAGATTCACTAAAATTTCCTTGTGAAGTCCAAGAGAGTACTTAATTGAATACTCATCAATTTGGAGTGTAACTCCTATTGATTTTAATTCATTGAGCCCAGTTTCGGTAAGACAGTCATGGGAATATGATTAATACTTGCACCAAGATCACACAAGGATCTTCCAAAATTTCATGTCCCTATAGTGTAGGGAATATAAAAATGTATGGGGTCTCACATATTTTCTGGAAGATTTCGATGAATAACTATGTAACATTATTTATTCAATGAGATAACTCTAAGATCATCCATTTTCATCGTGTTTGAGAACAATTAATTAAAAAATTATTCATAATTAGAAATCTTATGGATTGCTTTTTCAAAGGGGATACTGATGTGTAATTTCTCAAAAATATCTATTTTTTTGTATTTTCCATCTCTTTTTCATTGCCTCATCTTTTTTGGGAAGGGTATGGGGGGATTATATAGTTGTGGTAGAAAATAAGCTTCTTATTTTTCAATATATCCCAAAACTAGATATTTTTTAGTTTTCTATAACATCAATCTATGTCATTAACTAGCTCTATTTTTTCTATCATTATCATATTCACTGATGATTGAAACATGTTGTTTTATGATTTTCAATATTTTTTCCATCTCCTAGGCATGAAAGACGGAAATAATTTTTTTTATACTTCTAAGAACCACAACTTTAGCCACATCTCTAAGATGAGTCTTGTTATTACTAGAAAATATAGTTAGTAATCGATTTGATAGAGTTTTAGATATTTCCACAACTTGGGAATTAGGTTGTGAAGGGAATACATTTGTGTTTTCATTTCAGTTTCTTATGTCATCATCCGTCGATCCACATTCTAAATGAAACAGGTGAATAGATTATCAATATTTGATTATGGAGTTGGGATTTCTGTTGCTTCTATAGAAGATCCTATAGAAAGTACAGTTGTTGAGATCTTGGGGGAAAAAGGTTATTGATGAAATTATTATAATAGAAAATGATATTTTTTTGTGGTGGGTACCCATGTGGTACATAATTATATAGTGGATCTTAAATACTCCTCTATTGATATTAACCTTGATTCAGTTTATATGTATGATGAGATTATCTACATTGATAATAATATTATTGTTATTATTGAGATTGTTAAAACTATTTATTTTATTGATATAAATTTATGTAGTTACAATCATGGATTGGAAGATCTTTTAGCCCTACTCTCTAGTCCCAAAATTGGTGTAGGCCTCTATATGTTTTATAATCATGGATATCCATAATTGTGGTTTGGAAGGTGGTGTAGTAGGTAGATAAAAGGATTTTATCTTCTTTTTGAGGATTCAACATGTGCCACTAGGAGGGTATTTTCTTTCACCTAATGGATTCTGCATCAGGGATGTCCTCAACCACTCTTCCATATACCATTATTGTGTTAAATCTCATCTAATTGGAATCATCCATCTTCTGGTGCATTGAGCATGATCCTTTCTTTAGTAGTGAAGTCCAACACTATGCATGCATCAGGTTTGAGTCCCTATTATAATGTTTTTAGTTAATGAATCATATCTTGTCTATAATGTTAGAACATATAGGTAAGCTCCCTAAAATGATCCTAAGCTTCCAAATTTGACTCTTTATCTTGCTGGATGAAATTTTAGATCTCATTATCGATACTCCATATTTGTATTGGTATAAAATATTTATCCAATAACTTTTTTTCTAAATCATTTAATATCATGATAGACTCAATATCTTTTCCTTTGATCCAATCATTGGCTATATCATGAATGTAGAATGGAAAAACATTAATTCTAATGGAGTCATATGATACACCATGATTCTGAAAGGTGTCGCATACTTACATGAAATTTGAGATGTGTTTATAGGGATATTCCCTCTACAATTCACAAAATTACCTCATTTTATGGATCATATAGATGATTCCAAGATTTTTTTCAAATTTATCTACTTGGATATGACTGCACACAATGTTTGGTGCAACACCACTTTTGTATGTAATGTTATATTCCATGATGGTGTGCTCCTATATCCCTAGTCTCTCTCTATGATGTTCTAGTTATACATATAAGATATTTTTTGGGTGTAGTGGTGAAAGGTTTTATCATTCATATATGTTAATAACCAATGTGAAAATAGGTATATTTCAATCTCAAGGATTTAAATTAATAGTATTTTATCATCAAAAATCTTTGAGCGATTCAACGGGCCCTGATGCATTTACTAGGATGGAGAAGAGGGGAGATATGTAGTATTCTTGACATAAAAATTAAAAAACTCAAATAAATGAAATCCATTATTGAATCCATATAAAAAAATACAATACATACATGAATGAAGGAACATTGAAGAAATCTGTAATAGATGAATTTGAATAGAAATCGAAATTGGATTCAATACTATGAATAGATAACAAGAAATAAACAATTCATCAAATTGTAAGGAGAAAAAAAACAAATTATTATAATAGGAAAAGAATGTAAAAAAACAATGTTTAAAAGAAATATGAATAAAAGAAGAAGAATAAATAGAA
The DNA here is from genome assembly GCA_963277665.1 of Viscum album. Taxonomy (NCBI): domain Eukaryota; kingdom Viridiplantae; phylum Streptophyta; class Magnoliopsida; order Santalales; family Viscaceae; genus Viscum; species Viscum album. The sequence continues at coordinate 224,841,957 of OY728141.1, forward strand.
TTACTTCTAGCAGCATACCATAAAAACTTTCCATTAGAGGGTGACTCCATATTAATAGAGATAGAAGTTAAATGAAGTTAATTTGTTTCTAGTCATGTACTTAATTTAGTGGATTTTTCTTCAACACTTACATGATGTTTAAATGGTTTAAAAGTCATTTACTTAAAATATGAAAGGGTATCTAATGATTTTGGATATTTTGGATTTTACAGCTTCGATCTTTAGTTGGATTAAGGTTTTAATGTTTTATGTTGTGTATGATGCTCACATGGTATAAATGGGATTCAGGTCCTGTAACACAGAAAATAGGTGGTCTTCTAAAGGAATACATGTCATGTACTTTGGATTCAAAACCTGTAATGTACAAATGTTCTATTTTACAACATTCCATCCTCTGATTATTCTGTTCCCATTCCTTGAAAAAACAATTCAAAACCTAATGTATTATGAAATAAAAAATTAATAATTGTTAAAAATATATATCCAAAAGATATATATTAATTAAAATTATAAAAAACCTCCTTTTATGACTTCCACAAGGAAAACATTAACTCTACATATTTAACCTCATCTAACATGAGTAACTGTACCCCAAAAAATATCAATTTTCACTTATGGTCTTGTGATCCCCAAAGTCATTATTCCCTTGGAACATCCATTGAGACTCTAGAAAAAATTATTATATTTTAGAATATCACTCAATGGATCAAGATTAAATTCCTTCATTTTGGTTTCCCATTTTAAAAATTAGTTCTATTTATGAATTTTTTATATGATTATTCATTCTTTGGTTATTCCACCTCTGAATAACACATGAATTTAAATGAGTTACATGCTTTTTACGATCTAAAATTCACATCTTGGTCATACTCCAAAATGTAATTTCAACAATCAGACATCCATCTTCAAGATTTATTATTTTTGAAAACTCCTCCAAATTCCTAATGAATAAATGGGTAAACATGATTCATACAAGATTTAATATCCCAATATATCATCCGATATCAATAACACACAAAGAATTGGATTTAGAAAAAATGTGGGTGACAAGAACATGCCATATCATTTCTCTTCGAACATTACATGCATCCTTCAATACTGCCAATGTCATTTCAACTTAAACGTAGATCATTATATCATGTATCAGCCTCGTCACCATGCATTACGTAACCTTTTTATGTTTATAGGGTTCATTTTCATCTTGGTAAAATTTTATTCATTTAATTAATTTTTTTCTTATGCACTGGTTTGGTTTTGGATTCATTGTACTTCATCAGTTTACTTCAGGGATGTCATGGAATGGAACATCATAATTAATGAAACAATTATCAAGACTTTTCCAATTAAACATTGATTAGAATGGGAGACTCTGGGTCTTTATTCAACATTAAAAACTCTTCAACTTTGACGATTAATATCTCAAAGATATAAAAAATCTAAAAAAACATAGTCTTGTCTTCAAAACATTTTCCAATAAATAGATTTGGGATGATTTCATTAATTCATAAAACCCCACTCAGTCATAGAAATTTTGAAGTGTCTAGAAATCTTTATATCTTTCCTTCACGATGGAAGTGGTTAACTATTTTTAGCAGATAGAATTAGCGAGAAAAGGATTGATCAAGCAATGACATGGTTCGGTGGAGCTCAGATATGTTCTTGATGATTAATGAGTTGACTACTAGTATCCAGGTAGAAGAGTCCATCTTATGTTCACATGTTTTAATTTATATATGGTGGGTAGATCTATGCTCAATCTCAATATTAAAAATCATGTACTATCCTTATGGAATAGTTTGTACTTTTTCCCCATGCACGGTCAATTAAATTCTAGCATAGTGGGTTCACAAGGTCACTATACTGACAGTGACCTCCTCTATGTAGTCACTTGGTACAACCATTATGGTGACCATTCATGAATTGTATTATAAAATAATAAAAAAATTATATTCAAATTAAAATTACATAAAAATAAATAAAATTAAAACAAGAATAAATTACTTAATTTACAAATGAATGAATAAATTAATAAATTTATTAAATATTAAATTTATGAAAATTTAAAATTAATTATATTTCAATTAAAATAATTAATTAATTAAATAAATTAATGAATGGCATTAAATAAAAAATATTACTGTTTAAAAAAACATAAAAATGAATGGCAATTAAAATAATATTTGTGCGTATTTCACCATACAAATAAGAATAAAAAAAGATGACTCCCTAAAAGATACTATAAAATCTAAAAACTAACCATAAAACTAAAATCAGTTATAACATAGATATTTAGAAAAAAAATATGTATACTATAATTTAATACCCAATTAAAAAAATATAATTTTTTCCACAAAAAAAATATCTTTTTGATAATAATAATATAATTAATTAAAATAAAAGATACAATGAAAATAATGGAGTAACTCTACATTAGTTCCTACAACCGATCAAGTTGCTGATATCATTACAAAAACATTATTTAAGGACACATTTCCATAGAAAAGCTTGATAATGGGGGTGCTACCACTCTCTCCCCAATGATAACATATGTGATATCCATCCTCACACCAACATTTATTTGGATAGTGTTATTAATAGGGGAAAACATGTTTTTAACTAAAATATATGCATTTTCATGTTAAAAACCATTTATATAAGGCATGTATTTAGGGAAAGTTTATAAAATTCATAAGATATGATTTTAACATGATGGAATAATTTTAATTGTTTATTAAAGTGGATGGAAATAAGTTTTTATTATAGGAAAAGGTTTTTTTATGAAAGTTTCTAGTAGAAGAAGATACGTAAGTATAATTTCTCATAACTCATTGTTTATAGACACCATAGTATTATTGGTAAATTATACTTGTTTTATATATCTCATTTTTTATCACATAGGCTTAGAATGATTTGATAAATGATTTATTTCCTAAGTTAATATGGTTAAGTGATTTATGATCCTTGGTTGAAAATAAAATCCAAAGGGGGATTGTTGGGACCATAATGATGAATATGAGTTTAATTTTTTAAATAATTACAGTGAATTTCTAGTCATAAGAATGTTTCCAAATGATTTTTATTTTTTTATCAATGTTTATACACATAAAATTGATATGTACATAAATAATCCAACATTGATGAGATTTCAAAAAAAAATACGATCAAAAAAATAAAGACCATCATTTTAATAAAGGTTATCAGATAGATAAAGACCATTAGGAGTGGATGGTTTGGATGTTTCCTAAACCAAGTCCATCAAACATAAAAATTTCCTTAAAATAACTTTTTGGTCAATCAAATTTGATGATTCATGGTTTTTCATTTTTTCCTAAAATCATGATAAGTGAAATATATCAAGATTCTCACTTGAGTTGGAATAATGAGAATTGGTATTAAGCGATAAATGGGAGAAAATCATTTCTATACACATAATAAAAATTGAAATGTTTTTAAACATTGATTATGAATTTAATCAATTAGATAATTTTTTTTGATGTTTATAAGAATGGAATCAGATGAGATCCAATCAGAGAAATGGAAGTTGTTGAGATGAAAAGGGAGAGTTTTTAAATATTTTCATTAAAAAATTATCTCATATAAAGCCCCATAAAAAAACTCCCATTGGACGAATTTCATCAGATGTACAAATCCATCAATAAATGTATTTATAATGTGAGTCCATTGGATATATGAAATTCCATATATAAAGAAAGATTTTAAGAAAAATTTCTTAAAGTTTCATATAATGTTTGAACAAGAATAATATTAAAGATATTATCATTGGAAAAACAAATGGCGTGAAGTTATATCAGCTGAACTTATGGTATTTAGTCTTGAGTGGTGTGAAGTTTTCATCGATTCAAATGTATTTATAATGTTTTCGAAAAGTTATAAAAAATAACTCTGATGAGATAATCATTAAAGATTCATAAAATCATAAAGTAATTTTTTGATACTCACTAATATTTAAGAATGATTGAAGATTTATGTGGTTGTTAGAGAATTCATGAAGCATCCAGAATACTCCATAATAATTGAGATGATTTTAGAAAAAAATTCATGAAAGGGAGATTAAAAATTCAAATTTAGATTGAGAGGGAAAATAAATTAGAGTTATAGTATTCTATATTTCCATCTCACCTATATAATGGGGTGTATAATAAACCTGTAATAAGTTTGAGTTGTATTGTTCATGGGTGAAAAAGATAAAGTTTTTTGGAATTAGTTTTTAATAGAGATTCAACATGAACATAAAAAAGATAGAGTTCGAACAATGTAGTTACCAACCATGTAATCTCTTGGAAGTAGAAGAATAATAATAAAAATTTAGTATCAAATAGATAAGTTGTAATCAGATGGAATAAAATGAACAATGTAAGCCATGATAAAATATTTTATATCAGGTGGAATCAGATGAAAAAATTAGAATGAATACTATGAAAATTATAAGAAGGCACTAGATGGACTTTTCTAGATGAAAAAATGGGACAAAGTAGTCGAACAATGAATTGATGGATAATGGTCATACCTTCAACTAGGTAAGAAAATGATGAATATTTTTTTCTAAGAATAGAAAATATCAATACTTAAATGAAAAATAATGAAAATGTTTTGACCCTATTGGTGATTTTTACAAAATTTCATACCAAATCATTGTAACATATTATCTGTTTAGAAATTACATGGAGAATAGTTTTGATAATAGTGAAATGCAGGTGTAAGTATATTCCATGTTTACTATAACCACCAAAAACTAATTTTTTCTACTAGATTGTGTGGTATTGAATTATTTACAAACAATACCAAGGTCTGGATACTCTTTTTGAATAGAGAAAATTTTAAATACTTGTGTTTATATGGTTGTTCTTGTATGTTTATTTTAAAAAATGTTATAAATCATTGATTGGAGGTAAGTATTGTTTCATGAAAATTGGAAAATGTAAAAGAAAAATGTGACACTATTTCACCCCTCCCCCTTTCAATGATCACATGAGACTTCTTATAAATTTTATCTGTAGTAAGACTAATGTAATTATATTCCCTCATAATAGGAATATGTCAGATTTTCATTTTTTATAACCACTTTGTCTAAATTAACAATCCTCAATTAGTGATAAAAATTAGTAGAATATAGGGATATATCATTACTAGTTTAATTTCATCATATAATTCCTAACAAATAATAAATTCAAATGCTTAAGATAAAAATCGATAAATAAATTAATATGAGAAATAAAACATAAGATGTCTTATCAAACAACACCTTAATTTCATCCAAAGATACATTAAGATCAATTATGACACTATAACACTCTTTCCATTCAATATAAATTTCCTAAAATTTTATCCTCCTAATATCAATAACCTAATTCCCATATTTTTTTTATCTTTGTCACTATATTATAAAATCAAAAATTTGGAAAGTATAAGCTTTAATAATTCCAATTAAAAATTATATCTAAGAAACATTAATCAGTCAAAAAAACCAATAACCAATCCACAAAAACCATAATCATATATACTCCCATAAATATAATAATATTTTAACCAAATAACCAAAATTTATTTATCACTAAATCAATTTTAACCAGCTACGATTATCAATATTTCTCAACTTATATTCACAAAATTAATTAAGCTATTATCTCAATTAAAAATATTTACTACAGCGTAAAATCACACAACAACCCAAAGGTTATATAATACTCAGTCATATATTCATCCTAGTAACCAATAAAAATCACCAAAAATATTATAAAAAACCTAAAAAATACAATCATATAATACCTCCAATGGGTATATATTCCATTGACATTATGTTCATCCTTAAAAATATCAACACATATTGGTATACACTAATCATAAATATCCATAACCAATAATATCCAAACTTATAAGGATATCTAAACTCAACTCTGTTGCCAATATAGATGCCCCAGACCTCTGCACCTAGATTTGGTGTTAAAAACATATTATTTACATACGGGATTTGATACCCGTTGAAGAAAACCTAACTTACCCATCCATAAATATAATATAAATATCCAACATGAGTAACTTACCTACCCAATACCTTTTAGGTTTAAATTTTTATATAATTAGGAAAAATATATACTTAACAAATTTATATATTTCCCACCCAATGGGAGTTTTTACCATTAAACCAAGAATTCAATGTTTTAAAACAATTTTTCAATATCTCATAAATATTATGCACACATGATACCCTTATTGATATATCATACAAAACATTTTTCTATATAACCTGGGGAAATAGAAACATATGAGGAGTGAGATAAAAACTGCAGTATGGGTGAAAGTAAGATTTAACAATTTAAGATCATAAGTGAGAATAATATGATTTTATGTGTTTGAGATAATAATAATAGTGTATGTACATAATATAAAAAATTCATACCCAATAAAACCAATATCATCAACCATATTTCATGGAATACATGCTTGGCATAACATAATTATTGTTTTATTAGAGTGTTGAAATATTTATAAATCATGACTTGTAAGAGTAAAACATTGGAAAAAACTATTAGTATAAATTTGGAACATACATAAGAATATAAAATCATTTCATTTTTTAATCCGTACTTCAAATACCACAATCAAATAGTGTAAAGAGTCTCATAGTGGACTGGGTTCACTCTCCCTTCCCTTTAAAACTAGGGTGGACAAAGATCCTTGTGTGATTGGGTTCACTCACTACAAAAAAAGAACTGGATAGTGGCCGTTCATTAGTGGTTTTCTATTAATCATCACTAAATATATTAATTTTAAAAAACTAATATAGTTGTGGTTTCGAATCTAACACTTTGAAAAGTTTTTTAAAACCTATATTTTCTCCCCCTCACCCGCTCCTTCTGTGTGACCCAACCATAACCCATATCCTTCCCCACACCCTATGAAACCCAAACCTCATGACCCCCACCCTCTAGCCTATCTCTCCAAAAAGGTGATGTAAAAAACCTACCCCATATGACCTCCCTCTTCCCTGTGGTGATGTATAACCCCCCTCCGACATCCCTCTCCCCAGTGGTTCCCCTCCCTCGTGAAGATGCAGACCCCCACCTCTGACCTCCCACTCCCAGGATTGGTTCCTCTCCTCCTATCCTCTTAAGTATTTTTTGGCCTTGATGCAGTGATTTAGTGTCCCACATTTTGGATGTGGTAGATCATAGGTTGGTTTTATCTATGTCATTATTCATCAATTTAATAAACACTTATTCCATTTCAATTTAATCTAGGTTTTATATTCCTAATAAAATTATCATATGTGTATATAAATCTATTTTAATGGGAAATCGTATTTATCTTATTTTCCATTGAATTAAAATGTTTTTATATTAATACAAGTATTTCAAATTTATTTTTAAACTACCATGTACAACTAACATTTGATAAAATAGAAGAATGTTTTATTATGTGATTTTGTGACATTAAATGTATCTTGAGTTCATAAAATAATTTTTAATGGAAACTTGTGACTTCCAAGGGTGTGCATAGATTTTCAAGAACCAATGTTGGGTTAACTCAAATATAGTGAAATTATGATGATTGAGTATTTTATTTTTCAAATTAAATTTTATAAATAGGTTTATAAAAGTGGTTTCTCTTGTGGCCCTTATACATAAAAAATATTTTATGGGTTATCATATACATAATTGGAATCCCTTGATTTAAATTCAAATATTGTAGAATAATTTGTTAAAAAATGACACTTGATTATACCCCTATACATTAATGTAAATTGTACACCCAAAGTTTTATTTTCCTAAATTTTCCTATTTTCACTATTTATTCTACTCTATGAGTTTGATTTACTCCATTCACTTATTCATCCTTCGTTTTTCTTCCATAATAAAATTTTAATCTCAGGATAGTAGTAGAAATTTTATTCCCGTATTTAATATCTTTATTATGAGTAAAATATTCATGGATAAACATTATATGATATGAAATTTACATTATGAAAATAAAAATCCTAATGAGTAAAAATGTAAAAAACATTTGGTGATAGAATACATTCATTAGTATATAAAACATAATGTTCTACTACATTTAATAGAAACCTGGTAACAGCTCAAAAAATGTGACTATGATTCAAGAATCATTACTTATCACATTGGATATATTTTAAAAATTTATATATTTTTCATTAAATCACTAAATATTAATGTGTATTATGTTTCTAGTAAACAGTTCCCCTCCCATTATAGTTTTTTAGAAAATATATGTGCACATATAAAATGAACTTAGATATTAGAATGAAGTATAAGAACCAATGACAAACTAAAACTTATTTTATTATCTGTTTTATCCATCCAATAGTGTGTGATATCCAAATAGAGTAATCTTTGAATTCATATTTTTAAATTGGTGCTCTTGGTCTTATTTAAACCGTGGGAAATGATTTGAGACATAGATCAATGTAACTAATTTTTCAGTGGAATGAACCCCCCATAGATACAACACTAAGGTATAACACACCATTATCTTTTTCTACCATAAAAATAATAACATCTTCATATAAAATATCAAAAATTGATACATATTTATCATATTTAATAAAGATGTTTTTTCCACACTTCCATTAATAAATATTAATTGTTTCAAGAAAGTATCTAACTTCAAATACCATGATATTGGTTCTATTCGAACCCATATAGATTCTTTATTATTTTTTATTGTACATATTTGATTAAAAATTTAAATCTTTATATTTTAATATGTAGATAGATTTAAATCACACAAATTTTATTAAAAATTGGATTAATTTACCTCAAAACACTCCTTTTTATTCTATGGTTTTTGAATATTTTTTTTTGAGTTTTTAATTGCAATTAGATCAGTGGATGGTTGAAAAAAATTCATGTTTCCTGATTGTTAATTCAAGTGATGGTTAAATATAAATTACTTTTATGATCATTTAATATTTAAATAGTTTCTTTCTAGATATTTATGTTGGATTTGTAATAGTGCATCACATTTTATGGAAATTGAAAACAATGACAGTACTATCAACAAAATACAAAGTGATTGAGAAAAAAGGGGATTATATTTGATATTTGTTAAATGAATCATTTAGTTTTTCAAAATACATTGTAAAATATTTCAATAGATCAACAGAACCATCAGTTGATCCAGAGAAGCTTAATCACTCTCAGAACTCCAGAGGCCAAAAAAATGTTTTTTATGAATTAGTTGAAGATGTAAAAAAAGATGTATATAAAGGGTTTAAAAAGTATTTGAAGTTTTCTTTTCAACATAATTTATATCATATCAAGTGTCTTTGGAATTACTAACAATGAAATGTCCATTATTTTATAGTTTCTCAATGAAAACTTTAGTAAAGCTAAGATCCATGCATCATTCTATAAGATGAAGAAATTCATCAACAAAATTGTACATGATTATACAAAGATACATGCATACCCAATTGATTTCACACTTTACTTGGGAGAAGATACTCATAAAGAAGAATATGAAAGATTTCATACAAGAAGATGGAAGTTAAGGAACATAAGTTGGAGTATAAAATAATTTAACCCCAAGAATTAGAAGATGAAGAAAATTCCAAAAAATTTATTGTATTACATTCCTCTAAAACCCCACTTGAAAATATTATTCATGTCATCAAATACTACAAACAACTTGAAGTGGAATTCTTGGGATAGTAAAGATGGCTTGATGAGACATACACAAGATTCAGATTTATGGCTGATTCACTATACCCATATTATTCATCAGATCATAGGAATTTATGTTTGGGATTAGATTCTCCTGGTTCTAACCACTTTAATATTTTAAGAAATAATTATATAATTTGGACAGTTGTTTTGATCCCATATAATCTACTATAATGGATGTCTATATATAAGTCTTCTTTCATTAATTCGATTATTATTTCTGGAAATTTTATTATACAAACGAAATTGATATATACCTTCAACCTCAAATCAACTAATTTTTAGAATTATGGGATGATGTTAAGGAAAAATATGATGCTTCAACAAGACAACTATTCAGAATGCAATATTATTTCATGGTGGAAATTAGTGACATTACAAGACTAGGAAATTTATCTATTTCGAAAAATCATTCTGTTTTTTCTTGTTTAGTTTCTCATTTTGATTTTTACCCTCAATGATTACCTCATAGAAGAAAATGGTGTTTTATGTTTCATCATAAATTTCCTGATGATTATCATAAATTTAGTTTTAATAAGAAACTCTGAAAAAGAGATATTGAAATGGTAAAGTCACTCAATGTGTTATCTAGTTCAAAAATCTTGGTACAATTATTGAATATCAAAAAAGAATTTAAAATTTTCTATCAGTTTAATGAAGTTGGAAAATGGTATGACGTATAGTATCTGATGAAGACAAATTACCAAATTGGAAGAAGAAGAGTATATTTTTCAAACTTACATATTGGGAGGTTAGTTTGATACATCATAAACTTGACATAATGCGTATTGTGAAGAAATTGTGTGAGAATATAATTTTTACAGTGCTTAATGACTAGTGTAAATAAAATGATCACCATAATGATCATAAGGATTTAGAGTCAATGAATATAAAGTATGGTTTGTGAGAAAATTACAATGGAAAGTATCCTTTGGCTATTTTTACAATAATAAATCATGAGAAAAATATATGATTTCCTTCAAACATTAAATAATCGAATATTTCTAGATTGATATTCATGTAATATATTAAGGTAACATGACATGAAACATCAAAATGTACTTGGATTGAAAAGTCATTACTCACATATTTTGCTAGAGAAGTTGTTTGCATTGGATTTACGTAATACTTTAATTGAAAAAGTAACTACGGTTATAGTTTAGTTTTGAACCATTTTCAAATATATTTTTGGAAAACCATTAAATCCAACCAATCATGATGAAATTCAAGAAATAATTGTTTTGACACTATATACAAGGGCCTGATCTTAAACATTACAGAGTCTCGAGTTAAGTCAAGAATTCGAATTGAGTATATTTTCAGGTTTTTAATTTTAGAGAATTAGGTTTTAACTATTACATTATATCTCAAAAATTAAAATGAAAACACTTCTACTCTATAAATGTTTTTAACAAAAATAAAACTCATTAAATAAAACAAGAGTTAGTTTTATGATATAATCTTATGGAATACTTCATTTATCATACCCTTCCTAAAACCATGCGATTTTTTTTTCAAAAACATGAAATGATCATAAAAAATCTTGGTAAGGGTTATAAAATAAGGAAACAAAAAATTATACAATCAAGAAATACCAATTAATAAAACCATACATTTCAATCATAACATACCTCATGAAATCATAAGATTTATGAATAAAACATACAAATAATAAATCATAAAGGTAACTTATGGATTACATTACATACTTACATTATAACTTTGATAGCTACATAGGGAGTTATGTTCGGAATACCCATGACAGTATATTTCCTAATTCTCATAGGATAATCATTAACGTTTACCTCCATTACGTTACCCAATGAATTGGAGAGCTATCTTGGTCTCACCGACCCAAGGATTATTATGGATCCACCCGTATACGTAAACAATGACCAAGAACTACAACATATTCATAACTCAAGAACAAGAATAAAGGAAATATAAAATTTTCACAGTGTAACCACAATATAATATTTCAATATATTGAAATAACCAATGGTATCTCAAAACCATTTTCAATACAAAAATACGGAAAAGTTTATACAATATTTATTTTCATTTTAAAAAAATTATGTCTTATTAAGGAAAAAAATATCAAATAATTCTCGTAGTAGTGGAAATTTATTTTTCTCTGCATACATTATAATGATATATTCCTTTTTTCGTTTAGTAAAATGTTTTGTAGAAAAATATTCCATTTGAAAACCCATTAAAAAATTTAATAAAGATATTTTATAATCAAAGATCCCCATACCAATTTGAATCCTTTATTGGAATTAAAATTTTAGAACATTAATTTCTATATAGACATATCCTAAAAACCATTTTGAAAACATGGATATCAATAAGAATGATTTATAAGATTAAATCCTTAAAACATTTAAAACAATGTCTTAGTTAAAGAGTCCCTTACCACTTGAGAAAATACTTGAATAAATATAGATACAGAATAACATTAATCAAAACTTATAATAACATTTTAATATTGAGATTAATGATATAGAATGTTAAAGGTAATTATGTGAACCCTATATCATAATAAATGTGAACAGGATCTATATATGAATCTAATGAAAGGAGATTGGGAAGAAGTCCCTCACGTAATTCTACAGCCTAATGACGTGGTATTAAAATTCATAAAACGAGCTGATGAAAGAAAAAATGATCACTCATCACTGGGACATAAAATTCACACCAATAAGGATTAATAAGAACATATCCCAGCATAAGAAAATGGAAATTAAAATACATAACATAAAATAAGTCTTTGACTAAAATAGGAGGGTGTAAGGTTCACTTATAAAGATCGTATCATTAAATTAATGATACATCTGTGACATAATTATGTGTGAAAAATATAAATACATGTAATATAATTGGATATTAATTATAAAATAATCATAGGTAATTCACACATAATCATAGTATGACAAAATCAAGAAGTTAAGTTTATTCCAATGAATGGAAATTGGGTTAAGAAGTTCCCTTTCGTCGAGTCCAACTTGTCTCGTATGATCCTCTTTCTTCCTAAATAATAAAATTAAGTTAATTTATACATTATTCAGAACCTTTTTCAAGTTTATTATTAATTTTATATCACTTATTTCATTGAAATAACAATTAGATAATTATTTTATTTCATATCAGACATTTTGTCAATGTTTAAAATTAGAGTTAAAAATAAACTTGTTATAATTTCGATTTGTCCACCTTTTTAAAATTACATTATCTCAAGAATGATATTTATTATTTAGATATCATATATATCATATATATCATGTATATATTTGTATTTATAATATTATATAGTATTTTGATATATTAAATGAAATTCACTATTCATTGATATGGTAATCGTACGTATGCATGAACACTACTTTCATTTCATTATCAAATATAATGGAATGAAAACATAATGACCTATAAGTATATTATAATTCAAGTGTAATATAGTATTTTATACATGTTACATAAGTACATTAAAACCATCATTTATATGTTCCATGTACTGTATGAATGAGTCATATCCCTTTGAGGGGGCGGTAGTCCACACTTCCTCAAATGAAATTATCATATTTATACAACATGAAAAGCATATAGGTATGTTCTAAAAAATATTTAAAAAAGAATATATATAAAATAAATATCATATATATAATATATAATAATTCATCCATCATAATGGCCACCATGATAGGTGGTAGGATAATATTGAATCATCATTGTTTCATGAGGCTGTAGTTTGCCGTCCATAGAAACAGTATGTTCTATACCCATTAGATGGAGGTGTGTGGATGTGAAGTTAGAATAATCATCATAACATCATCCTAGTATATTGAATATACTGGTATAGTTATAAAATAATGGAATAAAGAGAGGTTAGGTGGTTAGAGAAGGAAAATTATAGAAAATAACTTGAGAGAAGAAGTTACATTTAAATGGGGTAACTCACTTTGTTTTCAACCAAAAAGATTTCTTGAATTACCTTATTCCAAGGGGATGGATTATAAGAAGAATATAGGGATTTCAGGTGGTTCTTGGAGCATATTTTTGATGATCCGAGAGGCTTTAGAGGTGTGTGTAATGGGTTAGAGGTGGTGGCCTTTTATAAGAGGGATGAGAGGCTCTTTAGGAAAGATTCAAAGTATTATTTTATTATAAAATTATTTTAGGTTTAAAAACATCCAAAAATTATTTAATTCAAAGACAAGGTGAATATAATTTGAAATAAAATCATTCAATACTAATTTTATAGATTTTTGATATTTTTAAATCCTTATATTTTTTATTTAACACTATGTTAACTTATTTATATTTTAACATGTCCTCTTATATATTCACACAATATGGTTAATATATTTACTTTTAAATTACAAGAGAAAAAAATAGATAAGTAATGACATTTCTAACATCATATATGTTAGTTGGCCGAATCTTTTATTTTTAGGATTATTTTATCATTAAATAAAATTTTAATTATTTTAAAAAATCATTTATGTCAATTTATAAACTATTTATATCAAGACTTTTAAAAAATCTATAACAACATGATTCTTTCAAAAAACCCTCATTAATTAAAATATAAAAAGTACTTATCATCCATAAAATTGGTGTATGGTATTAAAATATTCAAAATAAACTTATTTTAATATCTATAATATCATTTATTTGAATCTTTTATCAATGAAGCAATTATTACATCACCATTGTGTCATAATTAAATTTCATTATTTAATGCCTAAAAATTATAAATAAAATACAATGATTTATGAAATTGTTTTTTCTTTCTAAATATTTTTATAGTCTAAAATATAGCTTATATAACACCAAATAAAAATTTCTTTACTAAGCGATAAATGTTTATGTTACATTTTGTTTAAGTTTAAATTAATTTTTATAAAATTTAATTATCAATTAAAGTGTCCAAATGGAGTCTAAAATTGAGCCAAGGATGACCACGGTCTGCCTTGTATCAGAAAATTTGTTTTGGGCATGTGTCAGGGTAATTTAATATTATTATAATAGTATTCAATTACCTTTATTTACCAGATTTATCATTTAACCATGGTAAATAAAATATTTGTTTATGCTACAATTCATAATGTATAAAACTAAAAGTTACCTATTTACATAATTTGGACCTCATTATTCAAAATACTGAATCCGTTTTTTCCAAATTAAAAACACAGAAGTTACAGAAAATAATTTAAAAATAATTTTCGTGGTCAAAATAAAAACATGTTTTTATGAAATAATAACTATCAAAAGATTGAAATTTATTTATGTCCAATTTCAAAGGGAATCCAATGACCAAAATTTGATTAAATGGTAAAAACATAATCTAATAATGTTTTAAATCAAATTAAAAATGTAATCTTACAATATAAATTAATTATATTAAAAGGCATTTTTGAATTAAAATGAACTATTTTCACTATTCATAAAAAAATGAACTTTATCAAAATAATAACAAATTTTACCCAATGAAAATTTTGATGTAAGTATTTTAACGAATAAGTGTATTTTTTAAAATTAAACATATAGAAGTGAATAAAACTATATTTAGAAGGGGTTCTCAATCTAAATGTCGTAATATGAATTTTCAAAAATATTAGAGTATTTCATTCTTAAAATTGGATTAATTCTTATTTTAAGCCTCTAAAATATATTAGATAAAATTATAAAACATTTAACAAAAAATGGTAGCAATATTGTAGTTAGTTATACTCATTATATATAATAAAATGGCTAGGCGTTAACTATAATTTAATATAATAATAATAATATATGATTTTTTGGTATAAATCCAAGTTGTGTGCAATGTAATATTTCAATGAAAACCATTATTGCATATTGAGTATTCTATCAGACATAGAATCCCTTAAAAAGTAAAATTAATATTTAATTCACTAATATTAATAAATATGAAAATATCATATTATTTATTTACCAGGGATGGTACATCCTTCCCACCTTTTGGGAATTGCGTCCTCACAATTTTATAATTTTTTTTAAAAGGTTGGGGTTTAAGCCTCATTTTTATTATTAAATCAAAGCAATGACCTCTATTAACTGGGTAGAGGGAAACCCATTACATAGCCCGAAGGCCCAGTGGGCTTGTAGCCCATTACATAGCCCGTAGGCCCAAATTCTAAGGCCAATTCACATTCTCTGAATAGTAACTTGCTACTACAGTCTTCACAATTTTATAATTGGCATCAGAAACTTTATTAAAAGTCCCACATTGGAAAATGATTCAACAAAACTATCACTTTGTATGAAATAAAGAGTAGTAAAAATTCCACCCAATATAACCCATACTAGGATTACATGTAGGAAAACATGGATATGGAAGAGGAACTAACTATTATAGATTAGTATAGAGTGATAGAGAAGTTGTTCATATAAAGTTAACCACCATAATACCATAATTTTGTGGTTAGGTAAATGTCAATGATAAAAGAAAGCACATAAATTTTTTTCCCCAAGATACTTTTCATAGAGTTCAATAATGTTATTACTACATAGAATAATATCATAAAGAAATATACTTCATTTTCATGTAGATTTTCTTCTTTTAATATTTTTCTACCAAAATATCATCTTTTCTCCAATCAATGATTATTCAAGATGGTTTGGTCACCCCTGAAGCATGAGAATCAACTTCTAGAGAATAACATCATCCACAAAAGATAAACCAATTATTTCCCCTATCTTTATACATTAACCAAATCTAAAATTCTTAGTACAATATTAGATATTAACCAAAAAGAATATAATATTTTATAAAAAGAAATACTACTCTTAGTCTCCAAAATAGAACAAACAATACCAAAAGATCAAAAAATACCATTCAATAAACAATTGTCCTTAAAATAATTTAATATAATCCCAGCTAATATTGAAACCCAAAATATAATATAATTTAATTAGACAGTCTTCCATACTATACATTAATATTTATCTCCAAATAACATCAACTACTCTTAAATTCTAATACAATAGTGTAATTAACCAAACCACATATTATTTATGAATACCATAAATTACCAAAATTTCCATATATCCACAATATAAACATAGAATATTCCAAGATAAAATTTCAATTATTAATCCATAAATGAAATACCATATGATTCTTTTTTCTTAAGACACATACTGTTTTCTCAAAAGAAAGAGGTCTTCCAAAATAACCTTTATCACTTAATCACAAAATCATTTTCTTATACTAAGGATATCAATTTAATAAAACATAAGTTCCCAAAGTCAACTTATTCTAGATCCATAAAATCATTTAACTAATAAGAATTTGTTATAATAACTAGGTATGTCATGTTGTTTAGTGGAAGTAAAAAATCCCAATCGCACTTTAGATACAGGTTTGATTCCCGTAACTTTGTCCGACGCCATGGGTTTTCACACAGTCTACGTGTTGTCCTTCAAAAACTATATACTTTTATAACATTCGAAAAAATTAGTTTTACTCCTTAAAAATAACCATAACATGATTTAACCTCAATGGTTTCCCAATAAATCTCATTTTCATCCCAACTCATAATGACCTCAATATCATAATTCATGAAGTATTATATATATTCATAGTTTTTTTCCTCCATAAATTAACACTATTACCAAATAAACAACATGATACCTTGATCGTGGTGTCCACCAGGTTTCATCATCATCTTTTTCGTGTAGATATATGGCCATTGCATTGAAAAAATGATTTAGAGATCCTTGAAAATCATCTTCTCCCATTATCCAAAGACACCTCAAACAACATGGGTCATATAGGTGTTCCCCACAAAATAGTTTCAGAAAATAATCATGTATGACATAAAATTTCAAAAACATCAGATAAAACATGCTTTCTATAAAATATTTGGACTAATTTTGAGTTAAAATATTAAATCAGTGGTCCTTTAAAAATATAATACCTATGTGCTGAAAGAAAATAAAATAAAATATAAATAGGTTGCACAAGGGTCTACTTCTTCAGCACCTTTTTCAAAATCACAATTTTATTCAAAATCTTGTGATAAGGTTAAATATTTGGAAATCCCTTGAAAATATTTACCTTTTTGGAAAATATGAGAATATTTAGAAAATAGAATTTGATTAAATATATCCCATGATATACGATGGTATCAAAGAATAGTGGAACTGTTCGATATCCCAAACACTTTCTTCCAAGTGAGTCGTATGTTAGAAAATGTTTCAAAGTCGTATGGATATGACTTTGAAATAATTATTGCATGAAATTTACCTATATTAGAAATGAATGTTGTTTTAGATCCTCATACTTCCATTAGTAACTGATATTCCATGATCCGAAAAAGTTATAAGACAAGGATTTAACCAAGAAAATAGACATAGGGACTAACCATGTGTTTATCCAAAACTCATAATCCCTAAAGTTGTCTAAATCGACTTTTAATACAAACTAGAAGTCCTCAGCCTTAAAAATTACATAATCTTGAGTTAATTAAAGTATTCACATTGAGAATATTTTAATGTTTAGAGTTTGAGAATTAGGCAGTAAATATTACATTAAATCTCAAAAATTACAAAGTAGACACTTCTATTCTATCCAATTTTTTCACAAAAATTAAACTCCTTAAATAAAACATGAGTTCTTTTCTTGATATAAATCTTATAGAATACTTCCTTTCTATTAATCTTCTTTATAAAATTTTAAAAACATTCCAAAAACATGGGGTAAGCATAAAAATAACAATATGGGTAATAAAATAAAGAATGAAAACAATATCCAATTAATAAATACAAATCAATGAAACCATACTTTTCAATCATAACATACCTCATGAAATTATTAAATTTATGAATAACAAATCGAAATAATAAATCCAAAAAGTATCCTATGGAATATATAACATACTTACATTTTATCCTTCATAGCTACATAGAGAGTTATGTTTGGAATACCCATTATAGCATATTCCCTAAATCTCCTAGGAGAAATGTTAACGTTTACCCCTATCACGTTACACAAGGCATTAGAGAGATATATCGGGCTCACCCAACCTTGGTTTATCATGAAACCACCCATATATAGAAACAATTCCAAGGAATAATAACATAATCATACCACATGAATAAGCATAAAGGAAGGATAAAATTTCCACATTCCAATCATGAAATAACATTTTAAGATATTGAAATAACCAATGCTTTCTCAAAACCATTTTCAATAACAAAATACATAAAAAGGGTAAATGGTATTTATTATACATTTAAAAATATTTTGGCATGTTAATGAAGTAAAATAACAAATAATTATAATGACGGCAGAAATGATGTCATCCCTGGATATGTTAAAAAGAGAGATTCCTTTTGTCATTTTGTAAAATGCTATGTAGGAAAAGATTCCTTTTGATAAACCATTAAAATATTAAATAACATATATTTATAAAACCAAATGTCCCATAAAACTTTGAAAATTTTATAGTAATTAACATTTTAAAACATTCATTTCCAAATAAATAAATCCTTAAAAACATTTTGAGAACATGGACATCAATAATAATGATTTATAACATTAAATAATTAAAACATTTAAAACAATGTTTTAGTTAAAGAGTCCCTTAAAACATGATAAAATAATTGAATAAAAATAGTTAAAGAATAAAATTAAAAAAAACATATAATATCATGATAATATGTAGATTCATGATATAATATGTCAAAGGGAAGTATATACACCCGATAGGATAATAAAGGTGCACAACATCAAGATATTACTCAAATGAAAAGAGATTGAGACGAAGTCCATTATGAAATTGGGAAGCCTAAGATCATCACATTAGAATTCAAAAAATGAATTGATTAGAGAGAAAACAATATCTCATCACTTGGAAAAAATATTCACACCAATATGGATAAAAAATAACATATCACAAAAATAAGAAATATGAAACAAAAATACATAACATAAAGGAAGTCTTTGGTTAATAGAGGAGGGTGGAAGGTTCCCTTTCAAAGACCGTATCATTACATTAAGGTTAAATCAGTGACATAATTATGTGTGAAAAATATAAATTCATACAATAAAAGTGGATATTATGTTTTAAATAATCATTGTTCATTTACACACTTTAATATTATTGCATAATCAGAAATTTGAAGTTTATCCCAATGAATGGAAATTGGTTTTAGAAGTCCCCTTACCTCGAGTCCAAATTGTCTCATATCTTCATTGTTCATATTGAATAATAAACATAAGTTAATTTCTACTTTATTCAGATCATTTTTCAAGTTTATTATTCATTTTATATCACTTATTTCATTGCAATAACAGTTAGTTAATTATTTGAGTTCATATCATACATTTTGTCGACGTTTGGAATTTGAGTTAAAAATGAACTGGTTATAATTTCAATTTTTCCATGTTTCCAAAATTACATTATCTCAAAAATGATATTAATGACTTAGATATCATATATATAATATATTTCACGTATATATAAGAATTTATAATAGTCCATGGCAGTTTGATATAAGAAATGAAATGCACCATTTATAGAGATGGTATGTCATACGTACGCATGAACGCTACTTTCAGTTATTTTTCATATTTAATGGAATGAGAACATGATGATATATAGGTATACTATAATTAAAATATAATATCATATTTTTTATACTTTACATATGGTCATTAACACCATCATTTATACGTTCCATTTATTGTATGAACGAGTCATATCACTTTGAGGGGGCGGTAGTTCGCACTTTCTCAAATGAAATTATTGTACTTATACAACATGAAAAGCATAAAGTTATGATCTAAATGATATTTACAGAAGAATATAGATAAAATAAATAGAATAAATAGAATATATATCATATATAATTATAGTTCCATCATAATGGCCACCGCTATAGGTGGTAGTAGAGTATTGAACAATCATCGTTTCATGAGGCAATAGTTCGCCGTCTATAGAAATAGTATGTTCTATAACCATTATATATAGGTGAGTGGATGTTTAGTTAGAATACTCATCACAAAAAAATCCTAGTATATTTAATATACTGGATTTTTTATTAATTAATGTAATTAATAGAGTTTAGGGGGTTGGAGAAGGAAAATAAATGAAAAGAATTTGAGAGAAGACGTTACCTTTAAATTGGGTAAATCCCATTGATCGAACCAAAATGATTCTTTAATTGAGTTAATCATAGGGGAAGGATTATAGTTGGAATAGAGGGATGTTGGGAGCTTCTTGTATCATATTTTAGATGATCCAATGGGTTTTAGAGGTGTGCGTATTGGTTTATAGGTGGAGGCCTTTTATAAGACGGAGGAGGGGCTCTTTATAAAAGTTTGAAATGAAAATTTTATTATAAAATTATTTTATGATTAAAAAGGTCCAAAACATATTTACTTATAATATAAGGTACAAACAATTCAATATAAAAGCATACAATAATAATTATATAGGTTTTGGATATTTTTTGTCCTTATCTTTTTAATTTAACCCTTTGTTAACATAATTAACTTTTACCATGTCCTCTTATATATTCAAATTATGTGGTTAATATATAAATATAAAATTAAAAGAGACCCAAAATGGATCACTAATGAGAATTTTAACATAATATATGTTATTTTGATGAATATTATATTTTTTGGATTATTTTATCATTTAACAAAATATTAATTTTTTTTAAAAAACCCATTTTTGTCAATTTATAAACTATTAAAATAAAGACTTTTAAAAACTATATTGACACATTATCCTTTCAAATAACCATCATTAATTAAAATATAACAAGAAATTATTATCACAAAAATTCGTGGATGTCATAAAAAGTTAGAAATTAAATTTATTTTAGTACTTATAATATCATTTATTTGAATTCTTTATTAATGAAGCAATTACTGCATCACCATTATATCAAAATTAAATCTATTTATTTAATGTCTAAAAATTATAAATATAATACCATGATTTAGGAAAGAAATTTATCTTTTTAATTACTATTTATTGTAAAAATGATAACTTATATAACACCATATAAAAACTATTTTACTAGACAATATATGTTTATGTTACATTTTCCTTAACTTTAAATTCATTTATATAAAATGTCAATTTAACATAAAATTTGCCCGATGGAGTTCTAAAATCGACCCATGGATGCCCATGGTCGTACCGGTATCATCCAATAGTGTTAGGGATTATGTTTGGGTAATTTAATATTATTATAATATTAATTTTTTACCCTTATTTACCATATTTAAATTTTAACCATGGTAAATAAAATATTTATTGAAGATACTATTCATAATGTATAAAAATAAAAGTTACATATTTACAAACTTTTTTACCTCCTGATTACAAATATGGATTCTATTTTTCCAAATTCAAAACATAGAATTTTCATAAATTAATTTAAAATTAATTACCGTTTTCAAAACAAAATAACTTGTTTTTAAGAAATAATAACTTTCCAATGATTGACAACTATTTATGTACAATTTTAAACTGAAATTACTTCCAATAACTATAATTTGATTTATTTGTTAAAAAATAATTTAATTATACTTTTAAACCAATAAAAAATATAATCTTACCATATTAATAAATTATAATGAAAGGAAATTTTGAATTAAAACGTAGTATTTTTCGCTATTTATCAACAAATGAACTTTATCAGAAAAATAACAAAAGATTATCTAAAGTAAATACTGATTTCCTACATCTAAATAAGAAGTTTATTTTGTAAAATGGAACATATAAAAGTTAAAAAACTATATTTTTAATGGGGTTTTCAATCAAAAGGTGGTAAAACATCATTTTAAAAATATTAGAGCTTTTCATGCTTAAAATTTGATTAATTCTTATTTTAAGACTCTAAAATTTGTTGGATCAAAGTAAAAAAATTTAACAAACATGTATAGTCATATTTTAGTTAGTTCTGTTCATTCCCACCAATACAATGGCTAGGTTTTAACTACAATTTAAAATAATAATAACATTATATTATTTTTCGCTATAACTCAATGTTGTTTGTAATGTAAGATTTCAATGAAACCCACTGTTTCATGTTGAGTACGCTATCAGACATGAAATCCCCTTGAATGTAAAATTAATATTAAATTAAAAAATATTAAAAAATATTAATATTTCATAATATTTATTTTACAGGGATGTTACAACCTTCCCCCTTTTAAAAATTACATCTTCTCAATTATAAAATTTGGTACAGAAACATCATTAAAAGTCCCGCATCGGAAAAAGATTCAACAAAACTATCACTTTTAAAGAAATAAATATAAGCAAAAAGGTAACCCAAGATAATCCATACAAGGATTACATTTAGAAAACATGTTTATGGAAGAGAAACTAACTCTCATCGATTAGTAGTGAGTGATATAGAACTTGATCTCAAGAAATTAACCATCATAATTCCATAAATTATGTGGCTCGATAAAAGTATGATGATAAAAGAAAGAATATAACATTTTTTATTCAAGATACTTTTCATCGAGTTGAAAAATTTTATTACCACCTGTACTAAGATCATAAGGAAATAAACTTAATTTTCATGGAGGGTTTCAACCTTTAATAACATTCTACAAAAAAAACCTTCTTTTCTCCAAATGATGATTATTCAAGATGACTTGGTCACACCTGAAGTGCAAGAATGAACTTCTTAAGAATGACATGATCCAAAAAATATGAAACAAATATATACACTTTCTTTAGACACCAAACAAAACCAAAATGGTGAGTACAAGATTAGATATTATCAAAAAGGATAATCTTTTATAAAAAAAAACTACTCTTAATATACAAAATTGACAAAACAGTACCCAAAGTTCAACAAATACCATTATTTAAACAATTTTTTTTAAAATCTATAAATACAACGCAAAAAATTATTGAAATACCAAACATAGAATAATTTAGTCCAACAGTATTAAATAGTAATTCTTAAAATTTATATCCAAATAACATCAACTAATCTTAATGTATCATACTGATGTTTAATTAACCAAATCACATATTTTCATGGATTTCTATAAATAACCCAAATTTCCATATATCCAAAATAAAAACATAGATTCTTCCAAAATAAAATTTCAACCATTACTCCACAAATGAAATCCTATAGTATTCTATTTTCCAAAGGCACATATCATTTTCCAAAAAATAAAAAATCTTCCAAAATAACATTTATCACCTAATCACCAAATCATTTCCCTATACTATGGATATCTATTTGATAAAACATATATTCCCAAATCCTTCTATGAGAAATGTTAACGTTAACCTCTATTACGTTACCCAAGGCATTAGAGAGCTATCCCGGGCTCACCCACCCTTGGTTTATCACGGAACCACCCATATATGGAAACAATTACAAGGAATCATAACATAATCATAACACATGAATAAGCATAAAAGAAAGATAAAATTTCCACATTGCAATCAAGAAATAACATCTTAAGATATTGAAACAACCAATGCTTTCTCAAAACCATTTTCAATAAGAAAATACTTGAAAAGGGTATATGGTATTTATTATACTTTTGAAAATATTTTGGCATGTTAATGAAGTAAAATATCAAATAATTATCATGATGGCAGAAGTGATGTCATCCCCAAATACGTTAAAAAGAGACATTCCTTTTGACATTTTGTAAAATGCTATGTAGAAAAAGATTCCTTTTGAAAAACCATTAAAATATTTAATAATATATATTTATGAAACCAAATGTCCCCTAAAACTTTGAAACTTTTATAGGAATTAAAATTTTGAAACATTAATTTGCAAATAAATAAATCCTTAAAAACATTTTGAAAACATGGACATTAATAATAATGATTTATATGATTAAATAATTAAAACATTTAAAACAATGTTTTCGTTAAAGAGTCCCTTACAACTTGAGAAAATAATTCAATAAAAATAGTTAAAGAATAAAATTAAACAAAAAATATGATATCATGATAATATGTATATTCATGATATAATATGTAAAAGTGATGTATATACACCCGATAGGATAATAAAGGTGCACAACATAAAGATATTCCTCGAATGAAAATAGATTGAGATGAATTCCATTATTAAATTTGGAAGCCTAAGAGCATCACATTAGAATTCAAAAAATGATTTGATTAAAGAGAAAACGATCTCCCATCACTTAGACATAATATTGACACCAATAATGATATAAAATAACATATCACAAAATAATAAATTTGAAACAAAAATACATAACATAAAATAAGTCTTTGGCTAAAAGAGGAGGGTGGAAGGTTCCCTTACAAAGACCGTATCATTATATTAAGGTTAAATCAGTGACATAATTATGTGTGAAAAATATAAATTCACCCAATAAAAGTGGATATTATGTTTTAAATAATCAGAATTCATTTACAAACTTTAATAGTATTACATAGTCAAGAAGTTGAAGTTTATCCCAATGAATGGAAATTGGTTTTAGAAGTTCCCTTACTTCGAGTCCAACTTGTCTCATATCTTCCTTGTTATTATTGAATAATAAACATAAGGTAATTTATACTTTATTCATATCCTTTTCAAGTTTATTATTCATTTTATATCACTTATTTCCTTGTAATAACAGTTAGTTAATTATTTGAGTTCATATTATAAATTTTGTCGATGTTTGGAATTTGAGTTAAAAATGAACTTGTTATAATTTCAATTTTTCCATGTTTCCAAAAGTAAATTATCTCAAAAATGATATTAATGATTTAGATATAATATAAAAAATATATTTAATGTATATATACGAATTTATAATAGTCCATATGATTTTGATATAAGAAATGAAATGCACCATTTATGGAGATGGTATACTGTACGTACGCATGAACGCTACTTTCGGTTATTTTTCATATTTAATGGAATGAGAACATAATGATATATAGGTATACTATAAATAAAATATAATATCATATTTTTTATAAATTACATATTTTCATTAAATCCATCATTTATACGTTCCATTTATTGTATGAACGAGTCATATCACTTTGAGGGGGTGGTAGTTCGCATTTCCTCAAATGAAATTATTGTACTTATAAAACATGAAAAGCATAAAGTTATGATCTAAATGATATTTACAGAAGAATATAGATAAAATAAATAGAATATATATCATATATAATTGTAGTTCCATCATAATCTCCATAGTTATAGGTAGTAGTATATTATTGAACAATCATCTTTTCATGAGGCAATAGTTCGCCGTCTAGAGAAATAGTATGTTTTATAACCATTATATAGAGGTGAGTGGATGTCTAGTTAAAATACTCATCACAAAAAAAACCTAGTATATTGAATATAATGTATTTGTTATTAATGAATGTAATTAAGAGAGTTTAGGGGGTTGGAGAAGGAAAATAAAAGAATATAATTTGAGAGAAGACGTTACCATTAAATCCGGTAACTCCCATTGATTGAACCAAAATGACTTCTTCAATTTCCTTAATCATAGGGAAAGGATTATAGTTTGAATATGGGGATGTTGGGAGATTCTTGGATCATATTTTATACGATCCAAGGGGATTGAGAGGTGTGCGTAATGGTTTAGAGGTGGAGGCCTTTTATAAGAGGGAGGAGGGGCTCTTTAGAAATGTTTGAAATGAATATTTTATTATAAAATTATTTTCTGATTAAAAAGGTCCAAAACATATTTACTTATAATATAAGGTACAAATAATTCAATATAAAATCATACAATAATAATTATATAGGTTTTGGATATTTTTTGTCCTTATCTTATTTATTTAACCCTTTGTTAACTTATTTAACTTTTACCATGTCCTATTATATATTCAAAATATATGGTCAATATCTTAATATAAAATGAAAAGAGACCCAAAATGGATCAATAATGAAAATTTTAACATAATATATGTTAGTTTGATGAATATTATATTTTTAGGATTATTTTATCATTTAACAAAATATTATTTTTTTAAAAAAACCCATTTTTGTCAATTTATAAACTATTAATATCAAGACTTTTAAAAACTACATTGCAACTTTATCTATTCAAATAACTATCATTAATTCAAATATAACAAGTAATTATTATCACTAAAATTAGTGGATGACATAAAAAGTTAGAAATTAAATTTATTTTAGTATTTATAATATCGTTTATTTGAATTCTTTATTAATGAAGCAATTACTGCATCACCATTATATCAAAATTAAATCTAATTATTTAATTTCTAAAAATTATAAATAAAATACCATGAATTAGGAAATAATTTTATATTTTTAATTACTATTTATTATCAAAAAGAAAACTTATATAACACCATATACAAACTATTTTACTAAACGATATATGTTTCTGTTACATTTTCCTTAACTTTAAATTAATTTATATAAAATGTAAATTTAACTTAAAAAGTTGTATTTTTTTAAAGACAATTTTTATGCCTTTTAATGGCACACCAATTTTAAAAATAAAATTTGACCCTTTTATTAATTTTATCTATCTAAATAAACTCAATATTTTCACTAAAAATTTTAAAATTATATTAGTTTTAATATTTGGTATTTATCTAATAAGATTCATTTTTTGGATGAATGGTGAGAAATACTGCAATTTTGAAGAACACTATAATTTTGTTTAAAATATTATTAAGGTAAAATTACATTTTAAATTGGTTTTAAAGTCAAAATAGATAAATTATAAATTTAATAAAAAAAATTAATTCATTTGTATCATTTTTTAAAATATATTTTGTAAATTACCTTATGGTGATGTTTCAGTATTATATTTGAGAAGTTTCATTTTTTTCATGAATAGTGAACAACACTTCATTTTAGCTCAAAACTACATATTTAATTAAATATTTATTTATGTTAAATTAAATTTTAAATTGATTTTAAATTCACAATAGTTTAATTATACATATATTAATCCAAATTATACCATATCAGTCATTTTCATATTAAATTCAGATGTGAAAATATAGTGATATTTTGAACATTTTCACTTTAAAAACCCTCTTTCTCACCACGTCTGGGAGATTAGATATAAATTTTAAATTTTAACTTCCATAAAATAAATTTCGGAAAAATATATAAATATTTTTAATAATTATTATATTTATATTCAAATAATATTAATATAAATTTTTACCATATTAAAAATTGAAATCAGTTCACATTAATTATTGTAATTAAGGAAAAAATTAGTTTACATAGTGTTTAAAGTTTAATATTAAGTGGTGAAATGAACTATAAATTTTCAAAACCCCGTTTTATGGACATATTCAGATAACATCACCACATTTATATAATTTTATTAGTCAATTGGATAATATTCCATGAAAGTGTTCTATATAATATGTTTAGTAATGAAAAAGAAAAAAATGGAACTTTCCTTACCTTTATAATTTTTACAGCCTTGAGATATGGAAAAAACCACATTTCTAATATTATAAAAATTATTTTGAAATTTAAAGAAGTTATTTTATTCATTTTATTATTTTTAAACTTTTTAGAGATTAATTAGTTTCTTAAACAGTTTAAGGAATGCAAATGTGGTAATTATATAGTTAAAAATTAACCAAAATAAATGATTCTAAAAATGTTAAAAGTGAAATAAATATATTCAATTATTTTGTTTAGTTATTTTTTTGTTGAATATATGATATAATATAGGTTTGAAATTAATATATTAAAATTCCATCATTGTATTAATATTTTAAAATTTTAATTAATAATGTAATATAAAAATAACATTAATGTTATTTTATAATAAATGATGTTTTATTACAATATTTTAAGTTATTAGAATTCATATATTCTGAAAATTTATTTTTAAATGTTAAAAAATAACAAATATGGTCTATTTATGGACCAATTTATCTTTTATAATGATCATATTTACCCCTAAATAATAAAAATATTGTTAGCGCAGTTTGGGTTAAAGTAGTGTTTTGGGGAATTACATGGGATTCTAGGAAAATTAATTTCAAACACACATAAGATTTTTATTTTTTAAAATTAGATACGGTATTTTTAATTTTTGGTGTCAATAATTTATAATATCTATCAATTTAATTTTTTCTTAATGGATAAATTAACAAGGATAGAAAATTAAATACCCCAGCAAAAACCGAAAAAGGTAAAAATTGGGAAATTTAGAATTTATGCAACAAAATGATAAAAAATACTTATCTTTTTGTGTTTTCCAGGTGTTTATTGCCCATAATTTAAATTAAATACATTATTTGTTAATTGTTTAGGCACCTGAGGTAAGGGATACCTCCCAATAATGTTTAACTTTTTTATATGTAAAATAATTCCACACCCCTCCACTAAATAAACCCATTCAATCCCCTCAATTATGAAAACATATCTTGAAATTTATGTCATAATAACCCTACCCAAATAACTACCCAACATCCATACCATCATCCTATAATCATCATGTTTTGAATAAAGTAATCTAAGTAAGTATTTTGGTAAAAACCAAAATGACTTACCCATGGAAGATATAAAATTCTCCCATGAGCACTTTTTTTCTTTCATTATCAACTACATAAGTTATTTATATATATCAATATTGGATAATAACATCTATATACTAAATATACTTATATTTTTGTATATTAATCTGATGACTTAGACATTTACAAACTTCCATCAAATGGGATTCACAATCATCGTTCATGTTTACAGTGGACTACCACATTCCATTATCACATTTCAAGGATAGAATAATGATGTATTTTTAGTTTATATATGATATTCTTGATTTATATATTCTTATTTAAATTCATTATATCAAATACCATAATGATTTTCATTTTTGGGAATAAGATAACATTGTTTCTGGACATGTGGACTACCGCCTCCTCCAACTGATGTGATTCGTACACGCACTACATGCAATGAATTAAGAATGGTTTTAATTAACATATGAGAAAAATATAACATTAGTATGTAACTATAATTTTTGAAAAAATATATATAATTTAATTTTCTTTATTTTATCTCATCAAGAAATCGGAAGCAGTTTTCAACTGTACATACGACCAACCGTCTCCATAAACAGTGTATTTCATTTATATCTCCAATCAATATGGAATAGTGTAAATAAATATGTAATTAATATATATAATATTTAAATAATTTTTTTAATTTTTGGTATGATTAATTCATGAACTCAATAATATGAAAACAAAATTTCAAGTAAAAACTTACTTGAAAAACAAGGCAATTAACACCTGAAACGATGAAAATGATGAAATATTATTAATAAATGAGTTTTAATATGTTATAAAAGAACTATATTTTATTTCATAAAAATTAATATTTTTTTATTATAATTTAATAAAATGATTAAACCATTAAAAATGATGTTAAATAGAATTCAACCAAAAAAGAGAGTAGGGTATGAGATTTTCATCTCTCACTTTACAACTATGATATAAATGTCATATTAACAACATCATTATATTGTGTGGTGTATCTAATTACTCTTATGATGTATTATATCATAAATTATTTTGACTTCATTGTATTTAAGGTTTTAATTTTAATTATCTCATCTAAGGGGCATTAAATTGAAAATTTATTACCCGTAAAATTTGTCTTTCAATCTGACATTCTTTTTTGACTGTTAACATTCCCATAAATCAATCACTTTATCATAATAATTTTTTATTTGAGATTGATACTTATTTTGTTATAAATATTATTTTCTAATGGATATTGTTATTTCTCAAACCATACACCATTTTTATAGATGGTTTTCCCTTTAAAAGTTATTTTATTTATTGGGAAAATATTGACAAATATGAATGATTTGTGAAATATGGATATTTGATATGGAACATTATTTTGGAATTAAAATAGATTATTAAATATATCATGATTCATTTAGATATGATATACATGGGTTTGGGATTGTTTAATGAATGAAATACATGGTGGAGATCGGTTAATTCAAGCTCTAATGGTTATGGACTGATTAATGAAATCCAGTCGATGCATTAGTTGTCTCATGGGATATAATTAGCTAGAAAAAACCCTTCGAATTTGTTTCCGATTAGTTTTATATTTTGAATACTATAAATTTTAACACAAATTAGACATGTTTATGCACACATAATTGGATTTTCTTGAGGATAGATATTGACAGTATCTATCTTGTGGATAGATATTGATAGGTAAGACGTCTAAAATTATGCTTTCCCACATTATTATTATTCCATCTGATTATATGACTGGTTAGAAAAATTCACTGTCCTTTTTTAAGATCACTTGATTATTTAAATGGAATTATTTAATCATCTTTTATTTTTTACGTATTTATTGTTCATTACTAATTCATTATAGATTATTTTATACTTTAACATTACTGATCAATTGATCTCAACTTTATTTTATTTCCATTCCTTGGAGTATGAAGATGAATTATAGGAATGAGTTTCAAGGATGATGAGAATTTTTTTGTATTATGTTTTTATATTCCCAATGTAAATGGGTTCCCTATATGTAATATGGTTTTCCAAATATACTAACATGATTGGTCCTTTGGGATTTGATTCATTGTAATCATGACAATGTAATAAAGTAAGGCACCAGAAATGAGATTCTCGGGAGGGGCATTATAAAAATTATCATAAAAACTAATCTCTGATTAATTGTCTGAGTGTATTATACACATCATTATCCTATATTTTAAATTTTTATAATATTTATCTATATTCCATGACAATAAATCTTTATTTATTTTAGTAAAAATTTATCTAAAAAGTTCCACTCCCGTCATTTGTAAAAGGATCCCTCCTCCTCCCATTATATGTTATATAATAAATTAGAATTATCACCAATAACATATTATATTTACTTCTCTAGAAGCCATCTCCAATTGATTCAAGTTATTAGAATAAAATATATCTTCTTCTGCATTTTAATTCTATATAATTCATGGTAAACATTATAAATAGATTTATCATTTCGATAATTATATTAAATCATCCACCTTCAATAAAATTGTTCTAATCCTTATGAAATATCATTTTATTACTCATTAAGTCCGTATAACACACTCTTCTTTTGGATGGTTCTATCACCAACATGAAAGATGTTATAATGGTTGTGTCATGGATGCTTAATGTTTTTTACATAATTGTAATATTGTGTAAAATTAATGTATTTATGATTTCATAATGACTCTTTAATTGTTATATATATATTTTTCACTAATAAAATCCATTCTTTTTGTAGAATAATTTTTTTAATGTTTTTCATTCTTTGAAAAACACCACCATAAGATCATTGATATGACCATGAGACATTATAAATATATTAAAAAATATCATGTATACCTTAATAAATGTATTGTATATGATTAAACTATGGATATAGTGAATTTCACGAATCTTTGAAATTGGAACATCCATGGAAAACTACATAGTTAAAACAAAAAATTTGATTTTAGCAAAGAATTATTAGTAAGTGGGTAATAAAAAATTATAAGTGAATTATATATATAAATATAAATATAAATATATTTTGATATATATTTTTAATAAATATAAATTTATCATTCATGAGGTTAGAGCATGTTTGACAAAGTGGAAGTCCAAGATAAGGTGATTCTTAAGCCAATTTTCTCTCATTAGGTTATGTCCTTTCCCAATAGGATATGTTATTCCACGATGATGTGAATTCTTACATTTTATTTTTATATATTTAATTATAAATTGTTTTATATTCAATTAAATTCCATTCACTTAATCTCTACCCAGAAATATTCTAATTTCGCATGTTATGATCTATGTTAGAGTCTTTTTGTCTCAAATTTCAATTTCATGAGACTTGTTTAATACTTTAATATGTTTTTTATATTGAATGGTCAAATTAAAACCACTGAATTCATTTTGAAAAATTATTTCCTATAAATCATGGTATATATAGAACGATATCATGTTATATCTTCCAAAGGCCTTTTATTTAATCATCACAGATTTTATAAGGGTTCCCTGTCTAAAAATTAACATTTTTTAGAAATGTTTTGTATTATGCACCTATTTTATTTCGTATGGTGAATATGTCTCATTTTTGTTGTATTATATTATAATTCACTTCTTAATAATGGTATGAAATGATCTATTTATTTTAATTTATTTCAATATTTTTTCATTCTAATGTTATAAAATTCATATGGGTTTTGTCATCTTAGTTCCCTTTTATTAAGATATATTCTATATTCAACACCTTATTTATTTTTTATGGTGTATAAAATAGCCATGAAATTATTCTATGACTATTTTCATGAAAAATATATGGTTTTATAAATAAATATATGGTTCTCCCTTTTATTAATTTTATATTCAAATTCTACCAAATTTGTTAGAGATTTATTCTAAATTTCACATCATTGAGAGATGTTCCATATTATACACAAATTTTTATTTAAATAATATATATGACATATTTAACATATTATATCATTAATACTCTTATAATAATGGTATTTTATTTTCATTTTAATGTCTCTATTTCCGATGGGATTTGATTTGAAAAGCTATAAGGGGTTTTATCTAAATCATTAGATGAAATGTTTTGAAGTATTTTACACAAATATTCCACTTCCACGTCTATAGTCTTTAAATTATTCTGATAATGTTCTTATCAATACATAAACTATTATTTAAGTTAATTTTCAACTATATTTAAATTAATTTTTAATGGTTTCAAAAGTAATATTTTCATCATTTTCCAAATGAGTTAATTTTTCATTTCTTGACAAAAGAATGAAAATTATGCTTTTATAACATTTAGCGCTAGAAAAATTTCCCCAATATCATGACCATTTTTCTATATTAATGTTCATTTCCAAGGATCAATGTTTTTAAGGAAAATCATATTCCCATATTTGATGACTTCTTTTAACATGTTACCGAAATAAAATCATATTTCTTATTATTCAACAAAGTATATTTCAAATGAATTTATATTTTTTTAATAAATGTAAAATTAATTTAGTTGCTCCTATTCTTCATTAGAGATATGATATAATGACGTCATCCACAATTACTCCATGTATGATATGTGATTTTATTTTTAAAATTTTATTATGAATATTTTTCGTTTACCATGAGTAAATTAATCTCTAAACCATTTATGAATGATCTTATTATCTTATGGCATAAATATGTATGGTTTATCATTATTTGATGTGTGGGTTAATTATATCCCTCCATTGGTATCTGAAAGGCTTTATATCTCAATATAAATCATATAATGTATCAAGGAGTCACTAGAAAAAATGGATGTGTAGTGGATGTTATTTTTTTTCCATTGACTATTTAAACTACTAAGAATTTGTTTAGCACTTGTTCTTAAAACTACTTCTTATTAGATTGTTTCTAGTTAATTATGAGTAATTTACTTTTTCTCACTATGGGGTTTTAAGTGTAATTTTATTAAAATTTATCTGTAGTTTGATGTTTAATTAACGGTGGTTTCTTAACCAAAAATCCATGAGGATTATGATTAAAAACATAACCACTGCAAAGCATTTAACATCGGTTAATTTGAACAGCCTCTTAAAACATAAAAAAATATATGTCTAGTGACAGTTACAAAAAACCTCTCCTAAATATATTTCTATTAAAAAAATAAAAAAATTTATAAATATAAAAAAATACATACATGCTATAAACTCAAACAAAAGTATATGATAAACTGATCATTCGTACATCACAGATCCACAGTCATACAAAGAACAGTGATCATCATAACATTAGTCTCAATCACCCCATACATGAACCAATACCATGGTCATCAACATATATGTATAAAATATGTCAAAACACAACCCATACCCAATATAAATCAATATCATGACCTCCACTGCATCTATCATCCTCCACATCATCTCATCAACTGAAACTGGCCACAACAACTCATCAGCTACAATAAAAATTGAATAAAATATAACTAAACATAATAAATCTGAATTATAGTAGAATAATTGATAAAATATTAATATATTATGATAACTATGAAATATCATGATTTAATTCTGAATTATTTCATGGATTGGAATGGTCAACCTATTACGTACTTCTGGTATCTTCCACTTACAAATGAAAATGAGAACATTTAGGAAAACAAAAGAAAAAGAGAAAAGGTAGAAAATATATTTAGAATACATCCCATAAAATTTGATTATTTTTTAATCAGACATATTAAATTTTTTCACAAAAATACTATAAAATTTGAAACCATTTTGAAATAGAAACATACATATTTAAGATTATTTTTAACACATGATATTGAAAAAGGAATAAGTAAATATTCTAATTTATTTTTAATGTGACGTGCGGTGTGATCGAAATTTATTTAATAATTTTTTAAAATATTTTGAAATCAGATCATGTAATATAATTAAAAAACAAATATTGGTTTTTGTCCCATGATTTCACATCAATATGAGCTAATTTGTTATGGTTTTGACCATTCCACACATGTTTTACTATTTTAAAAAACTAAAAACATTTTACGGCTATAATGGGAAAAATATCATTCATAATGACATTGTTTCTATTACAACATATTAAAATTAAATATATGGTATTTTTCCCTTTATTTCATGACAATATGAAATCATTTTTTTATTTTTGACTCTTCGATTCATGTTTTAGAGTTCTCAAACACTAAAAATGTGTTTGCGACTATAACTGGGAAACCATCACTCATAATGGCATGTCGCCAGTTCCAAAATTTCAAAACTAAATATACAGAAGTTTCCCCATGATTTCAAGACATTCCCAAATTGTTTCCTTGATTCTTAATATTCTATATATGTTTTAGTGTTTTAAAACACAAAAAAATTGTTTACGGACATAACGGGAAAACTGTCCCATGAAATGATATGATGTCGGTTTGTAGTTTTCAAAAATAAATTTACAGTTGTTTCATAATATTTCAAGACAATATGATATTGTTTTATTAGTTTTTACAATTATATGTATGTTTCAGAGTTTTAAAACACTAAAAAAATGTTTACTCCCATAACGGTAAATCGGTCACATGGAATGACATGCCATCAATTAAAAAAATATCATAAATAAATATAAAATCATTTCCCCCTAATTTCATAAAAGTAAAATTCCATTTGTTTGGATTTGACTATTTCATGCTTGTTTTAGTGTTTGAAAACAATAAAATCATTTTTAGGAACATAATTGGAAAACAATCACTCAGAATGATGTGCCATCGGTTCCCAAATTATCAAACTAAATATAAAGTTGTTATCCCCTCCTATTAGAAAAATCATGCATGTCTTTTCTTTTTTTACCATTAAATGCTCATTTTAGTGTTTTAAATCTCTTATAACATGTTTACGACCATCACAACCAAAACATCACCCGAATTTTTTTGTCATCAGTTCATAAATTTCACAATTAAATCTATGGTCATTGTCCCCTTATTTCAATAAAATATTTAGTTATTTAAATATTTTTGACCATTCCACCCACATTTTATTCTTTTGAATCACTAAATCCTTCTTTACAGCCATAATGGGAAAACAATCAGTTGGAGAAATGTTCCGCCCATTCCTACATTTCAAAATTAAATAAAATGTAATTTACCCATAATTTCAGGAAAATCCAATGTTGTTTCCTTAGTTTGGACCCCCTACACTTATTTTGGATGGCTTTTGTACCTTTTATAAGTGTTTACTAAGTACATATTACCACACCACATGTAGGATTTATGTGTTGTATGTTCATACAAATCAAGAAAACAAAGTGGTTTAGTCCCTCGATTTCATGACACTCCAACATCGTTTACTTGGTTTGGACCATTTCACACACGTTTTAGTATTTTAATGTAATAAAAATTTATTTATGAATATAACAGGAAAACCATTATCTAGAATGGCGTGCCATCAGTTACTATATGTGAAAATTAAATCTATGTTTGTTTACCACTAATTTTAGGAAAGTCCAAAATTATTTGTTTTTTTACCATTCCATGCAATTTTTAGTGTTTTAAAACACTAAAAAAAATTTTATGACCATAAAAACTATCATTCACAGTGATGTGTCACCCGTTCCTATATTTCACAATTAAATATACGGTCATTATACCCTAATGATATAAAAATATGAAATAGTTTCTCTCGTTTTAAACCTTTTAATTTCTACAATTAATTTTTGTTTACTGAATTAAAACTGAGACAATAAGCTTGGATTGTTTTCAATCATATAGATAATTGTCTATACTTTATTTTTGACATTTAGGAAAAAAGAACATGTCAATCCCGAACAATATTTGGCCATTATAACCCAGAATTCATTTTTTCCATATAATATTATCCTTATAGTTTTTTATGGATGTTTTATTTGTTCTTTCCAATGTTCATGGGCATGAAACAGAGTCAGGGACATCGAAAGAAAAAAACATCCAAAAATAAAAAAAAAATTAACACTTTATATGTATATTTCCAAATTCTCTATTACCTTTTAAATTAGGTATCAAGAAATATCAAATTAAGATAAAAATTACCTGAGTATTAATGAACTCAATTTTCCAAGATATTGGAATATGCCTCCAATCATTATAATAAATAGGATATCTCATTGTATCACAAAAATCTACAAATGAATATAGCCAAATATTTTAACAGTTTCTTCAGTAGGAACTCTAAAATCATTAAATGGATGGTTAATAATGAAGTCTATCAGGTCCCAAACATATACTTAGTTAATATTTGTTTCCCTTATATGAATTTCTTTATCTGTTTTACAATTTAATTAAACAATTAATATAATACAATGTTATTTTTTTAAAAATGGAATACATTCTAGTAAAGGTAACCAGCCAATATCCCCAAGATGGAGGGGTGACCAACTGTTCTATAACCAGAGGTTAATTAGGTGGTGGGATAAAAATGACATATATGGAAATATCTGGTTAACTAGCATTCTATGGTACAATGGAATCACTGGGATCTATAGAAGATGACTGCATTGGTGGTGTACACCAATATGTTGATCTATTAGAATATTTTTTTGTCCTCATCATTCCGGAATTTTAAATGATTAAGGTATATTATATATAAATATTGAAAAACTGCATGTTTTTTTATAAAATAAAAAGAATAATGTATATATGTATGAAACACTTATCAATGAGAACATGTAATATAATTTTATTACCAATTTATAAATGAAATTGTCTTCGAATCTATTATATTCATTATTATTAACCTTCATTGTGAAGAGTCCTTCATTTTCACCCTCCCTTACAAGTTCATCCATTTTGATATTGTCAAGAAATAATTGTTCAATATTTTATGGTTGATGAGATTAACTATCAGAAAGATCACATTTATCTTCATCACCCATATCATAAAATCCACTCCTCTTTATGTTTACAAAAACACTCCAACCTTTATGTATTTAATCATCCACATAATAAACTGTATTCTCTATTGAATCCAAGATAAATGGATCATGTTCTATATAATCACCAGTTTTTATCAAGTGAGAGAAGATAACTGATTAAAATGAAATTAATCTTTCATTATAACCATATCAATGTTGACCCGCTTTCATTTGAATAAGACAACTGAACATTTTCCATGATAGATTACATCAGTTATATCAATCACTATTTCATACTATCCCAACTATGAAAATGTAAAGACACCACCATTTTGAGTTTTCAAATTTTCTTCATGATTACGTTTATAATATCAAAAGCCATGAATATTTTAGGCATTGAATCTATTTGATCTCCTTATAGGACCTCAAGAAAAAACATTAAATCATTCTATATTTCATCTCTATTTATCAATATTAATTATATATAAATAAATATATATGCTATTACTTTTAACAAAGAAATATTAACTACACATAAATAATATAAATATTAGTATATACTTACATAATGAGCGAAATATTCTAGAATCTCTTTATTAATAGATTCTGATAATTATTTCCCATTTTGAGCTCGACCCCTTAGATGCTTCTTTGTATGTAGTCACAATTCATCCATAAACGAATATACAGTAACACTATTGAGTAGAACATATCTATGTTCCTATATCAACTCCAATTCAGCCAGTATAAAATTTTACCCCTTTCCAATTGGTCATCCAATAGTTGTAAATATTGATGACTTCATTCAAGAACTAGAATTTGTGGTGACTTCATTAAAACAACCAACATGTTTGAATCCATTGTCAATCCAATAAAAATTTCTAGATAAAAATGTCAATAATCGTTCAGATATGTATCTTCAATAGTAGAGCCTTAGGGTTATGTTTTATTCCTCAAATATGATTTCCAATGACCAATGTACCTGATGAAAAAAAATAGGATTCATATTAAAAAATACACAATGATTTCATAAAATAGAATCCATAATGGAAAATAAAAAAAATATCAGCATACCTATCAATTGGATACATCCATAAATAGTGTACCTATCCACCAAGTATATATTCTTCATCCAAATGAAAAGTCTAATGAATCATGACTGTGAGGAATGAAGGGGAAAATAATATCTCTGAATGACATAGTGTAACATACCTGATAAATAAAGAATATGAAATTTTCATATTTATTAATATCAGTGAATTAAATATTAATTTTACTTCCAAAGTGATTTTCTGCCTGATTGCATACTCAACATGCAACAATGGGTTTCATTGAAATTTTACATCTCACACAACATTGTGTTATTCCAAAAAATAATATATTATTATTATTATATTAAATGGTAGTTAATGCCTAACCATATAAATGGGAAGAATGAGCAGAACTAACTCCAATATGACTACACATATGTATTAAATTGTTTTACTTTTATCCAATAATTTTTAGAGGCTTAAAATAATAATTAAACCAATTTTAAGAATGAAAAACTCTAATATTTTTAATATTTCATTTTTATTTATTTTGATGGTGAACCCATGTTAAATCTAATTTTTTTCACTATTATATATTCAATTTGAAGAAATAATCTTCTTATTTGGAATCAAAACATCAAAATTTACTCTGGGTAAAATATTGTTTTTTTTTTGATAAAGTTCATTTTTTAATGAATATTGAAAATACTGCCTTTTAATCAAATTTATTTATTTGTTTAGAATAAAATTTTAATTTGTCTCAAAGTATAATTATATTATTTTTTTACCATTTAATCATAAAATTGTCATTGGAAATAATTTTACTTTGGAATTGGACATTAACAAATGTCAATCTTTTGATAGTTATTATTTTTAAAAAACACACTTTTTTATTTTGAGAAAGGGAATTAATTTCTGAAACTTCCGTGTTTTGAATTTATAAAAATGGATTCCATATTTGGAATATTTAGGTCAAAATTATATGAATAATTAAAGTTTATTTTTAGTCATTATGAATTGTAATTTTGGTAAATATGTTATTTACCATGGTTGTAGTGTAAATCTAGTAAATAAGGGTAGAAGAATAATATTATAATAAGATTAAATTAGCCTAACTCATTCCCTAACACTATTAGATGACACATGTCCGACCATGGGCATACTTGGGTCGATTTTGGGACTCCAAGGGGCCATATGTAAGTGAAAATAACATTTTACAAATATTAATTTAATGTTAAGGAAAATGTAAGATAAACATATATCTCTATGTAAAACAATTTTTATTTGGTGTTACATAAGTTATATTTTGGACTATAAATAGTCATTATAATGATAAAAATATTTCCTAAATCAATATGTTTTATTTATAATTTTTATACTTTAAATAAAAAAAATTAATTATGACACAATGGTGATGTAGTAATGGTTTCATTAATAAAGGACTCAAATAAATGATATTGTAAATATTAAAATAAATATATTTTGAAACTTTTTATTCCATCCACAAATTTTAGGAGTAATAATTACTTTTTATAATTTAATTAATAATGGTTTTTCGAAATAATAATGTTATATATTTTCTAAAATTCTTGATATGAGTAGTTTATAAATAGACAAAAATGAGTTTTTAAAACAATTCATATTTTATTGAATGATAAAATAATCCAAAAAATATAATATTCCTCCAACTAACATATATTATGTTACAAATGTCATTAATGGTGAATTTTGGGTCTCTTTTAATTTTATATTAAATATATAAACCATATTGTATGAATATATAAGAGAACATGGAAAAAGTTAAATAAGTTAACAAAGGATTAAATAAAAAAGATTAGGATTAAAAAATATCCAAAACCCATCCGATTATTATTGGATGATTTTATTTAGACTCATATTCACCTTTTATTATAATTAATTAAGGTTGGGAGATTTTGAAATTGAAAATTATTTATTAATAAAATAATACATTTAAATGATTATAAAGAGCTCATCCTACGTCTTATAAAATGCCACAACCTCTAACCCATTACACACACCTCTCAAGCCCCTTGTCTCATCCATCATCTTCTCAAATAATCTCCCAGAAACCATTTTTTCTTCCTATAATAATTACCTTAGTTAGACAGAAATTCAAGAATTCCTTTTCGTTAAAACCAAAGGGAGTTACCCAATTTAAAGGCAATGTCTTCTCTCAAGTTCTTTTCTTTTATTTTCCTTCACCGACCAACTAAACTATATTTATTTCATTATTTTATAAATAAAATAAAATAATAAATATAATAGGGTGTTTTTATGATAATTATTAAAACTACATATCCACACACGTCCATCTAATGGGTATAGAACATACTGTTTCTGTGGATGACGAACTATTGCCTAAAGAAACGATGATTGTTCAATATGCTTCTACCACCACTCATGGTTGAAATTATGATGGAAATATAATAATATATGATATTTATGATATTTATTTTATCTATATTCTTCTTTAAATTTCATCTAGAACATACCATTATTCTTTTCATGTTGTATAAATACGATAATTTCATTTGATGAAGTGCAGACTACCACCCCCTCAAAGTGATATGACTTGTTCATACCATAGGTGGAACATATAAATGATGGTTATAATTAACTTATTTAATGTATATAAAATATGATATTATACTGGAATTATAATATACCTATATATCATTATGTTTTCACTCCATTAAATGTGAATAAGAAATTAAATTAGTGTTCATGCGTACGTATGGATTACCATCTCCATGAACAGTGAATTTCATTTTTTATATAAAAATTCTATGGACTATCATAAAAACCTATATATACTGGATATATATATGATATATATGATATCTAAATAATGAATATTATTTTGGAGATAATCAAATTTTGACCACATGGACAAATTCAAATTATAACTGGTTCATTTTTAACTCAATTTACAAACATCGATGAAATGTCTAATATGGACTCAAATAATCAACTAATTGTTATTACAAGAAAATAAGTGATATAAATGGAATAATAAACGTGAAAAAGTTTCTTAATAATGTATAAATTATCTTAAGTCTATTATTCAGGAATAACAAGGTACATACGAGGCAAGTTGGACTCGAGGTAAGGGAAATTTTTAACTCAATTTCCAGTCAATTGGGACAATGTTTTTCTTCATGATTATATCATAAAATGAATTTTTGTGAATGAACCCTGATTTTTTTACACTTAATATCCATTTATTTTGTGTGTATTTATATTTTTCAGACATAATTATGTCACTGATATATCCTTAATGTTATGATACGATATTTATAAGGGAACTTTCCACCCTCCTCTATTAGTCAGAGCCTTATTTTATGTTATGTATTTTAATTTATATTTTATTGTTTTGGGATACGTTATTATATATCTTTAATTGGTGTGAATTTTATGTCAAAATGATGAGAGATCATTTTTTATCTCATCAGAACATTTTTACAATTTTAAATTGAAGCCATTAGGATACATAATTTAATAAGGGACTTCGTCTGAATCTCCTTGTATTTGGGGCGTATCATGATCTTGAACACCTTTATTATCCTATAAGGTGTATATACTGCCCTTTTACATATTATATCATTGATCTACATATTCTCATGATATTATAAGTTTTTTTTAAATTTTATTCTTTAACTACTTTTAACCAAATATTTTCTCAAGTGGTAAGGGACTCTTTAATTAAATCATTGTTTTAATTGTTTTATTTATTTAATTTTATAAATCATTTTCGATGATGTCTATGATTTCAAAATGGTTTTAAGGAATTATTTGTATGGGAATTAATTATTTAAAATGATAATTCCTATAAAATTTCAATGTGTTATGGGACACTTCGATTCAAAAATGTCATTATTAAATGTTTTAAAGGGTTTTCAAAAGAAATCTTTTTCTCTGAAGCATTTTATTAAACAACAAAAAGAATTTTTCTTTTTGACATACGTGGTGATAATGATCTTTCCACCACCGCAAAAATTCTTCAATATTTGGAATCAATAATAATCCATAATATTCTAAAAGGAAAATAAATACCATATATCCTTTTACATATTTTGTTATTGAAAGTGGTTTTTAGAAAGCATTTATAATTTCAATATCTTGAAATGTTATATAGTAATTCAATGTGGAAATTTTATTATTCCTTAATTCTTGTTCATGTGTTATGATTATGTTATGGTTATTGGGTATTGTTAATGTATATGAGTGATTCCATGATAATCCTAGGGTGAGTAATCCTGAGATATCTCTCCAATGCATTGGGCAACGTAACAGAGGTAAATATTAATGTTTCTCCTATGATATTTAGGGAAAATACTCTGATGGTTATTCCAAATGTAACTCCTTATATAGCTGTGGAAGATACAAAGTACGTATGTTATGTCTGACACACGTTACCTTTATAATTTATTATTTCCATCTGTTATTCATGAGTATTATGATTTCATGAAGTATTTTATGATTGAAAAGTATGGTTTCATTGACTTGTATCTATTTATGAGCTAATGTTTTCTTTCCTTATTTTACAAAAATTATTTAAATTTTTATGCTCATCCCATATTTTTTAATTTTTTTTCATAGGGTATAAGTAAGGGTAAGAGAAAATAAGTATTCTAGAATATTTATATAATAAAAATTACTTTCATTTTATTTAAGGGTTTTCATTTTTGTGAAAACATTTGATAGATTATAAGCCTCTAATTTGTAAATTTTGAGATTTAATGTAATAGTTATAGCCTAATTATCTATAACTATAATCCTAAAAATATCCTCAATGTGAATTCATTACTTAACTCAATATTATGTAATGTTAATGTCTGGGGGCTTACTGTTGGTATCAGAGGATGGTTTAGACAACTATAGGGATTATGAGTTTTCATTAAACACATGGTTAGTTTTTATTCTTATTTATTCAGTTAAATCCTTGTTTTATAAATTTTTTAGATCAAGGAATTTTAGTTACAAACGTAAGTAGAAGGATCTCAAAGGACATTCTTATCTCTTCCTGATGATTTTCTTGCAATTATTAGTGAAAAATAATGTCCATATTATTTTGAAACTTTTTATAACATTCAACTCACTTTCAAGAAATTGTTTCAGATATCAAACACCTACACTATACCTTGATACCATCGTGGATTATGGGTTGTATTTAATCAAATCCTATATTCTCAACATTTTAATATTTTCAAGATAGGTAAATATTATCATGGAATTTTCAAATATTTTACCTTATCATAATATTTTCAATAGTATTATGATTTTGAAAATTTTTTTGAAGAAGGATACCCTTGCGTAACCTATTTCTATTTTCATTTATGTTATAGTCTTTCAGAAAATACTTATGGTATTTTAA
The DNA here is from genome assembly GCA_963277665.1 of Viscum album. Classification (NCBI taxonomy): domain Eukaryota; kingdom Viridiplantae; phylum Streptophyta; class Magnoliopsida; order Santalales; family Viscaceae; genus Viscum; species Viscum album. Next base: position 224,886,472 of record OY728141.1, read on the forward strand.
AAGGACCAATGATTGAATGTTTTATCTCAAAATAGGCCCGACTATTTAAAAAAAATTCAAGTTTATTCAGATGTTATGAAATTATATGTCATACATGATTAATTTATAAATCTTTTTTTCTAGTAACACCCATATGACCCATATTATATGAAGTTTATTTGTACAAAGGAAGAATATTATTTTGAAGGATCTCTAAATCATTGTTTCAAAGAATAGACCATATGTCAACATGAAAACGATGACGTTGAAACCAGGTGGACACCATGATAAAGTAAAGTTTTTATTTATTTGGGAATAATGTTTTTTTATGGAGGTAAAAAATGATAACATATATAAGACTTCATGAATTAAGATACTGAGGTCATTATGAGTTGGGATGAAAATGAAAGTTATAAGACAACCATTGAGGTTAAATCATGTTATGGATATTTTTTGGGATTATATCTCATTTTTGAGAATGTTATAAAATTATATCGTTTTTGAAAAAGGGAAAAAACAATGTGACAACCCGTCACATCGGACAATGTTGTGAGAATCGAACCATCAACCAAATTGCCACTACGATTAATCATCTACCACTGGACTATAGAAATTCCATAGTTATTATGACTAATTATTCATAGTTGAAAAATTTTATGGATCATTAATAAGTTGATTTTCGAAACATATGTTTTATCAAATATATATCCATAGTATAAGGAAATGTTTTGGTGATTAGGTGATAAATGTTATTTTGGAAGATGTTTTCTCTTTTGGGAAAATGGTATGTGCCTATGAAAAATAGAATACTATGGGATTTCATTTGTGGAGTAATGGATGAAATTTTATTTTGGAAGAATCTATGTTTTTATTTTGGATATATGGAAATTTTGGTTATTTATGAAAATCTTAGAGAATATGTGATTTGGTTAATTAAAATTTAGTATGAGACATTAAGAGTAGTCGATGTTATTTGGAGATAAATTTTAAGATTTAATATTTAATACTGTGAGACCAAATTATTCTATATTTGTTATTTCAATCATTTTTTGGGTTGTATTTATAGATTTTAAGGAAAATTGTTTAAATAATGGTATTTCTTGAACTTTGGGTACTGTTTTTTCAATGTTGTATATTAAGAATAGTATTTATTTTTATAAAAGATTACCCTTTTTGAGAATATCTAATCTTGTACTCACAATTTTGGTTTTTTTTGGTGTCTAAAGAAAGTGGAAATACTTGTTTCATATTTGGTGGATCATGTTATTCTCAAGAAGTTCATTCTTGCACTTCAGGTGTGACCAAGTCATCTTGAATACTCATCGTTTGTAGAAAAAAAGGTTTTTTGTAGAATGTTATTAAAGGATGAAACTCTCCATGAAAATTAAGTTTATTTCTTTATGTTCTTAGTCCAGGTGGTAATAAAATTTTTCAACTCGATGAAAAGTATCTTGAATAAAAAATGTTATATGCTTGATTTTATCATCATACTTTTACCAAACCACAAATTTTTGGAATTATGGTGGTTAACTTCTTGTGATTAAGTTCTATATCACTCTCTACTAATTGATGAGAGTTAGTTTCTATTCCATATCCATGTTTTTTAAATAGAATCCTTGTATGGGTTATCTTGGGTGACCTTTTTTGCTTATCTTTATTTCTTCAAATGTGATAGTTTTGTTGACTCTTTCTCCGATGCGGTACTTTAAACGATGTTTCTGCTCCAAATTTTAAAATTGAGAAGATATAATTCTTAAAAGGGGGAAGGTTGTAACATCCCTGTAAAATAAATCTTATGAAATATTCATATTTATTAATATTTGTTAATTTAATATTAATTTTACATTCAAGGGGATTTCATGTCTGATAGCGTACTCAACATGAAACAGTGGGTTTTTTTTAAATCTTACATTGCAATAAACATTGAGTTATACCGAAAAATAATATAATAATATTATAATTTTAAATGGTAGTTAACACCTAGCCATTGTATTGGTGGGAATGAAAAGAACTAACTAAAATATGACTATACATGTTTTTTAAATGTTTTTACTTTGATCCAATAAATTTTAGAGTATTAAAATAAGAATTAATCAAATTTTAAGAATAAAAAACTCTAATATTTTTAAAATGATGTTTTACCTCCTTTTGATTGAAAACCCCATTTAAAATATAGTTTTTTATAACTTTGGTATGTTTTATTTTACAAAATAAACTTCTTATTTAGATGTAGGAAATCAATATTTACTTTGGGAATTCTTTTGGTAATTTTCTGATAAAGTTCATTTGTGGATAAATAGTTAAAAATACTGCATTTTAATTCAAAATTGTCTTTCATTATAATTTATTAATAAGGTAAGATTATATTTTTTATTGGTTTAAAAGTATAATTAAAATATTTTTTTACCATTAAATCAAATTGTAGTTATTAGAAGTAATTTTAGTTTGAAATTGTACATAAATAGTTTTCAAACTTTGGATAGTTTTTATTTCTTAAAAACACGTTATTTTTTTTAAAAAATGGGAATTAATTATTAATTAATTTATGAAAATTATGTGTTTTGAATTTGGAAAAATGGAATCCATATTTGGAATCAGGAAGTAATTTTTTTTGTAAATATGTAACTTTTATTTTTTTACATTATGAATAGTATCATCAATAAATATTTTATTTACCATGGTTAAAAGGTAAATCTGGTAAATAAGAGTAAAAAATTAATATTATAATAATACTAAATTACCCAAACATACGCCCTAACACTATTGGATGATACCGGTATGACCATGGGAATCCATGGGTCAATTTTAGAACTCCATCGAGTTATGCATAAAACATGGTTTATTCTTATCATATGTCTATAAAATCTATTAGATGAATTTTATTTTTTTATTGAATATATAATATAATATAAAACATATAATAATGTCTTGGGATGTTAAATTCACTTTTATGCTTTGTTTTTTGTGTCTTATATGATATCGAATGAACTCAGTATTGTTTCTAGCATAAGCCAAATTAGTGTTGTGTATAAAGAAAGATAGAAAAAATAATAAATTTACACTAAAATTCAAATACTTTAAATACATAGGGTGTTACATTTTTTCCTTTATCTATTAATTTAACCCACTGTGAACAATTTAATATTCTACTCTAGAGACAATCTTTTACTATGGTAACTTATTTTTTATGACTAAAAATGAAATATTATATATTTCATAATGTGGACATTATCTTTCAAAATTTTAAAAAATAACTACATGATAAAATTTATATAGATAAAATAAATTATCTTAAATAAAATTATGCTTAATAAAACATAATAATTCTTTAGAAAAATGCCCATTTGAAGTATAAAAATGCATTTACACCCAATTCTTGTATAATGTTGATTTCTGTGACATTTTTTGGTTTATGATTAATTAAAAAATAGTTTTGTTAATTTCAATGACATTAAAGACCCAATAGATCATTTTTAATAATTAATTATTGGAAAAATTCCAAGATAGTTTTTTATAAGAATAATGTATCACTAAGGTTCCAGAATATCGATCATAGGTATCTAAATTCAGCATAATGTTATAAAATTATTTATTTTTATTATAAAATACATTTTTAGAAATATGAAACAGTTTCCTATATTTTTAAATTATTTTTATGTCGTTATGTTGTCATAAGAGTTACATAATTTGTAAAAACTGTATTTTTCACATTCATAAAAAATCAACATTTTTAGAAAAATCCCAAAAATTAACACTAGTATTATAATGTCATGATGAGTCCAAAAAATAATTAACATTCAAAAAATTAAAATTATAGAATTAAAAAAATTAAATTTTAATTAAAAAATATATAATATACAATAACAATAATTTTTTAAAACAAAACCCTTTTTTAGCCATATATAATTCAATTTACATTTTTTTCATTTATTAATTATTTTAAAATTTCATTAATTTATATTAATTTCTATTTCATAAATATTTTCTATTTATATTATTCTTCAATATTAATGACTTTAATCAAATTTTTTATTTTATAAAAATAAAATATTAAAAAATACATCACAATGAAAAAAATAATAATTATGAAAATAATTAAATGTTTATATCATCCTTATTTATAATTAAAACCCCCTCATCACCATCATATAAAATCGAAGTGTAATATATGTATTAGTCAAAATCGTTTGGGGTGTTTTATCTAGCTTGGCTCTTGTAGTGATTTCCATGAACTTAAACTACTCCAACATGCGATTTCTATCAACTTGCAGATGTTGAAGATCAACTTTTTCATGATCTAACAATACCCCAAGAGGCATTAACTCTTTTATAATATAAAAAAAGAATCATAAGGAAACTTATATTTATCTATTCCATTTATATATATTTCATTTATTTTTTACTTTAATCGATACCTACTTATTTAATGACTATATTGTAATGGTTATATTTTATACTTATAAAATACATCTCTAATTTTATTCAATGTTTCATGTGAAATAGTCTATTAAATGATATTTATTTACAATAAAATATATAATAAATTATAAAGATATTACATGTATTTTATCAAGAATAAACATTTATGTTACTCTGATACAGATGACACAGTTGAAGATATGAATTATGGAAGACCTTAAGTTACACAGACTAAATAACAAATATGAGATAAAAAAATAAAAAGTTACCCCTTAAATCTTGTTAAAGCGAATAATGGGAAGATGTCAATGAATTTTGTAAATTGTTTCTATTGAAGGGTACATGAGGTTTTTACCTTTAAAGTATTATAGGGAGGGATACACAAAATCTTATTCATGGATTTGATGTAGGAGTAAAAAATATATTGTTTTGGAAGTGGGAACTATGTATTACAAGATGGAATTGTGGTGGGGGACGTCCTTAATTTAATGGAGAATTTCTAAGAAAATATTTCCTCCTGGACTTCCTCACATAAGGATAAAAATATGCTGCCAACACACATATCATTATGTTAGAAAAAATATATTATTTAATTTTTTACTGTAGTATAGTGGCTGAATAGGGTTGTCCGGCTTGAAGAACTTTTGCAGTGAAACACTCACATCCAATAATCAATTTATTTTACTTTGGGTTCTTTATATATTTTTTGAAAACTATATAAATATAATAGTGTTAATATATTTAAATGTAAAACAAAAATAACCATGGAATGTAAATGTAGACAAATTGAGTAAGTTTAGCAAAAAAAAGAAAGTAATAGGGTTTCCTAGTCACGTTCCTTCATTATTCATTATTATTGTATACATTATATTTTTCGGTCTATCCCATTGTATATGAAAAACTAACCAATATATTGAGTGTTAAATTTAGAAATATTATGTGATCTTTTTGGAAAAAAAAACCTCACATCCTTCTATATTCAAGATTAGTGAACATGCCTCAATATAGAGTGTGATATATTTTATGATTTAGATCCATCATATACCATTTCCGCCATAAAAAACACTCAACTCCATTGTATGAAGAGAATGAATAATAGACGGGAGAGAATAATGATTTTCTAGATAATGTGTTTAAGGGTCATGCCAGTGAGTGATGTATGATCACCACAACAACCCAAAACACTTCTCACTCCCTCACTAGAAGCATAATAATGAAATTTTGAATTAAAAGGAAAGAATTTGGGAACACTTTTAAAACCTCCCTTGTGGAAATGCCTGAAGTTAGTAATCCTCCTTCATTAGTGAAAGAGGAAACGGCAAATAGACAGAGACATAGAGAGATTATAGAGAGGGAAAATAAAAAAATATATTGAAACCTCGAGGAATGTGATAACATAATATGATAAAATAAAATACAGAAAAAATAACAATATTAAAATGCAGTAGAATTATAACTTGTGAACACTCTTAGATAACTAGACAATCCCCTTTATAGAAACCTTTAACTTATATTTATATACATATAATTATTTCTCCTCATGTCAAATTTATTTTTAAATATCCCCATTATTCATGAATGTATTTTTGTGTTCAAACACACACAATTACTCTCTTGTGACATTATAGCTTTATATTTCTAGTTTTAACTTAAAAAAATCATAACATTATTTAGGCATTCCACCTATATTTTCATATATTAAAATAATCTATTTTTGTAGAAATTATTTCCTTTTTGTGATGACTTAATCTTGGAATATACCATGTCAACTGCCATATTGACATCATTGAACCAGCTCAATACTCCCCAAAATTTCTTGCATCATTTAACATGGGTGTTTTTACTTTGTTGTTTCATACAACTTTTTATTCCTTAATCACATTCAATGATCATGATGAGTTCCACACCAAATGGTTAGGTATTTTGATTTTGGTAAACCATGATGATCTATAACATGGAATGTCCTGACACAGACTTTGGGGTTTCAAATAACAACCCAAAACATGCACTCTTGGATCTAGTGATGAACTCATAAACATTACATTTCCAACCTTGATGCTGATAATTGCGACTAATTTTTTTATTATAACCTTACATAGTAAAAAAGGAAAATTAGATCCCTTAAATTATCAAATAAATTTTAGGTTTATAGTTTTAGATAATTAGGAAAAATTTCTAAATAATAGAGACCCAAGTCATTAAAGTTCATTTCTCCCACTTTACTCATATTTTTGTAATTTCACAACAGGTCATCATCATAATCCATATAAAATCCCTTCTATCCATAATTAAATAAAAATTATTCATTGTAACTTTGTGGGAAGGAAACAAAAGAAGGGTGATCTCAAATTCTCAATAATGGCAAACATAAGAATTAGCAATTGAATGTAATCAATGTGCAAAATATGTTCATAAGGGTGTGGAGGCCGAATAAGATTGCATTAGAAAATCATAAAATTACTAATACACATCAATACCTAGATCAAAAAATTTAAAACATTAAAAGGAATGATTTATCGAAATCAATAATCATAAGCCATGTGATGTCAATATTGATCATAAGAAATGTCATAAATCCATATCAATTATAAAAAATATATAGTTATATTTTGATGTCAACTTATATAAACCTTACAGAAGCCTTATAGATTGTAATAACTATACGGATGACATCAAATATAATTATTTAGAGAACATATTAACTACCCAATGAATTTTAGTTCTATATATTCTCACCCATCATTAATAAGGTTCAAGAACATAATAATGGATAAATAACATAGATAATTTATTTCATCACAACTCATTGAAACAAACATTATTATTTTCATGAAATGATTAAACCATGTAAAAGAAACAGGTTTCAAAAAAGATAATTGGAAACTTTATTAACCCATGTAATTGAAATGTGTTCCATAATAATAACATTTAAACATGATCAAAACAAAGAAGAGAAATGGTTTTCATAACAATATTTTGGAAACAATCTTATTCCATCGAAAGAAAAAATGAAGATAGTGTAAATACTAAATATCCCCAATAGAGGATAAGTAAAAAAAGGATTATTGAAATTGATTAATGTAAGTATCATTAAAATATTAATAAAATAATTCTTGAGGAAAATATCCCTTTCATTTTAAAAATAAATTTATAAAACAGAAAACATTATGAAAATCCTTATCTCTAAAAATCAGTTTTAATTTTTTTTAAAGAACTCCATAACATTAAAATAAAAATTCAATTAAATTAAATTAATAATGTAAGGTAATTATAAACATTACATAAAATAATATTCCATATTCAATGTTAAAATTTAGCAATGTTCCTTATTCAGAAAACAATAAGAAAAATTCTTTTATATTTTAGAAAAAAATAAAACATGATATTTTTTAAAAAAATAATTAAGATTAAATTTATTTATATATATATAAAAACTGTTTAAAAAGACCCCTGATAAATCATTTTTAAATGTTTTAAAAAATTTAGACATTTTTAGAAAACATGGTTTTTGAAGAAATCCAATTTCTAACTGAAGATGGAATTGATGTTAGATTTTCTTAAAACCATTTTCTTAACAATTGTAGGTTCCAAAAAGATAGAAAGGTGTATTATTAATTTTAAATATAATGAATAAATATATTATAAGAAATTTTTTTAGTATATTGATAGATTTATCATATTATCTAATAATTCTAATCATAATCACAAACAATCCCAATAAAGGATGAGGATGTAACATAAAACACTTACCACTTTGGTATCTTTGAATAATAAGCCAAGTGAAAGGATTATATTAAATAAAACATAAATGGACATGATAACATATAAAATCAAGATATTAAATTTTAAATGATATGTATATACAACATAAAAAACAGTTTTGGCGCATAATAATACATAGGTATCAAAGAAGTCAAATTATGACCAAAATCCATTAACACATTGCTAACTTTGAAAACATAAACCCCATGAAATAGAGATCCTAAAATGGATATTTAAATACCCATAAATTTAATTATAATAATAATAAATTATCATCCTGGGAATTATATACACCGCTCAATAAAAATTAGTGTTCAATATTAATACATCTAATAAAAATAAAAGTGAGATGAGAAAAAACCATTACCTCCAGTCTGAATTGTCGCGAGTGTCTTTATATTCATGAAACAAAAAATTATGTTAATTATTTTTTTATAAAAATTTCATTTTATTATTATATTTATTTTACTTACTAACATGTTATATACAATTACGCAATTCATAAATTTTATGACAGATGTTTTGACCATATTCAGATTATGTGTCCAAAATGACATAGGTGGGTTTACTATAGTAAAATTAATCATTTTTTTAAGATAACCGGAATAATAATAATGAAATTATTATCATATTTATATATGAAATATAATTCTAAAACCCATAATTAATTTAATTTATGAAAAATTAACTACAATTATGATCATGGAGACGGTAGTTCGTTACGTATTCATAAGTAACATTTCATTTTATTTCATTACGATTATGGAAAGAGAATAAGTAACATTTATCCCGAAAAATTTAAATTAATATCATAAGTATAAAAGTATTTAATTATATATAGTAATATATATCATTATATTGATATGGGGATGAAAAAAGAATCATATCACTTCACAAAGGGGGTAGACCACACGTCCACGAATGATGTTATCATTTTTTTGTAATGAGTAATTAGGTAATAGAAAAAATGATATATTATATATCAAAAAATATAAGTATCTCATTAATATCATATATATTTCCATTATTTCACATATTTTGTTCATATTAACCCTTATTACCTTTCATGTAATGCGTTAGTGAAAAATTAAACACATCGCTTCGTGAGGTGGTAGTCTATCATACACACAGTCAATGTTATCATATACCCTAATGTATGGAAATTAAAAGAATATATATGATATAATTACTTAATATGTATATTTTTCTTACAAATATAATATATATACTTTATATCAATAGTCATACCCATCTATGAGAGTTGGTAATTGAAAAATTAATGACATTGTTTCGCGCTGTGGTAGTCATCCGAACTCAGAAATAATGATTTCATAACCCATTTGATGGTGGTGTGTGTTATTATAGTTTATTAACATAACATAAATACTTTTTCATATATTGAATATATTGATTTTATTAAATCATCATGGTATAATGACAATTTAAGGGCATGGAGAAAAAAAATAAAACAAAAATGCTCATTGTTGAACGTTATGTCTTCTTTGGGTAAATCCGTATGGTTTTCACCAAAGGCATTCCATGGATGGATTAATGATCAAATAATAGATTATATTTTGATATTATCAAATTATATAAGTTCTTTTTTTTATTTGTTGTATGAGAAAAATGGATTGATAATTGTGAATAAGTGACGGGAGTGAGTTCCCTTTTATAGTTGAATATGGGTGGGTTTCTTGTACATACTCATAACTATTCACTATTGGGAGATCGATATAAACTAAAAAGGCTCAAATATTGATAATTAAAATTTTTTAGGGATTATATGGTTGATGAAAACCTCAAAAAAATACTTAAAGACATGTTTTAATCATTTATTCCTTAACTTCTATGTTTTGTAAATTTTTCTTTTTGGTTTTTGATTGTGGTATCTTCTTTTATAATCTAATTAATTTATCCCTTAAGACTAAATTAAAGATATATTTATTAGGTAATTTGAAACCATAGATTCCAAATTCTAAATAAATCTTATAAAATAAAACACCAATGTGTTTTGTAAATTAAATTTAACAAAAGCACATGTAATGCAAAAAAATGCAATTTCAACCTTAATATTGCTAAAAGAGTTTTTACTATTTAGTAGTCAATATAGACAATATAAAAGAATGTTTGGTCCATTAATGGAATATATTTTATATTTAAAATCATTTAAAAATCTCATGTAAAAATATATTTTTTTAGTAATTTTCAATCATTTAATTAAATATAAATTATCATAAAATATCATTAATGTAGATTTTTTCATTATTAATTTATATTGAATTTATAATTTTTTGATATAATGATGGAATTAGAATATATTTTTCGAAACTGCTGTAAAAAATAAATATTAATCTAATAAATAATTTTACAAATTAATTAATTCAATTTCATTCACTTTTAATATATTCAGTACCATCTATTTTAGTTAATTGTTATCTTAATAATTGTTACATTGGGGTTTCTGAAGCATTTAAAGTAATTTGTTCATCCCAAAAAAAATTATCAGAATGAGAAAAACTCATTTATATTTAAATATAATTTTTAAAACCAAACATTTGTTGTTTTTTCCATATCCCAATGCTTTATATATATTAAAAGGAAAAGGGTTCCTATTTGTATTTTTCAAAACTTAACTTAATATATGGGTGAATTTCAAAGAACATTGTCTCAAAAACTCATAAAAATAGATCCAAAAGTCGTGTGGCTGTTGATATTTTCAAAAATTGTGTCTTTGAAAAATTGGTTGGTCATTTTAACCTTTTTCTTTTTAGTTTAACCCCACGGTAAATCCATTTTTAACTTAACTATAGTAATTGATTTCTCCTACATCACTATTGATTTTGGTAAAAAAAATTATGTTTACCTTATTATAAAATATAAATTATTATTATTCCAAATAATAAATCTATTTTAACCAAATCATTTCATAGAATTGGAAAATTTTAATTTAACAGTAATCTCACAGATTTGCCGACACATTGGGTTTTTAAGAAGAATATTTTTTTAGAAAAATATGAGTATATAATAACCCAACGACTAATAATAATAATTTTAATAAAATCAATAAATATTTAATTATATATTATATATAAATATTAGCTATAATATTACTCATTAGGGACCATTTTAATTAATTAAAATGGAAAACATTTATGGGTTTTAAAATAGTTTTTAGAAAAACCCGTTTTAAAACAACAAACCACACTAATATTTGAAAAATATAAAGTTAATTAATTTTAATTAAGTGGATTGAATAAAAATTATTTCACTTGAACAAATATTCAAGAACAATTCAGACTTTTATGTCCCCAATTTTTTGAAAAGAAAAGACTTTTTAAAAAAATCGGTATTTTTCACTATTCAATGAAAAATCAATATTTTCTGAAAAAATACAGAATTTCAAGGAAAGTTAATTTCGACAATCCAATTTCAAAAATTGATTTTATTTTATCAAATAAATTTTCTAAGATTTACAAAAAATTAATTATAATATTCCTTTCATGAAATCCCATAAAAAATATATTTCCAGAAAACAGATTTTTGAAAAATAAAACCACTTTAGTAATAATTGATTCATTATTTTCTAAAAAATTATAACTAATTTATATTGAGTGAGAAATATATATATATATATATATATTAAATTATTTAATATTATTCATAACTTCCAATTTAATTCATAGGATATAATGAAAATATATATTTTGTGTTTCATTTAAGATCAGTGTTGTGTGTCAAACACACTGTCAAACATAGTTTTATTTTAGGAAATATTAGGGTGTTACATCGTACACATTTGATAAATTTAATTCTTTCTATTTTACCTTTATTTGAGTAATCAAGGGTGGATATTTGAGAATACTATTTATATGATCCCACATCATAAAAAGGGTTAATAAAATATCCTATTAATAAAAGTGAAAGGGAAGTATTAGAGTCATGTAGAATAACATCTAATTGGGTTTATAAGAATGAGAAAATTGGTGGAAAGTGAAAATATATACATATAATAATAAAATAAATAATTATATATATTGAATGAGGTCATTGATCTCAAAAAATTGATTGATCAATGGAAGGTTAAGGGCCTCAAAACCATAATTATGATTAAGAAAAACCTTCGATTCATCATATATAAATTAATACGAATAAAAAAATTCAAGATCATCTTCAAATTTATAAGGAATTATATTACCAACTAGACTTAGTGAATGGGGAAATATACTTACTTAATGTTAATGATTTCATCCTTCAATCAATATCCTGTATAATATCATCTTTTTCAACAAACAATAAGCTTTCAAGAAGAATTTTGCATGCCTGAAGAACAAAAATTAACTTTTAAAGACCACATAACCATAGAAAAGATAATCAAGCTATTCCCCCTATATTTAGTTATTAGCTAGATCCAAAATGTGTAAAATATGGTAAGATAATTCCGAAAATGGATAAACCATCATATGATACATTAATCTGTAAAAATATTCAGTAAAACCGAATGTTCAAATTAAATCATTCCATGAATGATAACCCTATATCACTCAATAAAGTCATCTTGAATGACTGTCTTATCCGAAAAGGGTACTCATACCACTCATCGTACATGCACAAAATATGGTGATTTCCTTTTGTAATAACATTAATCACTTTGTTACTTCTTAAATCCCTCGGTTATCTATATGATAAAACATGTGTGACCAAAATTACATAATATACAAGATCCTATAATCCATAAAGGTTTACAATACATTAAAATGTATTTTTTTAAATATATTTAAAATCATGCTTCATGTTAATTCAAATAATAATGTTTACTTCACCCTAATAAAAGGACTCCGAACATGTCATTACTTTCCTGAAGAACTAATCGCTAATAGCTCAAACGGATGTCTAAGACATTAAACATATTGTCATAATTAATCACATAGAACTATGGAGGTATCCATAACTCTTAATATGACATCACATGAAAAAATCAAAATCTCAAATGTTTTCTAGAGCTCTCTCTCATACCAACTATAACAGCCCAGAACCGAAAATCCTCAATCTTGTGTTGAGATCATGAGCATTACATTTATGGATTTGATTTATATAATTGAGACCCATTTTTTTAATCGAGACCTTTCAAACTAAAAATAAAAAATTAGATCACTTACTTTCTTAAGAACATTTTAGGTTTAGAGTTTTATATAATTATGGAAAACCACTTAAAATTACTCATTTTTTAAAAAGTTCATTTCTCCACCTTAACCCAAATTTTCATATTTCACATTAGTTCATCATCATAATTAATATGAAATACCTTATAAAAGTACTTAGTTCAACCCCATTATTTATAACCTGGGGAATATTAAACATAAGAAGTGTGGTCTCAAATTCTTTGTAAGTGTAATAATAATGACTAGAAATTTAATGTCATCAATGACCATAAAATGTATATAAGGGTATGATGACATAATAATATTGATTTTGCGAATAATAAAAGAATTCATACCCATCAATACATGGATCTTCATATATGAAAACATGAATAAAAGAAATATTCGTCATAATCAATAATCATTTTCCAAGTGAAATCAATATTGATCAGAAGAAAATTTATAGACTGATAGAAATCATAATCAAACATATCAAAAACATCATAAATCATCTCATTCAACCCTTACATAACTATTAAATATTTTTAATAACCATACATCTTACTTCAAATATAATTATCTTAAGAACATGATCATTACCCAATACATTATTTCTCTATCCGGGTGCACCCATCCTATAAGCTATGTCAGGATGACCTGACACTATCAGGGTTGTAATGGACCAAACCCTCATGGTCCATCCATCTGCCAAAATCTAGATCCTAACGGTGGAATCGTGGTGGGTGTGACCGATCGGCATGCGACCGATCGGTGTGCGACTGATCACCGCACAACCGATCGGTGGGAGACCGATCAACACGTGACCGATCAGTGTGAACTCGATTGGTGCGACATGATCGGTTCCCCAACGACTTGTGTGACATGATCAGTGTGACACCGATCGATGCCTCACCGGTTAGTGCGACCGATCAGTGTCACCTATCCTTGTCGTTTTTTTCCTCTACAGCTCCTCTCGTGACACCACTTTTAGACCTTTTTAACCTTTTGGTAGTTTTCAAGGTCGTTTTAAGCCCTTAATCAATGTTTAAATTCCTATGGGAGCGGCGACCCTCAATTGACCCAGATGTGTGTCTGTGTATTGTGCCCCTCCATTTATATAAAATCCATTAAAATCACATATGTCACCACCTTTTCTGATAGGAATCATTAAATAAAAATTAATCTCGTCTTGTGTAACCACCAAATCGTGTGGGGAACCATGATTCGACTTTAAAGCCGTTCAAATCCCCATATCCCATAACAACATGATCTTATCTATATAATGCACTGGAATTTATTGTTCTTCTTCTTCCTTTTGGTCGGCCTCCTTTTCTTCCCAGTTCTTTTGGATTCTACCTTCCCGAGACGAGAGGTGCGCCTATGCCAGAACCTTTCTGCTCACCCTTGGATTCCCCGATGTTCTTGGCGCGTGAAAAAACATCGATCCTTGGTCAAACAAGTAGGGTTTTTCCTTCATTTCATTTTACTGTGTATCATGCGGGGTGGGTATTCTATTTTTTCAGTGGGTATTGATGAAACCAAACGTAATGAAGATAATGAACGGACCTTTAAAGAATGAAGGGGGTGTGATCGATGTTCTACTGTACTCTTTTATGTTGATATGTGTTGTGAACTATATGGGCTTGTGCTCACTTAAAATCATGGTCGTTGTTGGTCTTTCCTTATGTCCTAATGAAACCTTGTCTTTTGTGATGACTAAATAACTATAACATGGAAATTGGTCAGTCACTTAAACTTAGTTGGTTTAAATGGATGTTCAGTAAAACAAGAATCCATGTGTGATCACCCAAGTTAACTATCAAAAAAAGAACCAAATAATGTTCTTGAACCTGGAAGTTTCCCACTCTGTTTTGGTAGTAGGTTTGTTGTTATTCTTGGTTCCTATCAGAAAATTTGAATGGAGATAAGATCCTCTTTTAAGGCATGATTTTTGGTTTTGAATTTGGAGCAGTGTGGGCTTTATCTCAGGGCATACTTTGGTTCTAGTACATTGAGGGATCTCACTGATCCCTTTTTGTTATTGTAAGTGTGGGCTGTATCTCAAGGCTTTCTTTGGTTTTAGTATTTCGAGGGTTCTAACTGATCCCATTTTTTTGTTGTAAGTGTGGGCTGTATCTCAAGTCTTGCTTTGGTACCAGTACTTCAAGTGATCTCACCGATCCCTTTATTGATGCGACTTTACAAGAGAACCGGGTGCGGATGCTTAAATTTCCATTTGGCTGTTTCCCATTCTCTGGCTTGTGGTTGTGCCTATTAGTTTTCTAGTAGTGTAGAATTCACCCAAATTGTATCAATTTAAAATGAAAACAAGAATGGTTTAAATGGGTAATTGGTTTTGGGGATGAGTTGTGACATGACCGCGAGTGCTATGCTTTTCATTTATGAATGAATAGTAATGATGGTGTTTGTGCTTAGGTTTTGGAGCCCCTAGGTTGGAATGAGTGTATGTTACCAATACATATATTTTATTTCTTATGTTTCTTATTCGTTCCCCACTCAAGTTGAGAACTTAGTGCCGAACACCCCATTTCATGGAGAGGGTGTTTTTTCCAATACTCCTATTAGTGGCTGGTTATTAGCAACTTTTCTACTCCCTTTCCCAAATATCCCAAGACTCTCCAGGAAGGTTGTGATGGCCTGAGGTCCATTATATACCAAGATCCTTCGGGCGGGGTAGTTGTGGTGGTTGTCCCAGGTGTGTACGAGAAGATTGTTTCTCAAGAATCTTCGGGATGTGGCTCTCGTGTCTTCGGGCGTGGTAGCAGTTGTTCTGCCCTAGTGTCTGCCGGCGTGGTTACGCATGGTGGTTTTGGACCAGGTGTTTGCGAGTGAGATGGTGGTTGTGGCCCAAGTGTTTGCGGGTGGGATGTGTGGTTGTGCCCCATGTGTGTGCATATGGGGTGTGGCAGTGGGACTGTTGTGAGAATGGCGGGATTGGTACGATGTGTAGGATGTCTTCAATAACCAGGGGAAAAGTGGCGTGGGGTACCCAAATATCGATGTGTTATTACTATACATTACTTGACTTGCGTTATTTTTGGAGTGTGCCTTGGTGAGTCTTGTGTGGATAATTTTCCTTGTTAGGTGACTTGGTTATCTCCTTTTTCACGGGGCATTAGAATGCCTCCCCACTTTTGCACGAGAGTCTTTGGTTTTCCCTACTGAGTATACTTGAATTCTCACCCTACATATTTAAAACTGCTTTCATGTTTCTAGGAGGACATTAGGGATCGTGTGGGACCGTACTAGCTTGGACGTTGGGACAATTGTTGTTGTCATTTTCCTTTTTCTTGGTACTTAACTTTATGAGTTCTTGTGGCTTGTATCTTTTACTTTTGGACATGAATATGGGAATGGTTTACTTTCGGCTTAATTTTACCTTCATCTTTTAGTGTTGTTTGGGATTTACTATCTTATCTTCTGATCCTATTAAAATAAAAAGGGGATTTCCTTCCATCTTGGGTGTGATTCTATACACATGGTGCTAGTCGCCACTCCGGGACCTATTGAAGGCGGGTCTTAGAGGTAATTATCTCTCCTTTAACATAACGAAGGAAGGGTCTGGTAATCTGGTGTCCCTTCCCTCCTTTTGGTGAAGGCGGGTCATGACAGAATGGTATCAGTGGCGGAGGTTTGAGAGATAGGATAGAGTCTGGGGTTAGGCATGATAAGGATTGCATGGTATGGTATGACCACAGTGTCGGGTGATCTTGGTGCGTGAAATAGGCCAGGGAAGACTAGCTAGGACATGCGATTTTAGGGCCCATCGTGATCCGATTCAATGAATTTGGACCTAAGGAATGACTAGGTAAGGTTGCACTGATTGTAGGGAAGAGACCCTAGGGAAGGTACATGCATCATAATGAATTGTGTTCTTGTGTATCATGGGAATTTTGGGTGTTTCAAATGAATAAGAAGTCTATGAAAATTTAAGAACAATATTTTAATCTTCTCGGGCTTAGGAATTCCTTGTTTACCTTGCATCTATGGAACCTTTTAGATGATCATGAGCTGTGCAGATGATCGAGGCCTCAGAGGTTGTTCTGGCGGATCTAAAGAGGGCTGACCATGAAGAGGAATACGGTCAGTGGCAGAGGATGCTTCGTGCCTTCCAGCAGCAAATCCATGGGAAATACAAGGGTATCATCTCAAACATGGAGACGAAGAACTGGATTGAGGAGTTACTGATAGCTTTCGGCTTGATTCCGGCCCCAACAGAGTGCTGGGTCTCCCTGGCTGTCAGCCAGAAGTGTGGAGGAACACGTCAGTGGTGGACACTTTATCTTGGAGAGAAGAGTGAGGCTGAGGTGATGTGGATTGACTTCGAGAAGGAGTTCTGGGAGGAATTCATCTCTTCCACGATGAAGGCTGAAATGAGGTCAAGGCTTCTCTCCCTCCAATATGGAAGCATGTCAATAAGAGAGTTGGGTATCAAGTTCAAGGATCTCCTTCACTTTACCTCTGACCTCTTTATAGATGAGGATTCTCGAGCGAGATGTTTGGAGGAGGCACTTAGACCCTCTCTTTAGTATGTTGTTACTCCCTTCACCTTACCGACCTACTTGGAGGTCCAAAATAAAGCTGAAGTGGTGGATAGGATGCACATGATGGGAGGTGTATCATGAGATAGAATCTAGTTGGGCTCGTCTAAGGGGAAGATCGTCAGTAGTAGGCCTCCAGAATTAGGGCCCTCTAAGTTTCGACTAGTAGAGAGCAGGCCTCTGTAGTTTCAGTTCTGATCCCCCACTCCTCTCCCTTTTCTTTTGGGCCTAGGGCCGAGGTGCTTCGTCTTTGGGAGCAGTGGGAACCTTTGGAATCATTGCTTTTACAGAGTGCAGTACAGCGGGGGTGGGCAGGTTCAGCGCCCACCTCAGCCACAATAGTTTCCAGCTAGGCCCTTTCAATAGAAACAGCAGGGATAACAGGCTCCCACCCCTCTGACACCAGACGTGACGAGGGGAGGCCGACCTCAGGGCACTCCTTAGGGACCTCGTCCAGGGCATGGCCGGGGAGGCGACCGATAACCGAGAGGCAGAGGAGCTGAGCCTGGGCAGTTTCATGCCATAGAGGCTGCAGTTCCAACAGGACCGGAGGTCGTTCGAGGTACGATCAGCTTGTTCAGTACTCTTGCATATTCCTTGTTTGATACAGGAGCTTCGCACACCTTTGTTACACCTAGTCTGTCATGTGCCCTGGGTTTAGATGTCGATAGACTTTCAGTGCCCATGGTGCTGAGTACGCCAGTCGGTGGTCACACCAACTTGTTTGGGTTTTCCGAGGGTGTAGACTGGCGATAGGGCCACATCAGTCTCTCAGGGATCTTCTACTATTAAAGATAAAAGCATATGATGTCATCCTAGGCATTGACTAGCTGTTCTCTATATGTGCCACCATTGTCTATTTCCGAGGAAGGGTCGTGTTTTCAGATTTGGGTGGTCAACATGTAACATTCATCGACGAATGAGTTTGTCAGAGAAACAGCATGCGGGAGGAGCCCCTGCTCTCTTTGTTGACTGAACTATCAATGGAGTCGGTGGATGCAGAAATGGTGGAATCCCCACTGATCATTAGTGAGTTTATTTACGTCTTCCCTAAATAAGTGTCAACTCTACCCCCTCGACGTGATGTTGAGTTCGGAATAGACTTGAAACCTGGTGCTCATCCGATTTCGATGGCTCCCAACTGGATGGCACCTTCTGAGTTGCGGGAGTTACGGATCCTGATTGATGATCTAATGAAGATGGGTTTTTTTGGGCCAAGTGCACCACCGTTGGTTGCTCCTGTCTTGTTTGCGAAGAAGCCGGATGGTGGTCTAAGACTGTTCATAGATTACAGTATGTTGAATCAGGTGACGGTCAGGAATCGCTACCCTCTCCCGAGGATAGAAGATCTCTTTGTCCAACTGAGGGGAGTAGGTTGGTTCTCAAAGATCTATTTGTGGTCTGGATATCACTAAGTGAGGGTGAAGGTGGGTGATATCTCCCAGAATGATTCAGGTGCAGATATGTGCACTTTGAGTTTGTGGTCATGCTATTCGGCGTTATTAACGCTGCAGCTGTGTTCATGGGACTCCTGAACTCTGTCTTCTGGGAATACCTAGATCAGTTCGTAGTCATGTTTAATGATGACATCCTAATCTACTCAAGATCAAAGGAGGATCATGCTGAGCACCTGAGAATGGTTTTAGAGGTCCTCTGACGGCACCATCTCTCTGAGAAATTTTCCAAGTAAAAGCTCTAGATGCGAGAAGTGCATTTCCTTGGGAACGTAGTGTCTGAGAAGGGGATAGAAGTGGACCCATCAAAGGTTGATGCAGTTGTTTCTTATGAATCACCCAAGATCATGACATAAGTTCGTAGTTTCATAGGTCTAGCAGGCTACTATCGGAGGTTTGTGCCCAACTTCTCCCAAGTTGTGTCACCTTTGACAGCCTTGGCCAAGAAGGACCAGGCTTTCATATAGAATGGGTAGTTTGAGGCGGCCA
Source organism: Viscum album (assembly GCA_963277665.1). Taxonomy (NCBI): domain Eukaryota; kingdom Viridiplantae; phylum Streptophyta; class Magnoliopsida; order Santalales; family Viscaceae; genus Viscum; species Viscum album. The sequence continues at coordinate 224,906,275 of OY728141.1, forward strand.
TCAGTTATCTGAAGGAGTAGTTGGTAAGTTCCCCAGTGCTGAGGTTACCAGAAGGAGGGGTGGCGTATGAAGTGTTCTGTGATGCTTCAAGGAAAGGCCTCAGATTTTTGTTGATATAATGACAAGGAGTAATATCCTATGGGTCTAGGAATTTACATCCCCATGAGTGTAACTATTCCACCCATGACCTGGAGCTTGCGGCGGCCGTGTTCGCACTGAAATTGTGGTGGTGTTACCAAGTCGGAGAATGCATTGTAGTCTTCACGGATAACAAGAGCTTGAAGTATATCTTCTCCCTGTGGGAACTGAATTCGCGATAGTGTAGGTTGGTGGAGTTCCTTCAGGACTACGACTTCGTGATTTCCAACACCTCAGAAAAGGAAAATGTGGTGGATGATGACTTGAGCTTAATGTCACAGAAGGATGCGGTTCGAGAGTCGGCAGATACTTGGAAGGCCACGGAGGATTTGGCTACCCTGCACCTAGATGCAATGATGGAAGGTGGTAGAGGTTGCCTATATCAGATGACAGTGCATTCTTCTCTATTGTGGTAGGTAGAAGAGTCCCAATGGGAAGACATAGAAAGTGAAGTGATGTGTGACCAGGTTAACCAAGGTGATGCTCTAGAAGGGTGGATGAACGATGGATAGAATCATGTGCTTTTTCGAGGAAAGTTGTTTGTTATAAGGGAGATGCGTGAGATAGTTCTTAGTGAGTTCCACAAATCCCCCCTAGCAGTGAACCCGGGAGTTTCCAAGATGTACCGGGGCTTGAGAGGTCAGTTCTGGTGGACCGGGATGATGTGGGTAGTGGCAGAGTTCATGTCCAGATGCCTAGTGTGTTAGCAAGTGAAGGCTGAACAATGTGTTCTAGGCGGTTTTTTGCATCCTTTTGATGTCCCCAAGAGGAAGTGGGATGACATCTCGATGGATTTCGTCACAGGACTAACCAAGATTCAAGGGGGTTATTATACCATCTGGGTAGTGGTGGGCTGGTTGACAAAATCAGCCCACTTTCTGGGGATCATGGATTCGGGTGCAGTGGATTCAATAACACAGAGGTACGTGGATGAGGTGATGCGGTTTCATGGAGTTCCGAGGTCCATAATCTCGGATAGAGATGCATGGTTTACCTTGAAAATCTGGAATGGATTGCAGCATGCTTTTGGCACCCAGCTATGTCATAGCACTTCTTTCCATCCCTAGATAGATAGACAGAAAGTGTATACCATCCAGACCTTGGAGGTTATTTTTCGGGAATGTATTCTAGATTTTGGGGGATCGTGGGTGTGGCACTTGCCTCTAATAGAGTTTTACTAAAAAAATAGCTATCACTCTAACATTGGTAAGGATCCATTCGAAGCTTTGTATGGAAGGTCGTGTCGCTCAACTGTGTGCTGGACCGAGGTTGGGGAAACGAGTGTTCGTGGCCCGGATAAGGTGCAGAGCATGACAGAAAAGGTTCATCTTATACGGGAAATAATGAAAGTGGCACAGGACCGACAGAAGTCATATGCATATAATAGGAGGAGACCCTTGGAGTTCGGGGTCGGGGACCATGTGTTCTTGTAGGTCTCCCCTCGGCGTGGACAATGGAGGTTTGGTAGGGGGAGTAAGCTTTCTCCCAGATTCATAGGACCCTTCTAAGTGTTGCGGCGGGTTGGAGAAGTGGCTTATTAGATAGCACTACCACCATCGCTACTGAGGATACATGATGTCTTCCATGTGTCACAACATCGACAGTATCTGCACGACGATTCACACGTCCTCAAATGGGGAAAGCTTGATATTGAGAACGAAGTGATCATTGTGGAATGACTAGTGACGATAGAGGAATGTTAGGAGAAGGTGCTCCGAGAACGAACCATCCCGTTTGTTCTTATGTTGTGGAGGCATGGAGGGCTCGAGGAAAGTATTTGGGAATGGGAGACGCATATGCGCACCCAATACCCAGATCTCTTTTGAGTTATGTTCTCTTTTATTCTGTACTTGTTGTGATGTAATGCTGAACTTGTTGGTTTATGAGATGTGTTGTTTCCCTACCTGGGGAGTGTTGTGAAATTTGAAAACTCTGGAGAAGGGAGGACCCGACCCCTAATCAAGACGCATTAATGTGGATGCGGTTAAACCTGTGCGGGCGAGTCAGTGCCGCCCAAAGAGGATAGTATCTTGACATGGAGGAAGGAAATCCTTAATCCATATGGATGGATAGTTGACCCTTGGATGTTTTCTGGTTACTTTAGGGATAGGTGTTTATAGATGTCGATGAGGTTTCATCCTGAGAGGTATCTTTCGAGTCGGTTTTTTGGTCCCCCCATTTCATCTTCTGGTTTGGTTTTGTTTCTCAAGGGTGAGAATAGTTTGAGAGGTATCTAATAAAATGGCCTAGACACTCATGGACCATCCCTTTTCCAACATCTAGATCCAAAGGGTGGCGTCTCGGTGGGTGCGACCGATCGGCGTGCGATAGATCGCTGTGGGACCGATCAACGGGTGACCGATCAGTGTGCGACTGATCAGTGTGTGACTGATGGGTGTGCGGCTAATTGGTGTGCGATTGGCCGATGGGTGACCGGTCCATGTGTGACCGATCATTATGCTCCCGATCGGTGCCCCACCGACCAGTGTGACACAATTGGTGCCCCATTGACCGGTGTGCCACGATCAGTGTGTCACCAATCGGTGCGACCGATCTGTGTGTGGCACGATCGGTGTCACCCTGCCTTGTCTTGTTTTTCATCTACAGATCCTCCCATGACACCACTTTTAGACCTTTTTAACCTTTTTGAAGTTGTTCAAGGCCGTTTTAAGCAATTAATAAAATTTTAAATTCCAAAGGGAGGGGCGACCCTCAATGAACCTAGCTGTGTGTCCGCATATCGTGCCCCTCAGTTTATATTAAATCATTTAAAATCAAAGCGGTTACAACATTTTCTGATAATAATCATTAAATCCAAATTAATCATGTTGTTTGTAACCACCCAACCGCATGGGGAACCACAATCCGACTTTAAATCCATTCAAATCTCCATATCCTGTAACAACGGGATCTTATCTATATATCAGACAAGAATTTATTATTCTTCTTCTTCCTTTTGTCTGGACTCCTATTCTTCCAAGTTCATTTTGAGTCTCCCTTATCTAGATGAAAGGTGTGCATGTGCCGGAACCTTTCTGCTTACCCATGGAGTCCCCAACGTTCTTGGCCAGTGGAAACACTTCGATCCTTGATCAACCAGATAGGGTTTTTTCTTTGTCTCTCTTTATATTGTATCATTCGGGTTGGGTATGCTATTGTTTTTGTGGGTATTTATGAAACCAAACATAATGATGATAATGAACGAACCATTAATGAATTAAGGGGGTGTGATCGATGTTCTACTATACTCTTTAATTTTGATATGTGTTGTGAACTGTATGGGCTTGTGCTCAATGAAAATCATTGTCGTTGGTGGTCTTTCCTTGTGTCCTAATGAAATCTTCTCTTTTATTTATGACTAAATAACTGTAACATGGAAATTGATTCATCATCTAAACTCAGTTGGTTTAAATGGATGATCAGTAAAACAAGAATCCCTATGTGATCACCTCGGTTAACAAACAGAAAGAAGAACCTAATAATGTGCTTGAACCTGGAAGTTTCCCACTCTGTTTTTGTAGTAGGTGTGTTCTTCTGCTTGGTGCTTATGGTAAGATGTGAATGGGGATAGGAACCTCTATTGAGGCACAATTTTTTGTTGTGAATTTGGAGATATGTGGGCTGTATCTCAGGACATTCTTTGGTTCCAGTACTTCGAGGGATCTCACTGATCTCTTTTTTTGTTGTAAGTGTGGGATGTATCTCGAGGTATTCTTGGGTTCTAGTACATCGAGGGATCTCACTAATCCCTTTTTATTATTTTAAGTGTGGGTTGTATCTTGAGGTTTGCTTTGGTACCAGTACTTCGACGGATCTCACAGATCCCTTTGTTGATGCGACTTTTCAAGAGAACCGGGTGTGAATGCTTAAATTTTCGTTTGGCTGTTTCCCCTTCTCTGGCTTGTGGTTGTGCATGTTAGATTCCTAGTAGTGTATAATTCACCAAATGGGATCACTTGAACAAGAAAACAAGGATGGTTAAAATGCGTAATTTGTTTTGGGGATGAGTTGTGACTTGGTCGTGAGTGTTTTCCTTTTATTTTATTAATGAATAGTAAAGTGGATGTTTGTGCATAGGTTTTGGAGCCCCTAGGTTGGGATGAGCATCTGTTACATATACATATATTGTATTTATTATGTTACTTATTCATGCCCAACCAATGTTGATCACTTAGTGGTGAAAACCCCATTTCATAGGGAGGTTGTTTTTTCCAACACTCCTATGAGTTGCTGGTTATTAGCTCATTTTCTACTCCCTTTCTTGAATATCCCAAGACTCTTCAGGCAGGCTGTGATGGCCTGAGGTCCATTATAGCCCAAGATCCTTCGGGTGGGGTAGTTGAGGTGGTTGGACCAGGTGTGTGCGGGCAGATTGTTTCCCAAGAATCTTCAGGATGAGGGCCAGGTGTCTTCGGGCATGGTAGCAGTTGTTCTGGAAAAGGTGTATGCAGGCCTGGTTACACATGGTGGGTTGTAGCCCAGGTGTTTGTGGGCGGGATGGTGGTTGTGGCCCAGCTGTTTGCGGGCGAGATGTGTGCTTGTGGCCCAGGTGTGTGCGGGCTGGGTGTGGTAGTGGGACTGCGGTGAGAATGGCAGGATTGGTACGATGCGTAGGATGTCTTCCATAACCAATGGTAAAGTGGCGTGGGGTTCCCAAGTATCGATGTTCTATTACTATACATTACTTGACTTTCATTATTTTTGTAGTGTGCCTTGGTGAGGATTGGGTGGATTGTTTTCCTTGTTGGTTTCTTTTGTTATCTCCTTTTTCACGTGGCATTAGAATTCCTCCCCACTTGTGCACAAGAGTCTTCGGTTTTCCCTGCTAAATAAACTTTTATGCTCCCCCTACGTATATAAAACTGCTTTCAGGTTTCCAGGCGGACTTCAGGGATCGTGTGGGATAGTACTTTCTCAGACGTTGAGATAGTTGTTGTTGTCATTTCCCTTTTTCTTGGTACTTCACTTTATGAGTTCTTGTGGCTTGTATCTTTTACTTTTGGACATGCATATGGGAATGGTTTACTTTCATCTTTACCTTTACCTTCTGCTTTTGGTGTTTTTTGGGATTTACTATCTTATCTCCCGATCCTATTAAAATAAAAAGGGGGAATGCCTTCCATATTGTGTGTGATTCTATACCCTTGGTGCTAGTTTCCACTACTGGACTTATTGAAGGCGGGTCTCAGGGTTCATTATCTCTCCTTTAACTTAATGAAGGAAGGGTCTGACAATCTGCTGTCCCTTCCCTCCTTTTGGTGAAGGTGGGTCGTGACAAGGGTGCACCCATAATTTATAATTTTAGTATACCGACTATTAATTATATAACAGTGAGATATTTCTATATATATTCCTAGATCCAGATACTAATATGGTGTGTTATTCTGATGTCCGGTGTTCAGGGAATTAATTTTATTAAAATATTAAAAATATTTTATATAGAGTGCATGCAGTTTATTCCAAAAATCAGAAAAATCTTAAATGAAAGCCCAGATCAAAAATTTGAGACCACCGTTCAGTTTGAAACATGTTTTTACATTGGGTTCTACCTAAAAAAAGGTTTTCATGAGGCGTTCATACACTTTTCTCAATGGAGGTATGTTTAGTTCCTCAATTAACTATTTATTTAATTCAATAAATTATTTTAACATAAAAAATTTCTATAAATATATTACCTTTTATATTTTATTAGGGCTAGAATCATAATCCTCTGATCTGTTGAGATATTATCCTCCATCCTTCCATTGGAAAATCAAATTACATGGCAAGAAAACGTCGGATCAGAGTAGATGGGGTCACATCGAATGGAAAAATTGCCTTTGATCGTTGGTGAGCATGTTCTTTCATGATGAATGATCCAATCTCTAGGTAGGACTCATCAATATGTAGTTTATGCCATTTATTTTTAATTTATTGAGCATCTCAATCCCAACTATTGATGTAAGCTATTTTCATCCACGGAATACTCCTATTCACCATAATAATTTTATTGTTTCCTTTTTTCTAACCCCAGATGCCTTGTTCATTACTGTGGGACAAGAACGCATGGAAATGATTGTTTAAAATTTTTTTCTTGTTCCTTTATCCATATATTGTTTTTCATTAGTCACTAGATAGACCACGAAGTCCCGATTCTATGTGGATGGGTGGTACAGGACCCGATACAACCCGCTTAATTGTAATTGATTCATGAATGAGAGAGATATTGATGATGTATAGGTATATCTAGAATGATTGCAAGCTTTGGAAGATCAGTTCAATAATATAAAGAAGAATAATTATTGATAGAAGGTGAAGTGCATATGATTCAAGTAATGAAACAACCGAGGACCACCGGAATCTGATTTCTAATGAATGATGGATGAGAACAATTAATAAATAATAGGTCCATTAATCTTGTGGATATTCATGGTGGGAAATTCAGCATAATAAATAGTAGCGGAGTGCAGTTTATGGATTTGTGAATTTGTGGAAAACCCAACTACACACCATGTATACGTATGAATACACATCATGTATCCCCTAGGCTATGACATCTATGGTTTCAATGTTATATAAGGAGGGAATGGTGTGTATTCTTACCACATGACCTGTACCCCATTTTTATGTGGATTATCTATGTGACCAAGAACATGGCAAGGCACAAACCATTCTACTGAGTACATGGTAATGGCCAAAACACACAAGGGGTATCCCATGTGGTGCCACATGTTGTGTACCAAGGTACAAAGACATGGGGTCAAGTACACATACCTAGCTAGAAGGACACAACCTGGCCACAAATAGCTTTGACATGAAATTTATTCCATCTTCATATCATTTACTCCTATATGGATTGGCGTTGTGTACTGGCCAAAGACATGGCCTGGTAGTAGAGAGGGACAATATGCCTTGTGGGTCTCCTCACATGTTGTGTACCACATGGTTACATTTGAGGAAACATCATGGATATGTATATTCTTCATTTGAACTATGATTGTGGTCTATAAGTAAGTTATCCTTAGTATTTTACCACATAGAATGTGATGGTTCACTTTATTTTGTCATTCAAGAAACATTGTGGAATATTACAGGCATGAAGTTTCTCTAGGTGACAATCGATGATGGAAGTGATGGTGATGGCTCACCCGAGACATTTGATTGGTACCCTATAGTAGAGGTAGGTTGTGGGTCCTCAGTGACTTCAATGTGGTACCCTCTAGAGGGGTTGGGAATTTGGTCCTCTATGAATTTCTATGTGGCACCCTCCATTGCAGTTGGGAAGTGAGTCCTTGATGAACTTTCAAGTGGAACCCTCTAGTAGATCCTGGTAGTGGTTCCTCAATAACTTTCCGAGTGGCACCCTCTAGTAGGGATATGCAATGGGTTTTGGATGACTTATGAGTGGTACCCACTAGTAGAGTTGGGAAGTGGGTCCTTGATGACTTCTAAATGGTTCCCTTTAATAGAGATAGGAAGTGGGCCCTCGATAACTTTTGAGTGGTACCATTATAATAGGATTTACATGGGTCCTATATCCACTATCAGTGTATAACCCAACTATTGTAATATGGAATGGGTCCTCTACCTTGTGACCATGGACTTCCTGTTGTTCAGAATAATTACAACGAATGTTTTGACATGGAAAATTACATTTGGGTAGACACGTGTGATGTTGGTCGTCATTGGTAGAATTTTATAACTATTGGAGACTATTCTTTTTGGGAGGAGTTGTGATATTGAGATCCCCTTGCTCTCTTTATTTGGTTTCTTTTCACTGATCATATATATATATATTCATCTATATCCATATATTTGGATTTGGTTACTATCATTCCATGGGATGTGAAGACGCATGGAGTATTCCACTGTCATTCGACAATTATATTGTCATGTTTGGATGAGTATTATCTCATTCTATAGGTGTAAAATAATCAAAATTTAGTTCATCTACACACCATTTTGAGCCCCTTGTGTTGGGAAGAGATTACTCTCTCTCTCATGGTTTTGGTCAAGATGTTCTCTTTCACTACTTTATTTATCTTGGATAGAATCTAAAGTCTTTCCTTTACTACTCTAACTCTTATTGATCCACCCTTATCTATCATGATTTTACACTGCGTATTTATATACTCACCATTTTATGGTATTTTCCCACATGTGTCATGTCTTATAGAAATGACAGATAGGTCTGCGGTGTCTTCAGAGGAGTATAGGGATACCAGGTACCGTAGGCTGTGTATGGTTGTTGTGAAGATTATAAGATATTCTCTCTCATTATTTTACATTCTATTTATGTTATTTTGGAACCTATTTTTGTATGGGTGTGTATTTTTTCACTTTACTTTTCAGTTTACATTACCATACTATTGTTCTGTCTAGAGGTTTTTCCTTCATGGTTGTTCCCTTAGATTTTTGATTCTTTTAATTTTACTTCCTTTTCACTTATACAATGACATGGTTGTGTGTGTTCATAGATGTACTTATTCAAATGCATCCCTGTGATAGTTATTACTTCAGTGTTAGTTTCCATCCTCTTGACTATGGAGGTGGGCTTGGGGTAGTTGCAGCTCAAGCCAGATCTTGGGTTAAGTCCTAACAGATTGGTATTAAAGGAGGTTTGATCCTTGGGATGTGTGTTTGGAGTAGTTACCGTATGAGAATTTGGTTTGGGTTATTAAAATAGTGTAAAAGTTCATTGAGTGCAGATCTTAGGATAGGGAAACTAGTGATGCTGCATGTGGTTGACATTTCAATTCACTGGGACCTTGACTACCTTTTTATTTACTCGTTATGACAATACAATGGGGGCATGGATCAATGGTACAAGAATAAAATAGGATTTAACTTTTGGTTATCATTATTGAGTAATCTCCACGTTATTATAATATATATATATATATATATATATATTTTCATTTGACCATGGAACATCATGATAAATTTTAGGATTCCACTGCAATGATAGCCAGCCAGGATACCTGCTCCAGATCGTGATGATGATTTGATGAGAGATGAGGCCTCAATTGAAGATCCATATCCCATGATTCCCCCTCTAGGTGGGTAGGTAGTTGTACATCCAATTGTCTATAAGGGGATTGTCTCAGTGGAGCAGGCTCAATATGCATTCAGGCTTAGCACGCTCTGCGAGTTCCAGCACCAATGGGCATTGAGGTTCTACTGTGAGCTAGATCCTCATGCTGTATAGGACTGGATAGACTTGGTTTCCCATGTAATAAGGCTTTTTCGGACCTCAATGGATCAAGTGGTTGTTTGGTAATATATAATTTTCCATATAGAACTTGGGAACTGGTCGAATATTTTTACTCAAATGCATAATGAGTCGAAACTCTATTTGATGTACTTCCAGTTATGGTTCCGTGAGGAGTACAACCCATCCTTTTTTTTCTCTGTTTGGATTCCAGAGATTTTAGTTCTCCAAAAGGGAGTTATTTTCGTGTATGAGTATATTGAATAGTTCACATACCTTACCTGGTACCTCTTGACATGATCCATGATGGCTACATCCGAGCATTGATGTTTAAGTAGGGACTCCACAAGGAGTTCTTTTCCAGTGTAGTTCCCTTGTTCATCCCCACCAATTTCAGGGTTCTGGAGTGGACACTATTGATATAGATAATTCTATCATAGGGATTCCATACAACTAGAGCATAAATTGGGAATCACAGAACCAAGTCCTTTGCATCAGCTAGAAGACACCAGTCGGTGTTATATGGGCGTAGGGAGGCCCTTTGGTGACAAGACATATGCACATGGTTGTGTGGAACATTGAATAATTAGAGAACCAATGAAACCCAAATAAGTTAGGTGATATGATTTTAATGGGAATGGTCACAGAGCATGTGACATCCCAACCATACATGTTGACGAACATAGGCAAGTAGCTGATGGACAGTCGTGGTAGAGGTAGCACCGTGATCAGGGATCTCACAGGTGGGGATCAGGTGGTCTCTAGGGATACAGAGCTTAAAGAGGAGAAGGAGGAGCTATGGGTGGTGGTAAATTCTATGATATCCATCCACCAACACAACAAGGTGGATCATGTTAGTCATAGGAAGTTACCATTTGGGTCATGAATAATTTTAGGTTCTTGGAGGCTTATGACCTCGCAACGAACGAGTGATTAGAGTTATGATCTATTTTTTTAGACTCTTGATTAATTGTCGTTATAGAAATTTTCTAGTAATTAATTCATCTCTCTACTCCTTGTGTGATATCTAGATCACCCATTTGAGTCTCTATCCTACCAACGTTTTCTGGAGGTTCCTATAAGAAACATTTCTTCTATATCTTTTATCTTCTAGTAGTCCAAGTTATCACTTGGAAAAGATAGGTTTATGTGGGACAATTTGTTCATAAAATATGGGACTCTATGATTTTATATTGGGAATGCATTGGAATTCTTTGGTTAGAGTCTATATTTATTGTCACCATAGAATACTCAAGTTCCTACACACAGATGGGGTGATATTATCCTTTCTAGAGAGAGAGATATCATGGCGGGGCATCAGGCATTGTAAGAAGGAGTCTTCAACCCATCACACATCATTTAGTAAGTGTATCCCTTGGTGTATCATGATCTATAAGCATTTGGGTTCCTTTTATTGTTACATATTATTTGTATGTATTCCCCAAGGATGTTCAGATACTACCTCCAAGGTAGGATATGACACCCTGTTATCACTCTGATATCCTTTGGGGAATATTTAATGGACCATCCTAAGATATATTAGTTGCAGTTACAGTTTTATGACCTTTGAGTGAAGTGTTTCATTAAACCCACTGTGTCCCCCTGGCTAGCTCCAATTTTATTTGTGAAAAATATGGATGGTAGTTTGAAGTTTTGTGTAGATTAACATCCCTATAACCAAGCCATGATAATTAATAAGTACCCCTTACCAAGGATTTATGACCTTTTCTTCTAGTTGTAAGGTGTAAGATGGTTCTTGAAGATTAATATCTGGTTCAGCTACCACCAATTGAGGGTTCATGAGGTGGACAATCCAATGTGGGACTTCATATGTCACTTTTGATGCTATGAGTATCTAGTTATTCCCTTTGTTGTAACATATTCCCCCACTATATTTATGGATTTAATGAACTGGGTCTTCTAAACATACCTCGACCAATTTTTGGTCATCTTCATTGATAACATACTCATCTAATCTTTATTATTGGAGGATCATGCAGAGCACTTTAGTATGGTTCTATATTTTCATTTAGAGAACCATATTTATGGAAAACTCTATAATTTCTATTTATTAATTCTTGAGGTTACCTTTCTACATAATTTCATTTCTGAGCATGGTTTTTCTATGGATCTAGTGAAGATCAGTGCATTTCTTTCTTAGGATATAGCTAATATCAATTTGAAGGCTTGGATATTTTTTAGCCTAGTTGGGTACTACATGTGTATTATGGTAGAATTATTTCGAATTAAATCCCATTTTACTTCCCTACTATGTAAAGGGAATCCTTTTACCTAGTCTGGGAATTGAAATAGGGACTTCGATGAGTAGAGGATGAGATTGAGGAGTGATCTTATGTTTTTAATACCAACAGAGGCCTTGGATTACATAGTGTATTATGATGCCTCATGAGATGTGTTTGGATGCATTTTAATGCAATGGAAAATAGTTTCTAATATAGGCCGAGGTAGTTGAGACCTCATGAGAATAACTATGTGACCCATGACTTAGTTATGGTAGTAGTAGTCTTCACCCTAAGGATTTATTGTATCTACCTATAGGGGAGGGCATTATGGTTTCCTCAGACTATCTGAGACTCAGGTACGACTTAATATAGAGAGACATGAACCTAAGATAACATTAATGTTTGGAGTTACTATAGGACTATTACATAGAGATAATATATAATCCATGGAATATAAATGTGGTAGAATATTCCCTTGGTAGGAAGTCCCATGCTTTTTTGGTGTATGAGGATTTAGAGAAGTTGGCATCCCTGTAGCTTACAATGGGAGAGTAGGAGGGGAAATTGTTTATTCAATCAATGGTGTTGAATCATCCACTTCTCGAGTGTGTGAGAGAGTCCCAACTGGGATACATCAAATGTGAGATCTTTTGTGACCATATTTCTAGAGGTGATTCACCGTAAGGATATTCTGAAGGAGAGAATCACATCATCTTATTACATGGGTGGAAAGTGGTTCCATCCATGATGAATGAGGAGGTGATGTGAAAATTCCACATTTCTATACTAGTTTTACATCAAAATATGGGGACAATGTATAATTTCCTTCAGTAAAATTTATGGTCTTTCAACATGTGATAGATCATAGTTGAGTTTGTCTCTCAATGCCTAACCTTTCAGTAGGTTATGTCTGAGCACCATGTTTTTATAGGTTTGTTGCAGCCGCCATGAGATCCCATAGAAAACGTGGGATGACATATCCATGTAAATTGTTAAAATGATTCAGTGAACACTGAAGATCCATGATTACATTGGGGTGATAGTTGAAAAACTCAAGAATTATACACACTTCCATGATATCATGTAGAAGGTTTTGGTTGAGATTTTGGGGTAGTTTTACGTATAGAATATTTTTATCCATCATGGGGTTACCTTAATGATTGTCTCTGATAGTGACATGTAGTTTACATCACGATTATGGAGAGGAATAATGGAAGCATTCATGACCCAAATGAGAATGAGTACTAAATTTCACCACCAAATCAATGGGAAGACCATTCACGCCATCCATTTGTTGGAGGATATGTTGAGATCTTTTTATTGGAATTTTTTCAGTTCTGGGTGGATCACATTCCCCTGCTATGGTTCAATACAAAAACTACTACCATTCTACCATAGACATAGAAACTTTTTAGGCTCTGTACAGGAGGCCATGATGGTCACTCTTGGGAAGGATAAAGATTTTCAATACATCGCTTTTGGGTCCATAGATGGTGAAGGTGATGAAAGAGAATGTCCAGGTCATAAGTGAGCGAACGTGGATGGCCCATAGGACACATAAATCATAAAAATATTTTCATCATCAAACCTTGAGGTTCGAGCAAGGAGAAAGTGTTTTTCTAAGAGAATCTCCATGATGAGGATTATAGTTGTTCGACCTGGAAGGTATGTTGTCCCTAAGGTTTATCGGGCCATTCGAGATCATGCGAAGGGTTGGAGAGGTTTTTGACATCATCACACTACCCCGATGGCTAGAGTGGGCTCACGAAATCTTCCATGTGTCACAAATGAGGTGACACATGCATGATCCCATGAAGTTCATCAACTAGGGTAATCTAGCCATCAATGAAAGAGTCACATTTATTGAGAATATAATGGAAATTTAGGTTAGAATGGAGAGGACCCTCTGTAGATGGACCACCCCCTGTTTTACATGTTTTGGAAGAATAAGAATGTGCATGTTGAGTTCCCTGGATCGATAGAGCCATATTCTAGATTATTATCTGGAAATCTATATCTAGTTTTCCTTTTCAAGGAAAAAAATTGAAGTAAGGAAGGATGTAGAGATCTGGTTTTCTTCTGGTAAGACTTTGAAATATTTCTAAATATATTTGTGGAGTTAGGAGCAGCGAAGACTTGTGATTTGGAGGCCCTATGTTCATAGAATTAATTTTATAAAAATATTAAATTTATTTTATATCATATGAACATAGATTATTAAATTAAATTGGATAACTATTAAATGGAATATTGGATAATAAATAGAAGTCAACTTTTTGAGTCCTTTGTGTATTTTTTACCCTAGGAATAACCTAAAATAATTTGTCATGGGGAGTTATGAAACCTCTCTTGTTAGTGGTACATTAACTGGATTAATTAATTATCTAAGTAAACCATTAATTCATTTTAACCTGAAAAAAAATGTTTTTGAATATATTTCTAGGGAGATTCACCGAGGGTTATCCTCATTATAATAGGATATGTCATGGACTTCTACTCTAACCATATGTTAGTGAATCTAATATAATGATGATGGAACATAAAATCAGAGGAGATCATAATATAGAGAACACAATGAATTCATTTATTCATTAGAGAACATGTTTTACGACATCAAATGATCCAATCTCCATGGAGGACTTCGAAATTTTTGTTTTGAACCGTTTTTATTAATTTAATTGTGCATTTAAATATCTTTTATTGATCTACACCAATTATTACCATAACATGCTCCAAGATACTAGATTAATGTTATTATTTCAATTATTTCTAACATTGGATGCCCAATTCTTGACCATCAGACATGTACTCTTGGATGTGATCATTTATACAATTGTTCTTATGAATTTATCCCTCTATTTCTTTGTGTTCATTGCTAGTTGGACCTCGTTGTCCCAGTTCAATGTTGTCAAGCGGTACTGACCCTAATCAGACCCATGGAATCATGAACTATTCACAAATGAGGGATAAATCAATAATGTATGGGTAGAGATGGAATGTTTACGGGATATGGATGATCATTTGAATAAATGTTGGAAACATTATCATATATGGAAGGTGAACTATGTATGGTTTGACCAAAGAAACCACTAAGGACCACCAGAATCTGATTTCTAGTGAACAACATCTTGAAATAATGAATGGCATCTAAATCAACTAATCATGGGTGGATTCGACGTGATATATGAGGTAGAATAAACTAAATCAGAGTGATGATCGAGGATATATAAATCTATAGAAATCCAAACTATAATGTATGTACAAGGATGAACACAGAGTGTGTATCCCACTAGCTGTAGCGGCTAGATTTTTGATATTTTATAAGGATGGATCGGTGTTTAGTTCTACCACACACCATGTGCACCATTCTCCGTGTGGGTGAGATGTGTGATGGAGCACACAGCTGGGCACACGTCATGTTCTTGAGTACATTGGAATGACCATATCACATAGGTGATACCCCATGTGAATCCACACATTATGTATCAAAGTAAAATGACACAAGGTAAAGTACACGAACATAGCCAAATGGACATGGATCCACCCTGGATATCTCAATCATGCCATGCTGTCAAACTGCACGACATATAGTCCTACATGGATTGGGAAACATATGATGTCCAAGTACATGGCTAGGTAGTAGGGAGAGTTACATTCCATGTGGGGCCACTCACATGTCATGTACTACATGGTTCCTTTTGATGAAACATCAAGGATATGTATCTCTTACTTTTAAAATCAGATATTGACATGTGAGTAGACTATCTAGAGTGTTTTTCTACATAGAATGTGATACTTATATATGGTATGTGTATCTATATATAATGTGGATGTTTCTAGGCTTGAATCCTGGTAAGGTGATACTCGATGACAGTAGTGATCATGCAGTATCACCCGAGACATCTGAGTGGTACCCTCCAGTAGTGTTGGGTAGTGGGTATTCAATGATTCCAAATAGGTAAACTTTTTTGGAGTTGGGTAGTGGGTCCTCAATCACTTTATGATTGATACCCATTATTAGAGTTGGGATGTGGGCCCTCTAAAACCTTCCTAGTTATACCCTACAGTAGAGTTGTGCAGTAGGTCCTTCAGAACTTTCTGAGTGCTACCCTCAAGTAGAGATCTAAAGTGGGTACTCGATGACTTTTGAGTTGTACCATCCTGTATATTTGGGTGGTGGGTCCTCCATTTCTTCTGATTGGTACACTCTAGTAGATCTTGGCAGTGGGTCCTCGATGAATTTTGAGATGTTCTCTATAATTGGCCAAGGCATGGGTTCTTCATCAACTAATAGATTAGAAATCCCCAGTTTTAGTAGTACATAGTTCCTAAAACAGGTGATAATGGCCTTTAATCTATGCATTATAGTGGTAAGGTGTGGTTTGGCTTGGATGGTTACATTTTGAAAAACAAGTTGGATTTTGGGAATTAATGGCGGGGTTTTGGAAATGCTATTGACTCTTATTCTTAGGATGATATGTGAGATAGATATACCCTCTCTCTCTCTCTTATTATTTTATTTTGAATGATAATATACATGTATATAGATATATTCATTTGTATCAAAACCTTTATATTTGATTAATCTCCTTCTGTGAGATACAAAGTCATGCAGAGTATTCCACGTGCTTTCCGTGTTTAGCTTCTCATGGTTGGATGATTATACTATCATGTTATATGTAGAAAATAATACACTTGTTGTTCATATGAAAATTGTGTTGAACCCCTTGTGTTTTTAAGAGTATTATCTCTCACCCTCTATTGGTATGCGTTGAGGGACTCTCTTTTACTACTTTCTGCATCCTAGTTAATATCTAGTGTCTTTACTTTAATGTTTTATTTTTTACAGCTTCCCATTTAGATTTTGGGGTATCCTATTGGGTATGTATATACTCACCCCTATATAGGATTTTCCTTCAAATGTTTTTTCTTATATAGAAAATTGAAAGGTCGGTGGTGACTTCAAAAAAAAAATAGTGTTGCCAGGTACCTTGGACAATGTACGGTGGTCACAGCTCAGAGATCAGGATTTGGGAACACTTAGTGCTTTATTTACATGTTTTTTAGGTTGTAACCCATTTAGGGTTGGGAATTTATTTTTTCTATTTACTTTTCAGTTTACACTACCATAATTTTGTAATATGTAGATATTTTTCATGAATGGTTGTTCACTTATCTTTTTTCTATATTTACTTTTAATTACTCTATACCTTTTCATCAAGATGATTGTTTGTGTCTATAGAGGTACTTTTGAAAATATTTCCCCTTGATAGTTATTCCTTCATCACTGGTATCCATCCTATGTCCTCTGGAGGCAGGCTTGGGCTAGATATGGCTCAAGCCTCAGTTTGGGTCGGGTCATGATAATAATTTCCAAGAAATAAATAATGGATAAAAAACATAGATAATTAATTTCATAAAAAATCATTGTGACAACCTCAATTATTTTTAGATCTTTATTAACCCATGGAATATAAATGGGTTCTATTGAAATCTCTTTGAAACATGATTAAACCATGGAAGATTAATGAGTACCATAACAATCCCATTGATATATGATTATACCATGGAAGAGAAACATGTTTCATAATAATATCATTGAAATAATCTTATTCAATGTAAAGAAATATTTATGATGGTGTCAAAACCAAATATGCATAGTGAATAATAATTAACAACAAGGGTTGGTGGTGTTTATGAATTCAAATATAATTAAAATTTCAATAAAATATTATTATGGAAATAAAATTTTCATTTTGAAAATCACTTTTTCAAACCTAAAACATTTTGATACTACTTTTCTATGAAAATAAATTTTAAATATATTTCCTTAAAAAGAAACTTGTCACATGAAAAAGATGCTTCAAATAAATAATGGAAATAATCAAGGGTAATTATATACATTCCAGAAAAGGAAATTCCTTTTGATCAATTAAAAGTGAAGAAATTTTCTTATTCATAAAATTAAAAATATTCCTTTCACATTTTCAATAAAATCCAAATAGGCATTGTTTTGAAAACGACAGAAGATTCCATTTTTCTTAAAGAGTATAATGGGTGAAAAATAAATTTATAAATTATTTTTAATAGGTTAAAATCTTTTTGAAGACATTATGAAAAAACATGGTTTTAAAAGAAAACAAATTTCTCACCGAAGAGAGAAATGAAGTCCGATTTTATTACAAATATTTTGTCAAAATATTTAACTATAAAATAGTAGGAAAATAATGATATTAATTTTAAATATCATTAATAACTAGTGGTTAATAAAATTCATGAGTTTAATAAGATATGGATTACAATATCTATTCATTGGAAGCATTATCATAATCAATCCTGATAATGGATGAGATTGTAACGTAATACTCTTTCCACTTTGGAATCGTTGAATCTTAACCACCAAGAAAGGATTATAGTAATGTAATTTTAAAATAACATTAGGATATAAAAATATAGATATTAAATGTCAAAGGGGATGTATATACACCTCATAAAAGTACATATGTTGATAACACAACAAAAGTCACAATGTAGTGAAATTCTGAAAAAAATCCATTACCGCTTTGGTAACATTGAATTTGTAAACCCCATGAAAGAGAGATCATAAAATGGATTTGTAAATCAAAATAAATTTACATATAATAATATTACAATACCTTCATGGTTAATATATACACCAAACAATAAAAATAATTGGTTAATATGGCATTTTTCTCATAGAAATAAAAGTTAGTTGAGAAGAAACCCTTACCTTGAGTCTGACATGTTGTGTGTCTCTCTATCTTCCTAAATAAAAAACATAGGTTTATTATTTATTTTTGTGATAAAATATTTCAATATTATTATTAAATTTATTTCACATCTTAACATGTTATATACTATTACTTATTTTATTATTATCATGCCAGATGTTTTGACAATATACAGCTTTTGTGTAAAAAACATCTTAGGTGTGTTGACTAATGTAAAATTGGTCATATTTTGAACATATAAAAAATAATAATCATGAAATAATTATAATATTTATACATAAATTATAATTTTTAAACCCATCATGAAATATTTTTAGGAATAAATGAACTAATATTATGATCATGAAGATGGTAGGTCGTTACGTACGCATGAGTAATGTTTCCATTTTTCAATGATCATAATCAAAAGAACATAAGTAAAATTTATCCTTCTAGAATGATTAAAATATCAAAAATAATATAATTTTTAATAATATATGTTTATAAATATCATACATTTGATGTGATGATGAAAATGGTATTTCTTCGCTTCAACGAGGTGGTGGTCCCCACGACCATGAATAATGTTATCACTCTTTTTAGTGATTGAATAGGTAAAAAGGAAAACTATAAATTATATTTTAATAATTATAAATATTTCATGAAAAACATAAATATTTTATTTTTATCACATATATTTATTATATTTACCGTTATTAACTTACAAGTAACATGTTAGTGGAAAATGAATCACATCGCTTCGCGAGACTATAGCCCGACGTACAAACAAGTGACATTATCGTATCTCCTACGGTATGGAACACAAAAGAGTATATATGATATAATTAATAATTATGCATAATTATGTTATAAATATGACTTATAAACTTTATATCCATCATCATACCCAACCGGGAGAGGTGGTTATGGAAAAATGAATGACACCGTTTTGTGGGGCGGTAATCCGTTGTATACACCAATAATGATTTCATAACCCATTTGGTGGAAGTGTGTTTGGTTTTAGAACCTAATATTAAAATAATGGAATATAATTTTATCAAGGATACTAAGGTTATTATAACATCTTGTAATAATAACAATTTAATTGGGCGAATAAAGAAATAAAAAAATACTTATTGATGAACATTATATAATGTTCAGGAAACTCTTTTTAGTTTGCACAAAAGGCCTTATTTTGTTTTATTTATACCAAAATTAATCCTTATATATTGAGAGGATATAAATTTAGAATTTATTTGGGTCGATTTTTTATGATCCAAAATTCCTTATAGGTGTGATTAAGTGAGGGGAGTGAGTGGCCTTTCATACTTGAGTTGGAGTGGCATTATTGTAGATACACCAAAGTATTAAATATTTGGAGGTCAATGTTACCTAATGTGGATAAGCAATTGATAATTAATTGTTTATACGGAATATATGGTAGATAATCACCTCCACCACTGAATTAAAATACTATTTAAACATTTTTTCCTTAACTTCTAAGTTTCCATATTTTTTCATATTGATTTTTCATTATGGTATCTAGTTTTTAAACCATAACTTTTATCCTTTAAAACTAAATGAAAGAGATCCATATTAGATAATTTTTACCCCCTAATAATAAATTTTAAATCTGAAATATAAAATAAATAAACTCTCAGTGTTTGAATTAATATTTATCACAAGTGCATATTACACGCAAAAAACCTATTTCAACTGTAACCGCACTAAAAGAGTTTGTACTACTTAGTGGTCAATATAGACATTATAAAAAAAATTGGCCATGTATGTAAAATATTTTATTTCTTTATCATTTAAAAATAAAATGGTTTAATATATTAATTTTATTAATTTTAATCAATTAATAGAATATAATGTATCAAATAATATCATTATTGTAAATTTTGACATTATTCATTTAAATAGAATTTAAAAAATAAAAATAAATGATGGAAGTAGAGTGTGTTTTTCTCAAACATATTAAAAACTATATATTAATATATAAAAATAATGGAAGACAATAATTTACACAATTAAATCAACTTTTACATTTTATAGTTCCATTTATTAAAGATAATAATTGACTAAAAAATTATTGTGTTGTAATTTCTTAGGAATTTAAAGAAATTATTTCATCCACAAAAATTGAATAAATTATAATGATGAAAAAAATAATTTAATTTTAAATATAATTTTTATAACCAATCATTTTTTGTTCATTTTTCCTATCCCGATGCTTATAGATATTAAATGGAAAAGGGTTCCATTTTTACGTTTTCATTACTTACCTTATTATATAGGTCACAATAATTGAAAATTATCCCAAAAAAAAATTGATAATAATGACATGATGGTATAAATATGGAAATAAAAATTTTTTTGGTTATGTTAACCCTTTTATTCTTTGTTTAACCCTATAGTAAATCCTTTTTCACCATAATTGTAAAAATTAATTTTTACTACATTAACAATTTATTTTGATAAAACATTAAGTTGATCTTATTAGAAATTATAAATTTTTTAGATTCCAAATATGTAACCCATTTTTAAATACTCAACTCATAGAAGTAGAAAATTTTAATTGAAAAAAAATCCTACAAAGGCTGGGAGACATTAGGTTTTTAAGAGGAGTATTATTTTTGAAAAATATTACACTCTAATAACTCAGTGAATAACAATAATAATAATTGTATGAAACAAAATTTTTATTTAATTATATAAAATCAATATGTTTCACTTAAAAACATAACTATTTGGGATTAGTTTAATTAATTAAAATTTTGAAACATTATTCATTTTAAAATAGTTTTTAAGAAACCATGTTTTAATCCCCAAAACAAGATTATATTAAAACCCAATATAATGTTTAGTCAAAATAAATATGTTTATAAAATATAAACTAAGTCATTTAAAAACATATTAAAATAATATGTTTACATTCAAATTACTTAATTTTTTGAAACTAACTGACTAATAAAAAAATCAGAATTATTCATTATTCACTGAAAAGTAAATATTTTGAAAAACAACAAATTTTTCCACCCAAAGTAAATTTTGATATTTTTATTATTAAAAATGAAGTTAATTTTATCAAATAAATTTTATAATGTTTCAAAAGTTTAATATAATATTATTTTTCCACAAAATTAGTAAAAATCATTTTTGAAGATAACATATTTTTGAGGAATAAAACCACTTTACTAAAAATTGATTGATTATAAATAAATATTTTATCAATAATTTATATTGAGTAAGAAATATATATATATATATAATACTATTAATACCTTCCAATTTAATGGCTAGGTTATAATGGTAATATATATTATGCATCGTTTAAGTTCGTTGTTGCGTTTCAAACACACTATAAAACATAGTTTTCTTTTATGAAATATCATGGGGTTGAATTTAAGTCACATCAACCATGGTGGAACTTAATTTCCTCAATTATTTCATAGGTTATTTTCATTCAAGCATTCTATAAGCTCTGTTACGGTATCCTACATAGAATATCATCAATTGTTTTTACTCTATAAATCCCTATACAACACACTCACCTCCACCTCATTAAAAAATCAACATTTCAACTTCGATGTTGGAATGAATCCCAATATTCCAGCATCAAAAATCCACCATGTAAGATTTTATGGTGTTTCCATCATCATGTATACAACTATTTTCAACCATTCATTTATTGTACGACTATTTTCACCAGACCATCCATGCAGATGATGGTTGCATTAGGATCCCCTCAGTTGTCACAAGACATTTCATCACGTTTCCAGTGATCTCCCATTGTGGATTTATGTATAAAATTATTCATAGAGTCCATCATGATATTAATTGTTTCTTTTTTTCTTCTACTAATTTTCCAAAAATGTAGAGGTGAATGTGGTAGGTTTGTCTCAAGCTTTTTTGAATCCACTCATGGCAGTCTATGGTGTAGTGATATTCATTGAAGGTGATGCTGGTGAACCCTCAAATCATATTTAAAGAATATGAGTGTGACTATGTCCTTTTAAAACTTCAATGAATATACATTTTAAATGGATTTATCATGCTCATGTGTTCCTACCCGACATAAATTCTCTACTCGTCCAACCTTCACTATATCATACACGACGTAATAACATACCTCATTATGAGAAGCTCATGTGTTGGTCCACACAAGTCCTTATCCCATGTTTTGACCCATATTATAATTTCCAATAGTTATATTAGTAATATTTAGTAACCTTTAAACTATTTTATCTTACGTTACATACACTCTTAGGCAATGACTGACCTGCCTTGCCCTTATTCATGCTAACATCTGATAGGAACCTTAGGGAAAATTAGTTGGTTGCCTCTTAAGTGACTTGATCTCCTAGGGATATTAGATATAGATAATCCCATTTTTAGAACTTACAACATGAAAATATTCTTGAAAAATTAAAAAAAAAACTCATATCAAATAATATGGTTCAATCACATTAGATCAAAGATGAATTAAAACAATTAGAAACTAGTTTTTACAAAATTTCCTCAACTCATTATAAATTATTCCTTTATATCAAATATGTAAATTTTTCCATAAATTAATAATTTAATGATAGTTAATACATTTAAGTTCAATGTAAAAAAATATAAAAATATTATCTCATCCAATTCCCCCACAATTAAACCTTACACCCCTATGGAATCCAAAGAAACCTACTGAAAAAAATAATTATCCAGCCAAGGTTAAAACTCACAAAATAGAAAATAATAGAATGAATGATTTTTTCATCATTGAAAATATCATGCCTCATCTATAATTCATTTATACCACCCAATACAAATTTTATAATATATTATATTTCTAGGTTTTTGAATAGAATTTAATCTAATGGAATTAAAATTTTAACAAGTGGAACTGACATAAATTATTGTTTTATAATCTTCTCATGTAAAAGGTCAATTTCCTACTTCCTTAATAAATCTCAAATGATATTATCATATGTTAATTTCTCAATTATATCTTTAGGGATAAATATTTCCATCACTTAAAACCATTACTTTTTTAAAATTTAGGAACGATATTGTTTTCTTTAATTTTTTTTATTTTTCATTCATAAATATCTCATTACATCGTGTGGGATACTAATTTCCCATTTTAATCAAGTTTAAAATTAATAATAAGAATTTCTTTTTTATGTGGGTCCCTGAGGTTTTATTTTTACAATAGAAATTTTACTCATGATAAAGTTAAAAATTCAATTTCCCACTCTTTTAATTTTGATTCCACTTAATTATTTCCAATTAACATCCTTTTCAAAATTATTTAAAATATATATATGAAATAATTGGTGAATCATTATCAATAATAATAAAACATTATTAAGAAAAAATTAAATTAAATCTATAAAATTATCACGATATAATTTTTTCGCTAGGCATTATAGGATTTAGAGAAAAATAATCTTAAAATAAAACACTCCAAAAATTAAAATTTGAAATAAAAAATCATAAAAATATAAGAAATAATGGTACCAAACCCCCAAATATTGAAAATTACTACCCCATTTTTGATTTTAAAATTATTTTATCATCCTTACATGAATAATTAAATTTTAAAGTAAAACAAATAAGTGAAATGATGCATACTAGGTTACTTATTGGTAGTGGTATCTCTGAGCTTCTCTCCTAAATTTCACCCACAAGAAACCTACATGTAATAACAAGAAAATATTTGAAAAATTATTGAAATTATAATTAATTAAAATAAATAGAAAGATAAATGGGAAAGAAAAGAACGTAAAATCTTGGTTTAACTTCCAAGGGGGCCTGGGTTTTGGTTTCATCCAGAAGAGTAGTTTCAAATATCATCCAAAGCCTAAATATTGTTATAGATTATTTTATTAGGACAACCACATTAATTTATATCCAATATTCTTCATATTTCCTTTCTTTATAAGGAATATCATGATATACTTCTAAACGTCCATCCCATTGGAAATCAACTATAATTTACTTAGTGGCAGTTAGAGAAAATATGGTTCCACATATTTATCAACTAATACTTATATATATTATTTATTAAAATCTAGGGAATTATATTCATGGTATTTATAAATAGATTTTACAAGGGGTATTTAATAAATTAGTTCTATTTAAAAAAAATTAAAACATATAGAAACAGTATAAAAATCTATCATTTTAAAGTAGGCATCTTGTAATTTTGATTCTTCATGAAAAGATAGTAATATTTATTTAATAATTACCTCTAATAAATTATAAATTATTTTTGGGTTCTTAATGTGTTTCTCACCAAGTGTGTCATCCACATCTTCATTACTCTCCATGGAAAATGAAGTGTTTGGAAAATATGATAAATTTAAACTATGGCAGTTAATTATTAATTCAATTTTAAAAAAACAAATGAAAATTACTTTCAAAATGGATTTATTAGTTTAGTTGGTTCGGCCTAAACTATTTATTCATTAGTCAATGCCTTTATATTTTGGTTATAGTGGATGGAATTAGTTAGTTATTCTCCTCAATTATATATGTTCAAAGTCCACAATTTTTTTGGGTTTTTCTTCCATATGTTGAGAAAGATAGTGCATAATTGTTTCAAATTATTTAACAATGGTATGATCTTGTTGTTTATAAATACATATAAATATATCCATAAATTTATCAAAATAGCATTGATATTATATAATTATATTAGTAGACACATCATTTGTATTAATCTCTTATTGGAATGGTCGAGTGAGGCCTCGTAGTAGATCTTCAATCATCTCCTTTGCGGCCTCCAAAAGTTCATCAACATGAAAATTTAGTGTGGCTACTTATACCTGCACTTGTTTGGGGTTTTTATTATTTTTTTCCTCATTGGATATATATATTTATTCATTAAAAAAATATTTTCTTCCTTACCTCGTGAATTTATTTTCTAATTTCCTATAGTTGAACTTTTCTTTCATTTTGAATTTATTTCTCTCATGACACCATTGTATCATTAAAATATATAGAATAATTTGAATCAGAAAGAATAATGGAAAAAAATCAATTTTTTTATGAAAGAAAATACATATTAATTACAAAATGTGATAAATAAATAGATAATGATACACCGATTATATCTTGGAATTGATGCTACATTTAAGCAAAGATATCACAGGTTATTACCAAAGCTATTATTTATTTTCTTTGTGAAATTATATGGTTGAACAAAATCAACTCTCTTGAGGAAATTTTTAAATAAAATAATCACTACTCCCAATCACTTTATAATATATGTTGGTATTTTTTTCATTGGTAAAAGTAGTATAAAAATAAATGGATTGGGATTGTTGAAAGAAAAATACAAAATTATAATGAAATGAAAATGCAGATAGAATGAATATGATTAGAAACAAATAACATAGTCCTATGTTTGGCTACACTAGATCTTTATTTATTAATTATTATTATCTAGATTATATTTTATAGTTCATCCCACTATAAATGAAATATTATTATGTACTATGAGTGTGATATTTTACATATCTCAGAGATCTCTTTGGGAAACCATTTGTCACCTCTTCCAATAGTAAATAATTGTAAACACACCTCAATCAAGAGTGTGACACATTTTAAGACCTCTATCAATAATATGTAGTTTCATCATTACAGCATATTAAAATTCATCAGATAAAGATAATATCAAATTGAATGGAGGAAATAATTATCTGGTAGTGAATTGAATGAGTTTGAGATTTATTCCAAGGATCGATGGACGATATCCAGACCAACCAATATAACTAATCTCTACCTAAACACAAATAGAATAAATACAATAAGGATTAAATATAATAAATTCGGGAGCAACATGAAAATGTCCCCCAAGTCCAATTCTCTTGTTAGTCACTCACCATCATGTGTGTGAGAGGTCATGGTAAATAGAGTGAGATGAGAGTTAGGATAATAATGAGTAATTTTAACACAACTATATGGCATGCTATTTAATAATAAAAGAAAATTAAATACAATACTATAAAATTTGAACTCTACAAGAGAAATGGTGGATCCCCTTCATATCATTCTTCATCTTGGATTTATATGCAATAAGTTCCTTAATCTCACATTGAATATACTTCTAAATATTACCTTTATTCATGCAATAATTTATGTGGTCAAAGATTCATAATTCTCATCATATGATCTCAGAATAAAATATTTCTAGTTTTATCATTGATTGAACATTTACAACATGATTTTATTGTATGTAAAAAAATTATTATGATCATGTGATGTATTTTTATAGAAATTATTTTCTTTTTTGGCACATGGAATTATGGAATTTACCTCATCAAATGCCACATTAAATCATTCGAACCAGTGCGGTACTATAATGCCCCAACCCCAGAAGCCTAGAGTCGGTGCGTTATTATGTATCATTGGCATGATCACAAAAGATCAAGTCTCGAAAGACTGATTAGTTTAGTAGAATTTGAAGTACTAGATACATTCACAAGGTTTACATTAAATATTAAAATGGAAAAAAACAACAACATTTTTTCCATATACAACACTGTAATCCCATAGACTATCCCTGCAGGTCAGTCATAATATACCTCTTTGCATCTTGGGAAAAATAAAACATATAAAGGGGTGAGATCAGATGCTCAGTAAGGATAACAATATAGAAAAACATTCCTAAATAAGCACAAACATTTAAGGAAATGTAGAAAACTAAAATAAAAGCTTTTTAAACATAAAATTCATAATAATATGGAAAATATAAATCCAAATAATGTCATTTACTTACTCACATGGATTTTCTACTTGTAAAACAATCAAATGAAATATCAATAGATACTTTCATAATTATGGAATGCATAATCCCATACTTCATAACCAAAAATTAAAGGCGTTGTTCCTAGAATAAAAATAAGATTTGGTCAAGGCCTTGTGACAAAAACACTAGTTTGTCTAATGAGACCTACTGATGCATCGATGAGCTATATCAGGCTCCACCCGTCAAATACTAAGTCCACCACATTCGTTATTTGAAAATTTTTAATCAAAACATAAATATTCGTATAAAATATATCATAAAAAATTTCAACAATTTATCCGTAAACCATGAATGGAATAAAATAAAACATCCAAATTAAAACATATCACAAAACCTTTAATACAATATGGAAGTTTTGTATCTTAATAAATCAACTTCAAATAAACATAAAATCCATCAAAGGATGTTGACAAAGATGAAATCAAAACATTTTTTAGATAAATATATCTTTCTATTTTGAAATCATTTAAGAGTCACATAATTATAAAGAAAACATTTATTTTGTAAATATTCTTATAAGCTTGTATGGGAAGCTTCTATGATGTTATAACGGTAGAAAATAGCTGCAGCTTCCGTATAAATTAAAAAACATTCTTACTTTAATTTTGTCGAAAAGGTCATAAGGTACCTTGTTTGGAAAATGACAGAAAGATTCCTCTCATAATATATAAGGTCAAATAAGGGTATATATTACATTACCCCATTTCTAGTAAAAAATGTTTTAAAATAC
The DNA here is from genome assembly GCA_963277665.1 of Viscum album. Taxonomy (NCBI): domain Eukaryota; kingdom Viridiplantae; phylum Streptophyta; class Magnoliopsida; order Santalales; family Viscaceae; genus Viscum; species Viscum album. Next base: position 224,934,113 of record OY728141.1, read on the forward strand.
ATTTTTATGAAACAGGGATGTGGATGCTAAAGAGGTCCCAGTAGATACTTATGTAAAAAAACCATGGATAATAAAGAGATTGTAAAATTAACCCTTACCTTGTACTTTTCCTTGGACGAGGGTAGGTTAACCTCCTGTATAATTGTGAAATAATTGTAATTAAATTATACAAGAATCATATACATTAATATGATATCATATATGATCTTTTAACATTTCTTTGTTAATAATATCTTAGTATTATCATCATTTCGGGTGTTAACTAATTTGCTTTCCTTTATATGATTTGCTACGTAAGTATTGTTTGTTATGGATAGGATGTATCTTATTCATATTCATAATGATATTATGTTTTTAAAAATTAATTTTAATCATCTAATGAACATTATTATTGAATGTATAAGATGGGGAATGAATCTTATCGCGTTCATGGAGATGGTAATCTGTACGTAGGCACAAGGGACAAAATCATTATTTTGATATTAAAATAATACATATTTGGAAGGAATATAATATATAATAGTAATTATCATGTTATATTTTTTATTTAAATCAACTAAACCTCATTATTATACCCATCCAAATAATAATGTATTGAATAACAATTACACCACGACGTGGAGACGGTAAGCCGTACGTACGCACGTATGGTGACATGTCATTCATAGCATGGATAAAATAACGAATATTGTTGTACCATTTTTATAATAACATAACAGTATATATAAGATACATGAGTTATTATTTGATAATGGAAACAACAATGAAATATGAAGTGTAAGAAGAAAATAACATGAAAGAGGTGATAAAATATTTACCTCTTCATCGGGTTCTCCCTTTCGATTTGATCAAAAAGGCTCCTTAAGTTGTCTTTATGACTAAAGGAAGGCCTCTAGGATTAATGGAGGATATTTGGGAGGGTATTTGGGTAGGGATTGTCCTATCCAAATGGCTTTTAAGGTGTGGATTGGAGAGAAGGGGAAGTGCCCTTTTATAAGAGGGGTGAGGGGAACCTTAGGAAAAGATAGAAATATTTTTTATAATAAAATCATTTTCGGTTTCTAATTGCTCAAAAATGAATTATGTAAAGGATAACATGGGTATGAGTCAAAAACCCCTAAAAAGGTTTTATATAGGTTTGGGTCACTATATTAAATTATCTTTTACATTTCACTCTTAGTTAAATAGTTTGACATTTACCATTTCTCTTTATATTTTTATATAATGTGGTTAATAAAATTACTATAAAATTTGAATAGAGCCCCGAGTGGTTCATTAATGATACAACTATCATTATATAAATCTTTTTGCCGAAACATATATTTTTAAGAATATAATATCAATTAATAATATAATATTTGTTTTCAAAACTCTTTAATGTCAATTTTGACACTATTTGGTAATTTTTTTCTAAATTCATAACAGCATTATTACAAAGAATAAAATTATTCTAATCAACCCTAACATGTCATATTAATTTATAAAATAAGTTTAATTCATAAAAAGTCTCAAATTACATTTATTTGGATATTTATAATATCAATTATTTTAATATTTCATTATTTAGGTAATGACTACATCATCAATGTGTCCTAAATAAATTATATTATTTAATGTCTAAAAATTATAAATAAAATTCCATTATTTATGAAATCCTTTTAGATATCTAGTGAATATTTATAGTTGATTATATATTGTCTGTATCCCTAAATTGAAAATTGTTAAGTTATTATACTTTGAATTTAACTCGTTTAACTCTTCTTTAAATAAAATAATAATAAATGTCCTAATATAATCCAAGTGGACCTAGAGGATCATATTTTATTTATATGGTTGTTTTTGGTCGAATTACACATATCCAATAGAATTATGATATGTTTTAGGGTAATAATAATATCATTTTACCCTTAATTACCCTATTTACTTTTAACCGTGGTAAATAAAAGTAAAAAGTTACTATTCACCGATAAATATTTTCTACTTCTTGAACCACATTTTACTTATAGATATCAACCATGTCCCTTGGATTTTTGAAATTCAACTCACAGAAGCGGTAAAATTATGATATATGTAAATTTGAAAATGCTCCTAGAAGATTGGGTAAAAGACGATAAAAAGTGCAATAAAATCTTTATATATCTAAAATTATTATAAACAAAATCCAATGAATTACATTGAACTTATATACGTATTATATATCTATTTTTACCTAAAATAAATTTTAATAAAATAAGTAATTATTTAAATAAAAATTCGGTTTTAAACTATAGCTAAGTGTTTTTCACTATTCATCAAAAATTGAATGTTTTCAGAAAAACATCAAAAATTCACCCTAAGATAATTTCGATATTCCAAATCCAAAAACGAAGTCCATTTTAAACGAAAAACTTTATAAAATTTAAAAAAGTGGGTATTACTATTCATAACGGCTTGTTTGATTGGTCGTGGTGTGTTAGAACATGATGTTTCGTACAACATGCGCTTTTATATTATTCAAAAAGAAGCGTACCCTGGAAGCTTGGGGTGTTACATTATCCCCTCTTTCAAATAATATCATCCTCGAAATTTCAAGAATATTTCTGAATAAAAAGACTTTGGTGGTTCTTCATCATAAGTTTTTCAGGTTCCCACATTGCCTCTTCCATTTTTTGGTTTCTCCAAAGAACATTTACCAAACGAGCCATCCGGTTTCTCAGAACTTGTTCTATTCTATCAAAAACCTTGACAAGATCTTCGCAATATGATAGATCAGGTTCCAGTTCGATGTCCCCATAAGTGAGTACATGTGTTGGGTCAGGCATGTATTTTCTCAATAGTGATATGTGGAATACATCGTGAACTTTGGAGAGACTTGGCAGCATTTCCAAATTATAAGATACAACACCAATTCGTTCTATAATTTTGAAAGGTCCGATGTACTTGGGACTTAATTTTCCTTTCTTACAGAAACGTATAACACCCTTCCATCTAGATAACTTGAAGAAAAAATAATATCCAACCTGAAATTCCAAATCCTTCCTTCATTTATCGGCATATCTTTTCTGCCTACTTTGAGCTGCTTTGAGGTGGGATTGGATTACCTTCACCTTTTTCATCGTTTCCTCTACAGGTTTAGGGCCTCTGAGTTTTCTTTCCCCATCATAACCCAAAAGGTTGGTGTGCTGCATCTCTTTTCCATATAATGCTTCATATGTTGCCAACTAAATATTTTAATGGAAGATATTTTTATAGAAAATTTCTACCAGAGGTAAATATTGATCCTACATACATTAAAAGTCATGTGATCATGATCTCCACATTTCATCTAAGGTTTGAATAGTCCATTCTGATTTCCACCAGTTTGGGTGTGGTCAGTAGTGCTAAAACGAAGTTCAGTATCTAGGGTTTTCTGAAGACTTTTCCAGAATCATTATGTTAAACGTGGAGCAAGATCAGAAACAATCAATAGGGGTACTCCACGAAGTCTCAAAACTTTATTAATATATATTCCTACTTGATGTTCAAGTAGTAAATATTCTCTTATAGCAAAAAAATGTGCTGACATGGTATGATGATTAGTAATGTCCCATATTGCATCATTCCTTCTAAGAGTCATTGGTAGTCCCATGACAAAGTCCATCGTAATATTATCTCATTTCCCCTCAGGTATGGGAAGAGGTTGCGTGACTCCTCCAGGCTGTTGCCTTATAGCCTTCACTTGTTGACAAACCATACATCTTGACACTAAATTAGCTCTCTCCCTCTTCATGTTGTCCCTCCAAAAATGTTCCTTCAAATCTATATACATTTTGGTGATCCTTGGGTGTATAGAGAAATTGGAACTACGAGCATCATCCAAAAATTCATTTTTTAGATCAGGTATATCATGAACAAAACGTCACTTCACAATTTTCAAAATTCCATCTTCATATACAAAGTCACTCAATCTCCCGTTATTCATACCTTTAATATTATTTTGAAACTCTTCATCATCGGTCAAAGAAAATGTCATCCTTTCTAGTAATGATGGTTTTCTAACCATTTGAAAATGTATTGATTTTTCACCTTCCATGGTTATTCCCATATCCATATTTACTAGATCTATGAAAATAGGGTCCCTTTCAACTCTCATCTTATTTAAAACTCCATGATCTTTTCTGCTCAAAGCATTGGCCACCTTATTTTCCTTCCCAGGGTGTTAGTATATCGTGAAATCATAACCCGTGAGTAGTTTATGCCATCATCTTTGCCTCATGTTGAGTTCTTTTTTTGAGAAAATATAATTCAAACTCTTTTGATCAATATAAATCTCACATTTTTCACCTCAGAGACAATGTATCCATATCATCAAAGAATAGATTACAACTACTAACTCCAGATCATGAGTAAGATAGTTTTTATCATTGATTTGTAGCTATTGTGATGCATAGGAAATAACCCTATCATTCTGTATAAGGACACAACCAAGTTCTTTCGTGGAAGCATCACTATAAATAACAAACCCATCATTCCCGATGGTAGAGTCTATATAGGTTCATTGACTAATCTTCTCTTAAATTCCTCAAAACATTATTCACACTCTTTTGTACAAATAAATTTCACCCCTTTACGTGTGAGCTTGGATAATGTGTTATCCAATCAGGAAGAATTCCATAAGAAATGATGATAATAACCTTAAAAACCAATCAAACTGCATACCTCAGTTATACTCATCGGTGCTGGCCATTCTTGGATTGCCCATGTCTTAAAAGGATCTACAAATATTCCATCCTTAGAGATGATATGGCCTAGAAAAGAAATATCTTGAACCCAGAATTCACACATGATAAACTTCCCATATAATTCATTTCTTCTAAGATTATTCAAGATAATGCGCAAGTGAGTTTCATGATATTCCTATATTTTGGAGTATACCAACATGTCATCAATAAATACCATTAAAAATTCATCATGATATTCCTCGAAAAATCTATTCATTAGATACATGAAGACATAGGGTGCATTATTCAATCCAAAAGGAATTACAGAAAACTCGTAATGCCCGTACCTAGTTTGAAAAGTTGTTTTCGGAAAGTATTCCTTCATCACACACAACTGATGATATCTAGATCGAAGATCAATCTTTGAAAAGTATTGATCTACATGAAGTTGTCCAAATAAATCATCAATGCGATGATGGGGACACTTGTTATTTATTTTTATAACATTGATATCCCTGTAGTCAATAAACAACCTCATAGATCCAACTGACTTATTAAAAAAAAGGATAGGGGCTCCCCATGGAGAAACACTAGGGGAAATAAGTCCATTATTACACAATTCCTCTAGTTGTTTCTTTAGTTCCACTAATACAAAAATGGCTATTTTATAAGTGGTCTTCAATATGGGCCTTGAACCAGGAATTAAACCAATGGGAAACTCAATTCCTCATTCAGAAGGATGTCTAGGTAAATCCTTTGGAAATACATCAACATACTCTTGCACAACTGGTATATCCTCTGTTTTAACATTCTTTTCCTCACCCACAGTTATTTCATTATCTTTATCCCCAATAATTGAATATAGTTGAGCAATTGGGGTGGATCTGGATAAAAATTAAGTGGTGACGATTCGGCTCTAAAGATAAGGTGTTCCTTATCATCATCATCAAAAATAATAACCTCCTCCATTTTAAAATATATTTTTGCATCATGGTCCGAAATCCAATCAATACTGAGGAATATATAAAATTCAATCATGGGTATGATGATGAGATCTGCAAATAGAGAACATTTATATTCTTTAATGGTGATTGATTCCCAAAACATTATTGTAATGATACTTCCCTTATTAGTTTTGACTGATAACTCCCTAGTTAAATCAAATTGAAAATATCTAATTTTCTTAGCAAACTGGGAAAATATAAAACAATGAAATGATCCAGAATCAAATAAATCATTGGATGAACTTGAGGAAACCATTAAATTACCAGGAAATACGTCTTTCGGAGCTTCAACCTCAGTAGTAGTGAATGCATAAGCTTGGAACTGATCCCCTAGAATGTTCTGTTTTATGTTCCCCTGAAAATTAGGAAATTAATTCGCATAATGCCCCCTTTCTCTATAATTGAAGCATTCAACATCAACAACATCTTTCTTCCACTTGAAATCATGATCTTGGTGGCCTTTTTCACCACACTTGTAATAGATTCCAATTTACTTCAAGCAAGCACCAGGGTGATTCATCTCACATTTACTATAGGATGGATATTCAAATTTTTTCTATTTTTCCCCTTATTTCTATTTCCAGAGTGTTCATCATATCTCTTCTTCTCTTGATTTGATTTAAAGTTATAAGACTTAGAGAATTCTTTTTCTATCTTGATAGCACATGGGAAAATATCTTCGTACGATGAGAAGGATTGTGAGACTAACACATAATGGAGAAATGGTTTTGACCCATAAAATAAATGATAACTCTTACTTCTTGGGTTATGTATATAATCTTCAACATCCCTCGCTAACCTTGTAAAGTTAGATTCATACTTCGTGACATTCTTATCCTCCTTTTTCCTTACACTCAGAAATTGTCTTTCCATATCTTCTCAATGGTCATGATGAAAGTATTTTTCTAATAAAATACTTTAAACTCCCACCATTCCAAATTTGATACTTTATCATCTTCCTTTATGTTTGGAATCAATGACCACCATTGATCAGCATCTCTAGTGAGGCGGTAAACTGCCATGACAAATGTTTCCGTTTTTTTACTCCCCAAGGCGTGGAATATTTTCTCTAAGGAATTTATCCATTGCTCAAATACTAGAGGTTTTATACCCCATTGAATTTTGGTGGTTGTTGCCTCATGAAGAGTTCTAACATTGATCCTCCATGCTTTGGATTAGGGAGCTTCATACAGGTAAGGTTATTATTCATAACCTGAGTGATTTTTCCCAGTATAGTGATTAGCGGATCTGCACCAGTTGCAACACCAACTCCACTATAATTATCTTGAGTACGAGGGAAATCCCAACATGGAGTTCGTGCATTGATACAATTTCCATTCCTTCAACTAGGTACTACTTCTAAATAATGACATAAACTAGATTAGTTTATGAATCAAAATACATAAATCCAATCTTAGAAAACACTTAACATAAATTGAACAGTTTATTGATATAATCCATAATCATAAAAAATGTTTTCTTTGAGGATGTATATACTCATAAACCATTTATAATGGTTTTTAAAGAAAATAAGATTTATCCTAAGCATATCCCCAGGGAGTGTCGTAACCAAAAGTGCACCAAGGCTCGTTGTCGTGCACTAGTTCACGTTCGAGTCCAGCTCAATACGGTGTTTTTAGGTTTTACCCCTAGGTACATCTTTACCAGAGCCACCTCCACCAGATCACATCCATACAGGGATGTATTGCTTGGAAAACTCTCAAAATCACTACAATACCAAAATTCTAGGAAGTTCTTCTATACTAATACTCAATGTTTGTCTTAGGGATATGTGCTCTAATCATTGTTTATATAAATCCAGTTTCAAACGTTAGTACTAAACTTCCATTAATACCAAATGTAACTCCCTAACCCCAGAATCAAAGAGTCGTTGCATTATTATGTATCATAGGAATGATCACAAAAGATCAAGTCTCGAAAGACCGATTAGTTTAGTAGCCTTGGATGTACTTGATAGATTCATAAGGTTTACATTACAACCTAAAATAGAAAACTACAACAACATTGTTTACATAAACAAAACTTAAATCCCATAGACTATCCCTGTAGGTCAGTCATAATATACTTATTTCCATTCTGGGAAAAATGAAACATAGAAAGGGGTGAGCTCAGATGCACGGTAAGGATAAAAACATAGCAGAAACATTCATAAATAAGTATAAACATTTAAGAAAATTTATAAAACTAAAACTAAAGCCTTTTCAACAATAAATTCATTATAATATGGAAAATATAAATCAAAATAATTCCATTTAATTACTCACATGGATATTCTACTAGTCGAATAATCACATGAAATATCAATAGCCACTTTCTTAAGGATGGAATGCATAATACCAAACATCATAACCACAGAGTCAGGGCCTTGTTCTAAGACTACAAATAGGATTTTTTCAAGGCCTTGTTCCAAGACACTAGTTTTTCTCTTGAGACCTACTGATGCATCAATGAAAAGGTTTAAACATAACATAAACATTCGTATTAAATCTAGCAAATAAAATGTCAATAATTTATCCATAAACCATGAATATTATAGAATAACACATCCACAGTAAAACATATAAAAAAACCTACAATACAATATAGAATATTTTTATCATAATAAATCAACATCAAATAAACATAAAATCCATCAAATAATATTGACATTGATGAAATCAAAACCCTTTTTATTTAAATATCTCTTTTTATTTTGAAATCATATAAGAATCAAATAATTATAAATAAAACATTTCTTTTATAAAATATTTTTATAATCTTGTAAGGGAAGATTTTTTGATGTTATAACAGCAGAAAATAGCCGCACCCGTCATTTAAGTAAAAAAAATTCTTACCTTAATTTTCTCGAAATAGACATAAAGTACCTTGTTTGGAAAATGACAGAAGGATTCCATTAAAAACATATAAGTTAAAATAAGAGTATAAATGAATTTACCCCATTGTCTTGTAACACCTATTTTGAAATACATTTTTATGAAACATTAATGTGGATGATGAGGAGGTCCCAGTAGATACTTTCGTAAAAACAACCTCGGATAATAAAGAGATTGTGAAATTAAAAATTACCCTGTACTTTTCCATTTTTGAGGGTGGGTTTAACTCCTGTATAATGGTGAAATAATTTTTATTAAATTATACAAATTCCATATACATTAATATGATATCATATATGATCTTTTAACATTGTTTTGTTAATTATATCTTAGTGTTATCGTCGTTTTGGGTGTTAACTGATTCATTTTCCATTATATGATTTGTTATGTAAGTAATGATTATTATGGATAAGATGTATATTATTAATATTATGAATTATATTATGTCTTAAAATAATTTTTTTTAATCATCTCATGAATATTAGTCTTGAATTGATACGATGGGGAATGAATCTCATCGCGTTTGTAGAGATTGTAATCCGTACGTGCGCACAAGGGACAATATCATTTTCTTAATATTAAAACAATATATAATTGGATGGTATATCATATATACAGAATAATTATCATGTTATATTTATTATTTAAATAAATTATACATCATTATTATACCCATCCAAATAATTATGTATCAAATAACAATTACACTACGATGTGGAGACGGTAAACCGTACGTACGCACGTATGGTGACATGTCATTAATAGGATGGATAAAATAATGAATATGGTTGTAAAATTTTTATAATTACATAAAAGTATATAGAAGATACTATATTTATTATTTTATAATGGAAACAACACAAAATGATGAAGTGGAAGAAGAAAATAACATGAAAAGTGATAAAATATGTACCCCTTCTTCGGGTTCTTCCTTTTGATTTGATTAAAAGGGCTCCATAGGATTCTTTTCTGACAAAATTAAGGCCTCTAGGATAAAAGGATGATTGTTGAGAGGGTATTTGGGTTGGTTTTGGCCGATCCAAACGGCTTTGAAGGTGGAAATTAGAGAGAAGGGGATGTTCCCTTTTATAATAGGGGTGAGGGGAACCTTACGAAAATCTAGAAATATTTTTTTATAATAAAATAATTTTAGGATTAAAATGGCACAAAAATGTATTATTTAATGGAAAAGGTTTGTATGGGTCGAAAAACCTTCAAATATTAGGTTTTAGACTAGTTTGGGTCACTATATTAACTTTATCTTGTAGATTTACCTCTTAGTTTAAAAGTTTGACATTTACCACGTCTCTTTGTATTTTTATATTATATGGTTCATAAAAAAACCATATACTTCTGAGAGAACCCCAAGTAGTTCATTAATGATTCAACTATCATTATATAAGTTTTTTGTAAGAACTTTAGATATTTAGGAATATAATATCAATTAATAATATAATATTTGTTTTAAAACCTCTTTTTTGTCAATTTTTACACTATTTGGTATTTTGTTTTTTCTAAATTTATAACAGCATTATTACAATGAAACAAATTCATATAAAGAACAATAACATGTCATATTAATTTAAAAAATTTGTGTAATACATATAAATTCTCAAATTACAATTATTTGGACATTTATAATATCAATTATTTAAATATTTCATTAATTAGGTAATTACTGCATCATCATTGTGTCATAAATAAACTAAATTATTTAATTTATAAAAATTATAAATAAATTACCATTATGTAGGAAATATTTCTAAATTTATAATGAATATTTATAGTAAATTTTATATTGTGTGTAACCCTATATTAAAAATGGTTTAGTTATTAAACATTGAATTTAACTCATTTAACTCTACTTTAAATAAAATAATAATGAATGTCCTAATCTAATCCAAGTGGACCTAAAGGATCATATTTTATTCCTAAGGTTTTTTTTGGTCAAATTACTCTTATAAAATATAATTAGGATATTTTTTTGGGTAATAATAATATCATTTTTACCCTTAATTACCATATTTACTTTTAACAGTGGTAATTAAAAGTAAAAAGTTACCACTCAGAAAAAATTATTATTATCTTATTGAATGAAATTTTACTTACTGATATCAACTTTGTCTCTTGGTTTTTTGAAATTCAACTCACAGAAGTGGTGAAATTATGTTTTATGTAAATTTGCAAATGCTCCTAAGAGGTGGGAAAAAAATGGTAAAAAGTTCAATAAAATTATTATATATCTAAAAATATTATAAACTTAGTCCAAGGAATTATATTGAACTTATATAGGTACTATTTATCTATTTTTAACTAAAATAAATTTAAATTAAATAAATAATTATTTAAATAAAAATTCGGTTTTAAACTATAACTCAGTGTTTTTCACTATTCCTCTTAAATTGAACATTTTCAGAAAAATACAACAAAATAACCCTAATCAAATTTGAATATTACAAATCTTAAAACGAAGTCCATTTTTAATGATAAAATTTATAAAATTTCAAAAATTGTGTATTACTATTCATAATGGCTAGTTTGATTGGTTGTGGTGTGTAAGAACTTGAAGTTGCGTACAACACACCCTATTGTATTATTAAAATAGATGTGTACCATGGAGGCTTTGTGGTGTTACAGGTACTCCCCAAAACAACTTTTATAATTTAATGAAATAATTTTACTTGAATGTTTTCTATATATTTTTTTTCCACATCCACATGATATTTCCATGATGAGATCCATGATGAAATTTTTGGATTTTTTTGGTAAACCCTTTTTATCCAGTACAAATCCTCTGTTGTTTTAAGTACTTAAAATATATCATAACAACATTTTATTAATTTTATCCCTATTTTTTCATTCATTCGTGTATTGTAACAACTAGGAACAACTGAGAGCATATGAATCCTACCTTAAATTCCCATTATGGATCGTGCTTTTAAACCATGGTAGTGTCACTCCACTTCTAGCTAGGTAATTCATATGATAACACTATTATAAATAGGCCCCATTGAGAGTAAATTCACCCCATGTTAAATGGTTATTGGTTCCTGGCCCTTCAGGAACCCCCAGTTTCCCCATAAACACATGATCTCCCCTAGGACACTCTATTGTTTGTGAATGGATAACTAGACTAATGAATTTCCATATATGGAAATATGTGTACTTTTAGTGCTTTTTCCACACAAACGGACACCCTGAGAAACATCAACAGAGGTCACACATTTTGACACTAATATTAATATGAAAAATAAAACAAAATTATTTAATTTGGTCAAATTTAAATTCTTCGATTTGGTAATATAACTTCAAAATAAAAACATAAGAATCTATGGAAAAAATTTTATTTATAGGAAAATAACATTCCAAATTATTAACCATTTATGTTCTAATTTTCTATCATTTACTAATAAATTTTTTTTAACTTATTATTCATATAAAAATATATATCATTCATATAAAAAATTTTCCATTTTTAGTTTCGTATAAAGATAATTTTAGAAAATGAATAAATTTTTAATCATAAGGTGTTCTTATTAGTTATCTTAATTTATTAAATATAATGATCTTCATTTTTAAATATATTTAATAATGTGGTTACCACTATTTATACTCACCAACTTGACTACTTCTTTATAATGGTTAAATAGTGCCATATGGGTTTTTATCAATTTTCCTTTGGAATCACGCTATTGAACCAATTATTTTACAATGGGAAATGTAATTTAAAGTCTTAGGGTGTTATATCCATGTCCCTTAGACTTCATTTATAACTGTGGGTGAGGTTCCAAGTATTATTAGGTTATTCTCTATGTTCTGGGTACATGGTTATTATGTGAGAATTTGTGTTTTAATATTTACAAAAAACTTAAATAGATATATAATTATTCTCATAGGGTTTGTTTTGGGATAACTAAATGTTAAAAATTTGGAGTGACCATAAGGGTGCCCAATGATGAGATAATGCATATTGAAATAAAATAAATTATTGATTAAATTCACATGGGATTTGACTTTGATAAATGCTTGGATGGACCATGGTGATAATCCTTGGGTTTGATAGTGATACATGAAAACATAAATATCAAGGATCATACTTTTAGTAATTGTAAATATTTTTCTAACTACATGGAAAGACAAGGGGCCTTGGGTTTGATGATTATACATAATAATTTATAATTACAAGGTTAATATGCTTTATGTTTGTGGATAATGTTAGATTTTTTATAACACCTTGGGGAGATTTACCCTTAGGTTTATCAATGAAACATGATTAGTTATAACATCTTGTGTAATTAACTTTAATTTTTATGTAATTGTTTAGGAAATATTAGGCACATAGATATCCATCTTAGGTCAAATCTTGTATGGTCGATCTAGGGTGTCACTTGGGACCCTAAAGATTGATGGTGGATTTATTTATTTATATCATTCCATTATTTATTATACACATAATCATTCAATTATTAATCAATAAGGATATGATTATAAATTTCATTAGTGGTGGTGTACTAATTTATAATCACACCTTGCTAAGGCTAGTTATTGGTACCCGAGCAGACAACCTTATTTTCATAATAAGATATGGGAAATCACACTGTGTTTGATGAATGATTTTTATTATAGGATGGAGGATGGATGTTTTGGAATGGGATATAATTTGAGACTATTTTCAAGGGTATCCCCAATTTTTCCTTTTTTTATTTTGGTTTTTGTTGTATATGATTAATGTTAATTTAAAACTATATGACATTTTACGTAGTCTCATTTCACAGTGGAAGCATCTGATATGGTCACAAATTAATGATCTGGGGAAGTGAAACATTACAATGTTGTATTAGAGAACATAATTTGGTCTAAATAATTAGGCACATTATATAAGATCTAGGTTATAATCAGAACATGATTTGGAATTTGTGCATTTCAATGGATACCCCATGTATCTGGGATATCTATATTTCCAGGGATGGGATTGATATAACTTCTTTTCACTTGTACTATTGGTGATTCTCTCCTTGAGTCATACTCATTATTATGAGGTTATTTATTTAAGGGATTTTACCTATTTGTTGGGATGGTAAGAGGACATGTGTTCATGCATCATATCAGGCACACATGATTCAGATATGATTTGAATGTTTTCCTGTGATTGATTACCTGGACTATGACACGAGTGATTTTTTTAAAGTGTCTAAAAAAATTTATATGGCATCTTCCATATAATTGTATAGTGGGACGTTACTAATATGATCCTAAATATATATTAATGTCATGTTATCTGCTTAGTTGAATTTAATTTTTTGAGGAGTCAGCTAAATATAATGCCAATTACAAATTTTCAATTTCTTTCCACTATAACAGTGAATTGATTTTTCATTTTATGAGTCTCAATAGTGAATATTTTTTGTTAAATTTAATCATTGAATTTATATTATATGATCCCATATCACGATTATTAGTCAGTGTAATCTAAATAAAATTTCAAGTTAAACATATAAATAATATTCCTCTATAACTTGTACTTGACATTTCATTTAACAGATCCCTTTGGTATGGAAATTTAGGTTAAAGGAAAATGAATAATGTAGAATTTTTAAACCCATATATATGATTCCCAATTAATGGGTATATGATGTTGGTTCTATGTTTTAGTAGTTAGGGATTTTGAGTGAACCTGAGTTATAAGGTCCCCATGATATATGATATAGAGAGTTGCAGGGTGTTTTGCCTATTATCGCTATCCCTGAATTGTGATGTAAAAAATATTAATAAAAATTAATTCAATTATAGGATATAGACTGTGTAATCTAATCTTGATAATGGGGAATGGGCCTAGTGAGACAGATCTTTTTGTGAGTCCTACGCGATATTTTATGTATAAGATAATAGGGTTTTATGCCTATTTTGACATTAATTTTAAACTATATACCAAAGAATAGTGAGATTTCAGGAGTGTATTTAACCCTTTTGTGTTTCTTCCTTACCCAAGAGTGGGTAGGGTAGGTTAGTTTTGATCTTGTATGTGAGACCCTTCTATTTTTGAGATTATGGGGAGCAATGATTCATGTTTTATATCTTTGTTTTACCTCTATTATGTAGAAATATGATTTGAGTAAAACCCTATAGTGGGAATTTTTATTATGTATGGAATAATTAATATATGTGTATGAGAACCCTAGAGATAGAGTGTTGTCTTTTGAGTTTCCATGTAATGTTGAGATGTGTCTTAGGATACTGGTGAATCGAGTGTTTTGAATGAGTAACAGAGTTTTTTCCTACGGTTTTCCAAGATAATTGCAGTATATGAGGGTAATAAACCAAGAGAGTGTACATCCTAAGATAATGGATCCCTTAGACTTGTGAATAAATGGTTATGATTTCGATTGAGATTTATGCATGGGAGTGGTGAAAATACATAGGATAGGATTTTAAATGGATTGTTCATTGTGGGTGGAGATTCTTAGATTAATGTTTTGGGGTTATCTCCATATTTTATGGGATGGGATCAACTGTATGCATATATTTTTTTACAATGTGACTTTTATGGATGGATAAAAAATAGGTAGATCATGGGAGGATTCTTTGGTTTTCCTGGAAATTAAGATATTGATGGTTTTTTTGCAGTTGTTCTTAGCATGGGAGAAATTACCTATAATCATTGAACGAAATCACCTATAGAGATGCCTTTAACTAGATGAGTTGACATGTACTAAGAATGGTAAGACATGTTATTAGGTGCGTCAGCCTAGGATTTTTGGGTTATGACTTGAAATGATCAATTTAGATCCTACATTATAGAAACAATGCAGTTATGTTTCCTAAGAACACCGACTTGGAAACATGAGATGTTGAGAACTATTTTGAATGGTCGAACAAGATACTCCATCACCTGGTACAATGTGACTGGTTTTTTATACTACGTTTTATGTTGGTTGTGGAATCCTATTAGTACCCTTGTGGATGTATTGTTTCTTATTTCTAAATTTATGTGATTATCTCTTTATGGTATGTGTGAAATGTTTATGGATTATTTTTGAGAAATCTATAGGATAAAGAGATTGAGTTGGGAATTTTTCATGAAACCTTAGGCGAGGTCACAATAATAGTTTAAAATTCAATTTTGATGTATTTTATGTTCCTAATGCATTGACAAATTGTTTTTTGATCTATTTTTTTGGTCCTTAGAGACCCATTAGGGTTCAGACCTTTTGAGGTAATAATGTCTTCTTTGGGGTCCAAGACACCTTAATTGTTTTGACCTTATAGAGTGAGGACATGGGTTACAGATGGGATCATAGGATTATCTCCTATAAAATTATCATAGAATTTTAGGAGATACATTTTTGATCTAGGGAAGTAATGAGGTTATAGGAAATTGGGGTTATAACATATTTTAGTTATATGAATATATTTTGTATTGGGTGACAATGTGTTGTTATTTTGGGAAATGAATGCATTCTGGTATGATGGATGCATTAGATGAGGTCTCTAAAAGTAATGAACAACTGGACATGGGGTTATGAGGTTGTTCACGATGATGATATGGTAAAATCATATAGATTATTATCATTGATCTTTTGTGAAAAGCATGAGTTTTGGTGTGGGGAATGTAGGATCTGTGAAATGTTGAGGGGTTTAGAGACTCAATCTGATGACTTTGGGGTTGGAGGGTGCTTCAACTATGGGGAGTTCAGAAATACTATTGTATGAGTTACAATAGGTTATAGTAATGGTCATAAAATATTATAATGGTGGATTCATGTGTGTTGAATCCAATGTATTCGTTCTAAAATTTCTATCCTTAATTTTGAAAATTAAAAACCACTTACAAAAAGCATTATAGTTTACAAAATTTTATACTTCCAACATTCTCAAAGATATTATTAAGAAATTTTTTATGTTTTTATGAATGTAGAAATAGAGATCCATCAGACAGAGATTCTATCATGATCTCCTCCCTCTAAAGTTACTATTCCGAGGTCGATAATGGAGGAAGAGAAAAAATAACCCCCAAGTCCCACCTCTAGGAGGCTCAAAGTTGGAAACTAACATCGAGAGAATAAAAATATCAATATGGGAATCGTTACCCTATATAATTTATGTAGGATCAAAAGATTGAATATCATAAATTAATCAACTCTATGATATAATATAAAATGAAACCAAAACCAACCCACAATAAATGTATAAAAACAACAGATACCAGAAAATGTTTCTAAATAAGTACTCAAAATGAAATGATATGGTAATGAGATAGAGTCAGTCCAATGGCCTAAGATAGAAATGTTCCGAACAATCTTCATGGACCTCTCAAAAACATAAAAATGTTTTTATATGTGTGGGGTAAGAATACAAGTATACATAGTAGAAAAAAACTCTTATGCACATGTAAAAGAGGTATACTAATGTATCAGTGAGAAAATAGTAAAACTAATAGATTTAATAATTATCATTTATGAAATTCCTACCACACCAGGGCTCTCTCACTAAATAACTCATTCAAGTACCATAACATAATATGAATCATATTGAATATAGGGTACCCTGAACTATTTTCCCGCTGATTAGTTGAGCTCACACAACAATGAAGTTCATATAGGTTCTCCCACATATTTTTAATCACAAACTTATTGTAGACACCTAGTCTATCCCATCACAACAAAAATTTCCCACATACACCTAGGAAAACACATCAAATCTCATCTCACACACATACACCGAGTCTATCACATCACATCTCAACTCGTAACTATTGTAGTAGGTTATCTTGAACACATGTGAAATAAACCTCATTCCCTCCTCCTACTATGAACATATACCACAATATAATTTCTTATAATCTAATAAAAATATCCCACCCAAAGACATATGGTTCATCACACCCCATAAAATAAAATATTGATAGTACACTTTTTCAACTCTACCCATCATAGACCATGCATGTCATCATCACCTAAAAGAGTGATCATAGAAGAGTGGGTTCCCACCCATCCATCCTCACCACTTGGGTGTTGATAAAAACACACCAAAAACTATTGGTTTCTAGAACTTGGTTATCAAAATTGCTGAGGTGAAAATATAATTCAAAAATAATATAAAATATACACATATATAAAGAAATAACTAACAACCCTGATCTTTCTTTAACACTTAAACATAATTTATTATATAAAACATCCACTTGATACAACATAGATGATTGAGAGGTCTAGTGTCTTTGAGGCTTAGAAACATTAATTAACAACTTAAAACATGAAATACATATCTCTATTAAAATATTCTTTTACAAAAGCACACACTTTCCTCCGTACTTATCATTGCATTGTATAACAAGAGGACATGCATAAGAAACGCGTGATCTATAAATCATATTAAGAATGTAAATAAGGAATACTATGATGAATTCAATAAATGGTAGGAAATAACCATATCAATATAGAATAAGAGAAACATGAACATAAACGAATGATAGAGCATGACTATCATAACATGGTAATGTGGCATCAATATTTAACATGATATTAGAATTATCAAAGTATTATTGCACATGGAGAATTAGTAAACCCTCACTGAATGTGATTTATCATGAGTAAACCCTGATTTCACGTGATGCTTCATGACACTAATTTTTAGTCAATGCATTCGAGCACTATCAGGGAACACCCTTCGTAATCATTTCATTTCATGCATAAGCGTGCCACATGGATCATACAATATGGAATCATTCAACATCATCATTTCTTCCTAGATAAACAAATGTGGAATAAATACATGAAACTATAAAAACAATATATAAATGTGTGTAAAGGTGAATACCCTTCATAGGGAAATGTGCATGGTATTCACTACATGATGACTTTCTCTTGGATAGCCAGAGTGCATTTTCGGCAGCATAACAATGTGACAAAAGAATTGATTAGAATGTTTGATGAGATAGAAAGTTCTGTGTCATAATGTGTACATAAAATGGAAATTAAGGGGTTCATATGGATAAATTTTCCAACATATGTAATGGAATTTAGATTTATTAAAAAATAATTTCTTGAATGTAAATGAGGAGATAGAAATCACTTACTTAATTTTGGCATGGTAACATGTGTACATGGGAGGAATTAATGAGAGATAAAGGGGTACCCCATCATTAAAACATAATGAGGGTATTATGGTGAAGGTGAAAAATCATACCCCAACATTTTTAATTTAATACAATAGGGTATAACAAAATAATGAAATTCAGACAAAAATGAGAAAGGAAGAAATCCCTTACTTGGAAGTGTGATCTCAAAGCCTTATAAGAGGCTTGATAGAGGATTATTGAGAGCATGGGGAGATTTGGGTGGATTTTAGAAAGAGGGGGAAGAGGTGGGTCAAGATCCAAAGGGTTAAAGTGAAGAGGAAGTGGTATCATGGGTGGGGTTATATAGAAAGAAAGAAGTAATTCATTATTATTTAGAATTTGGACAGTACACATTACACTAATAAAAATCAAAGGCCATCCCATGGATTTTTCCCACGGTTTTTTTAATGGGAAGTGGAAAAAATTAATTTATAAGTGAAATTTCCTAACATATTTAAATATTAGTCTTGGTTATGTGGAGGGGAGTCATGCTCTCAAGTAAATCATTTTAAAAGATCAAAATGTTTTAAAAAAATTTAGGGGTCCACTAATCATTTTTTAAATAAATAAAATAAACCAAAAAACACATTATATTAAATTTAATACATATATTTCCCAATAATACCATTTATAGTATTTTATTAGATCACTATTAGGTCATTATGATGTCATGAAACACATTATATATAAAATGGTATTTAATTTTTTACCAAAAATTCAACTGTTTGAGAAAATTATGAAAATTTCACCGTTAGATAATTTTGATGTCCTGAATCCAAAATAATATTAAATTTATCTAAATAATTTTATAAATATATAATATTTTTAATTTTAAAATAAAAAACAACATTTATCAAAAATTCATGGGATTTGACAAAAACAGCTTTCAAATAATAATAATATTTATAATTGTATTCATAAAAATGATATGATCATTTATATTTAATAATAAGTATTTTAGTAACAATATTTTATTAAAATATTATTTAATTCAAAAATCCATTAATTCAACTAAGTAGATTTCTTAATTTAATAATAAATAAAATTCTATTTATGTATTAAACACTATTTACAAAGTAACAATAATAAAATAAATGTATATTATTTATTCTATATAAAAAATGAACATTATAATAGTTCTAGGGTCTTGTTACATAACCCCCCCTACAAAACCTGCATAAGACCTAAGGGTAAGGTGTGTGATTGAGACATACTCTTGGGGAGGCTCAAATAAAATCACTAGAGTGGTAATCTCTATCAACTTCCACTTCTCCGTATGCAGTTCTGTTCAAGCTTAATGTGTTTAATATCAACTTGGAATTGGTCAAGAGCAAAGGCTAGTGAGCCCACCTCGTTTTTGATCTCTAACAAATGGTCTTCGTATTGAAAAATTCTAGTGGATGTTGTCATCACAAACTTTTTCTAAGTAAATTTGATTTGTAAAATCCCTATATTTATACTTATAATGTGATCACTATTCAACAGCAATATTAGAAATTGTAACAATTATTAATGGTATTTTTAAATCCAAAAACATAATACCAAGTATGTGCATATATCTTATACACCTAATTTTCAAAGTAATAAATTTAATTAGATCAAGAGGAATTTTAATTTATAAAAGTTTGGGTAATTACAATATTACCACTTATGAAATTTCACCCATGAAATTTCCTTTTCCCACACCAGTACATATGTGGGTAACTCTGGATTCCTTCTTTACTTCATTAAACTTGTAGTTGTGCCACAAAACCTTGACGAAGGGCATGGTCTTATTCTAAGAACCTTTTCCCATTGATCTATGATCTTCACCGACTTCTCATCATATGAGAGTTCATTCTATAATGGTGCCACCTCTGGATTTAGAACATGTGATGGGTGAGGTATGTACTTATTTAAGAGTAATACATGGAATACATCATGTACTTGAGATATGATCGGTTGGAGTTCTATTCCATTGGACACTGGTCCAATGTAATCAAGGATCTCAAAAGGGCAGATGTACCATGGACCAAGCTTTACCTTCTTCAAAAATATCATAACTCTCTTCTAATTTGATATTTGTAGGAATAACATGTCTCCAACATCAAAATATAGTTATCTTCGACAATTATCGACATAAATCATTTTTTGACTCAGAGCAGAGTTAATGTTATACTAGATGGTCTTAACATTCTCCACCATTTATTCAACCATTTCTAGGCCTAGGGGTTTTTGCTCCCCAACTTCATGCCAACATGCCAGTGTCCTACACCTCTTCCCATAAAGGGCATCATAAGGAGCCATTTAGATATTAGAGTGGAAATTGTTATTGTAAGATAACTAAAAAAGAATATTTTTTTGATCCCATAATACTTTTAATTCCATTGATCATACTCTCAACATGTCCTCAAGTGTTTGGATAGTCTGATAATATTGGCCATCAGTTTGGGGATGATTAGCCATACTGAAGTACAACATAGTATTCAGAGCCTGTTGAAAACTCTTTCAAAACATTGAATTTAATGTTGGATCTTGATCATAAACAATAGGTAGTTGAAATCCATGAATCCTTACCACTTCTATAATATATATATTTGCCCATTGATCAAATGAGAAATCCCCTAAAATTGAAATGAATGTAGTAGTCTTTGTAAGATGATCCCCAAAAACCTAGATAGAATTGTTTCCTTTGGATGTCTACAGAAGTCTGGTGGATAATTCCATGGTCATGTTCTACCATTTCCATGCGGTTATGGGTAATGGTATCATAATCTGCTTAGACTTCTTCCTCTCAGCCTTCACTTGCTGGCATAACAGGCCCTTTTATGTGTACTCAACGATCTCCTTCTTCATGTCATCCCACCAAGTATGTTATCGGAGATCTCAACGCATTTTTTGTGTCCTAGGATAATGGAGAAATTCGAACTATGTGCATCATCCAAAAGTTCATTATTTAAATCCAAATTTTATTGAACACATATTGTTTTTCAAAATCTAAAAATTTGTTCTTCACTATCATTGATCTCTGATGATTTCCATTTTCTGATAGTTTCCACTTTCTTCTAAATTCCAACATCATCCTTTTGGGCACCCCTTAACACTTCCAAATTTAATGGTTGAGTAATAATTTGTGAAAGTATTGATCGTGTTCACTTATTTATGATTCCCATATCCACCATCATCAAATATAATAATATTGGATCCTTTTAAATTGTCATCATTGATAGAATCACTGGGACCTTTCAACATAGTGTATCCGCCACCTTATTCTATTTCCCAGGGTGGTAAGGGATTAATCAGTCATAGTCTTTGATCATCACTAACCACATTCTTAGGTTCATGTTCACCTCTTTATAAGTGAATATATACTTGAGGGTTTTATGATCCGTATATATTTTACACTTCTCCCCAAAAAGGTAATGTTCCCTAATTTTTAAAGAGAATATTACTTCAACCAACTCTAGGTCATGTGTTGGATAGTTTTTCTCATGAAATTTCAATTGCCTTGAATCATAGGAAATGAATTTTTCATTTTTCATCAACACACATCCCATTCCATTTTTTAAATCATCACCAAATACCACAAAAAGTTCATCACTTGTGGGAAGTGTGAGAACAAGTGTAGTGATAATCCACCTTTTCAACTCCTTGATGTTTTCTTTGCATTCCTAGATCAAAGAAAACATTACACCCTTCCGAGTAAACATGGTAAAACGGTTTTAAATTCATTAATAATTTCTCAAAAATCGACAATAATATCCAAATAACTCCAGGAAGCTACATATATCTGTTAATTATGTAGGCCTTATCCATCCCTAAATTGCAGCTGTCTTGGAGGGATCCACATATATCTCATTGCTTATGATGATATGACCCATGTATAAGATTTACATCAACATGAACTCACTCTTGATGTACTTTTCATAAATATAATCCTTTCCCAAGGTCCCTAGTATAGTTCTTAGATGCCCCTCATGCTCCACCTTGGGTTGGGAGTATATTAAAATATTATCTTTAAATACAACCAAATTTTTTTGAGGCAATCTCTAAAGACTCTATTAATCAAGTCCATGAACATTTTTGGAGCATTTGTGTGTCCTAAAGGCATTATTATGAATTGATAGTGCCTAAAGCTTGTACAAAAAGTAGTCATGGGGATATCCTCCATCTTCACCATTACTTGGTAATATCCTGATCGCAAATCCACCTTGGAGAAGTATTGTTCTCTATATAGCTGATCAAACAAGTCATCAATTCAGGGAAGAGGATACGTGTTATTTATCGTGATTTTGTTGAGATCAAGATAATCAATGCAAAGGCACATTAACCCATCATTCTTCTCGATGAAGAGGATTGGAGGACCCAATGGTAGAGAACTTGGGCATATAAACCCTTTATCTAGATTCTCCTATTGTTGCTTCTTCATCTCCCCAATCTCCATAATAGAAATTCTATACAGTTTATTGGTTATTTAAAATGACCTAGGTATAATATCAATTGAGAATTCAAAATCTCTTTTTGGAGGAAGAACCTACAATTCCTTGGGAATCACTTAAGAGAATTCCATCACAATAGGCATGTCATCAAGGATGCTTGCATCCTTATACTCAATCATCTAAGAAAGATATACATTCTCATAGGGTAGTAATATCCACTATTTATATAATGGTTCTAAAGAATATTTATCCTCCTCATTTCACATGTACAAAATCATGGGTTGATTCACTATATGGACAATGATTTTCCTCTCACGACAATTTTGGTTTTCTATATACAGGGAAACACAATACATTCAAAGAAATGCCTCATATTTCAGCATAGGGAGTATAAAAAGGTTCTCAAGGAAATTTAAACAACCAATTTTGATAGGGGAGGGGTTATATTCATGGGATTCAGTGATTGCCTCATTTTTTGTTATCACATACATCTATACTTTCATTAATTTTTGTGGTGTTGGGATTGTTCTACAAACCATTTTAGATATAAAATAATGCATAAAACAATAATAAAAAGTTCATTTACTATTACTTAATGAATATGTAGCGTACCCATCACCACATCATTGTTGGGGTTCTCTTCGGTGGTATTTATGGAAAAATAGAACCCTTCCAACCTTGGAGGTTGTTGTTAGCTTCTAAAAACTCTTATCTAAGCGAACTTGTTTGAAAAGTAAAATTGATCTTTGTAGTTAAATCAAGGAACAATGCGTTGAGGGTTGAATGAAGAATTCTTCTCTTATATCAAAACCGTATGTTTTTATGGTCAATAGTTAATATCCAGGTTCCTTTATCTTCTACACCTAAATAATTTCCTCACCCCCTTCAGGCAATTTACTGGGTGCTTCTTTCCGCACATTTGGCAAGTGGGGTGCTGTATTTTCAGAGAACAAAAAAATTTATCCATATGAACTTCATAATTAAATTCCACCTTACACTTATTATTCACATGATACCCTTGAGAATAAATAATCTTTATTTTGACCATGAGGGCACATCAAACAATTTCTTCACAGCTCTCTAAGTCATGGATCACATGGTCTTTCTGTAGGCAAGGTTTTAGCCCTAGAACGAAGTGGTCAACCACTCATTCGGGGGTAACAAAAAAGTTAGAGTCATATCATGCATTCCTTGTGATGTTTTCAAAATACACTTTGATGTATTCATCTTCTTTTTTCTTGAGGGAAAGGAAGTCCCTTTCCGTATTATGTTAGAGGGTGGGATAAAATATTAATCAAATTTTCCTTCTTGAAATCTATCCATTTCTATGTCTTGATCTTGTCCTTGGAATTCTTATTTTTGTTCAATGTCAACTATTTATTAGCTTCACCCTCCATAAGATAATAATCTATAAGAACCTTCTTTGGTTTGGAACATTGAAGGATGGAGAATATCTTTTCAATGCAGTCCTTTGTTCGAAAATTGAGGGATCAGATGATACATTAAAAGTAGGAGGCCTTTATATCATGAATATTTTGATTACAACCTATTATTTCATTGGGGGGGGGGTTGATCATTCATCTTGACATGTGTTTATATTCAAAACATGAGTTAACTGATAGTGTATCGTGAAAATGTTTTGATTCCCGCTCCCATCAGACTGGGAATCTCATTAGAATTGTAATCACATTGATCTTCGTATTGGTTTTTAGCCCGAGTTCTCCTATTTGTGGCCATTAGCTGGAATTAAAGTAATGGTATGTGTAACACATAAAAGGGGAATCCATAGAAAAAAAGTAATAACATATAAATTTCATTAATTCACTTAAAATATGAGTTTATAGGATTCAATATAAGGTATCCATGATCTACATACCAACATATATTCTGAGGGGATTTTTTATTCCCCTAATAATGGTTCATACAAATCTTATATATTTACCAAAGCATATACTCAGAAGTTTCATAACCATGAGTGTGGAATGTCCCATTTTCGTGCACCAGTTCTTGTCCGAGTCTAGCTCAATGGAGTGTTTTTGGGTTTTACCCTTAGATACATTTGTGCAGGAGCCGCCTCTACCTGCTCATATCCAGGCATGGATGTATTTTCTTGATAAACCAATTAATCAATACTCACCTAAATTTAAGGTTGTTTTATTATACTTAGTATTATCCCTAAGGTTTTTACTTGGGTTTTCTAATCCTAATCTATAAAATTACTAAACCTATCCTCTAATACCAACTATAACAACCATTCTCTTTATTTCAGACATAAACATAATTTGTTACATAGAAAATTCACATGATAAAACATTGAATATCAAGAGGTATAGTGTCTTTAGGGATTTAGAACATTACATAACAACTTAAAACATAAAATACAAATCACTATTAAAAGATTCTTTTACATGACCACACACATTCCTTCATACTTAGCATTGAATGGAATAACCTGGGGACATGCATAAGAAAAGGGTGAGATATATAGCCTAATAAGGGAGTAAAAAAAGCATAACATGCAATATATATTACATGATATTAAATAGTAATATCACTGTATTATAAGAGAAACATGAATATAATGGTGTGATATAACATGATTATCATAACATAGAAATGTGGCATCAACATTTAACATGATATTAGCATGATCCAAGGATCATTAAACATGGATCATGAGTAAAACCTAATTGAACTTGAATTGTCATGAGTAAACCTTCATTTCACTTTACGTGTCATGATACCAATCTTTACTCAATGCATTAGAGTGCTATCAGGGTACACTCTTCTTAATCAGTTCATTTCATACATAAGTGTGCCCCATGGATCATAAAAAATAGAATCATTCAACATAATAATTTATTTAAAGATAAAATAATTTGGAATAAATACATAAAGCTATAGAATCAATAATTAAATGTGCGTAAAGGGGTATACCGTTGGTAGAGAAATGTGCATGGTATTCACTACATAATGACTTGGTCTTGGAAAATCACAATGCCATTTTGGCTGCATAACGACGTGACATAAGAATTCAAAAAAATGGTTGATGAGATAGAATGGGGTGTCTCATAATATGTACATGAAATTTAAATTAAGGAGTCATATAGATATATTTAGCAACAAATTTATTCAAGTTTAGATTAAAAAAATAATTTCTTGAATGTAAATGTGGAGAGAGAAATCCCTTATGGAATTTCTGCATGCTAAAGTGTATACATGAGGGGAATTAATGAGAGAAAAATGGGTCTATAAAAATTAAAACATATGGAAGGAAGTATGGAGAAGGTGTGAAATCATACCCCGACATTTTTAATTGAAAACAAAAGGGTATAACAACATAATGAAATTTAGACATAAATGAGATATGAAGAAATCCCATACATTGAAGTGTGATCCCAAAGGCTTGGGAGAGGCTTGAGAGAGGATTCATGGGAGATTGGGGAGCCTTGGGAGGATTCTAGAGAAATGATGTCAGAGTTTTTAATATCTAAAAAGGTTTTTAGTGAATAGGAAGTGGGAGCATGGGTGGGTTTATATAGGAAAAGAGAGGGAGTTCTTTATTATTTAGATTTCGGACACTAAACATTAAACAAATAAAAAAATCAAACCATACCATGGTTTTTACCCATGGTTTTTGAAAAAGGGGTGTGGAAAAAATTATTTTATATGTCCAATTTCTGAACTTATTAAAATATTAGTCTTTATTATGTGGTGGAGAGTCACACTCTCAAGGAAATCATTTTAAAAGTTAAAAATATTTAATAAGTCATTGGGGGGTCCACTAAGGGTTTTTAAAATAAATAAAACAATCCTAAAATAAAATTAATTTAAAGGAAAAACATATATTTCTTGAAAAAACCATTTATAATATTTTATTAAATCACTATTGGGTAATTATGATGTCTTAAAACTTATTATATATTTAAGGGTATTTAATTTTTACCCAAAAATTTCACTATCTCAGAAGATTATGAAAAATTGACAATTTTCTTTTTTGATGTCCAGAATACAAAAATAATACTCATTTGATCTTAAATAATTTTATAAAAATGTGAATTTTTACTTCTAAAATAAAAACGGACATTTATTTAAAATTAAGGGGTTTTGACAAAAAAAGATTTTAAACTTTAATAAAAATAACAATTTTATTCATAAAACTATTACAGTAATTTATATCTAATAAAAAGTAATTTAGTAATAATATTTTATTAAAATACTATTTAATTAAAAAATCCATTAATTCATCAAAATAGATTTATTAATTGAATATTAACTAAAATACTATATGTTCTTTAAAAACCATTTACAAAGTAAAAATAATAAAATGAATGTATATTTTTTATTATATACAAAATAAATGCACAAAATCATATTACTAGGGTATTGGTACATATCCCATTATAACACCCATATAAGACCGAAGGATAAGGTGTCCCATGGTGAGTGACACTTGGAGAGGCTGAGATAACATCAATCGGGTGGAAATCTCTATCAACTTCCACTTCTCACATAGGTGGTTCCGTTTTAGAATAATGTGTTTAAGATCATCTAGGGATTGGTCAAGAAAAACTCCCAGTGACGTCACATCATATCTAAGCTCTGACAAATGGGCTTCATATAAAGCAATTCTACAGGAAGAGGCCATCACTTCCTTTTTTTGAGTAAATAGGATTTGTGAAATCACTATATTTATACTAATCACATGATCTCTGTTCAATGGATATATTAGAAATGGTAAAAATTAGTAATAGTATCTTGAAATCAAAAAACATAAAACCAATAAAGGGTTTATGTCTTATGTAATGATTTTACATTGTATGATATTTAATTAGATAAAGTGTAATTTTCCTTAATAAACATTTGGTTTGTTACAACACAAAAATGCCAAACTTATCCTTCATAGTAAGATTACCAACCAACTCAAGATATTCCAATTTTATTTCAACTTTAAAATGAAAAAAACTACTAAAAAATCCATTGGCCACAGGAAACATTTCTTGTTCTCATTTCAAGATATGAAAATTTACCAATTTCTATTACCAGACCATTTATTTTCTCATTTAATAAATTAATTCAACATGTTATTTCACATTAAAAATTATCCATTATTAACCACACATTCTCCATTAATTAATTCATCAACCATTTACATCCCCTTAAACAACTCATAATAATCCATTTCAATTTCAATGTTATCATTTAATTCCATTATTACCCGAGCATATATAACAACAGATTACCACACACAAAAAAGCCTAAATTCCCAAACCAATAATCCCACACATCCCCACCCATTCACAATCACAACCATAAACACTATCCACATCACGACCATTCTCCACATCATAACAAAACATCACTTCCCTATAACAACATAACACACCAACCCACACACCTCAACCTCACATTAGACATTAACACTCTACAACACTTTTCACATTATCACATAATATTTTCTAGATTTTTCAAGGGATTGTTCAGTAGTTACACTTCTTTATTTTAGGGATTTTACCACAAATGCCTTATATCAAGGTTAAATTGACTTATTAACTGCTTATATGTGATTAATCATTTATTAAATTTTGTGTGAAAACAATCACACATAAAGTGATTCATAATACATATCAATTCATCACAAATAAAGGCTCCTATGAATTTTTATTTTCATTTGGGCTTTTAGCACATACAATAAAAAATCAATAATACAACCAAAAGTTATAAATACATGAGAAAAATTCCCATTCCACTTCAATTTTAATTGACCATTTAGTTATCTTTATTAGGGTGGTTAATACCATATTCCCATATGTAAACAAGAGTAAGCCCCAACCTACATGATACAGAAGGTGAGAGATGAGGGATCCCTTAACTCAAACAGAGCTTTCTAATATTCTACACAGGGTTAGAATAAGAGGAAGGCCACCACAATACACCATAACAAGGAAGAACACCATTACATCCTACAACACAACAACCACGTCATCCCCTTATCAAAACCACACCAAAACACATGATTACCTAATAGTAACCCCTATATAAATAAATGGGAAGAATCTATAAGAATACAATGAAGGGAGTTACTATAAAACCACAATGTATTGATACTGTAAGAGTAGGGTTAGATAACATTGAAAGAGAGATGGAAGGGGCCCTTGGAATGCACTTGGGATGCCTAAAAATGAGAGAAAATGACGAAACATAGTCTGGTCTTAGGATATTTATGAATTTATACCCATCCAGAAAAACAAATGACCATATTGTAGCCAAGAGGACCAATTCCTAGAACCACTAAAAATAGGGGGACCATGGTGCATCGCGCCCTACTACACTAAATCCTAGACTATCAAAGGTCCCTTTAAAAAAACATGGTTATATCCATTCAACATATTCAATAAGATAGTGGTGGAATACTACAACTCATCCAAAAACACTACACCACAAACCCCCCCAATAATTAGAAAGGGATACATTAAAACTTCTTCTCCATAGTTCAACATTGAAAATATTGTAAAAACAAATTTTAACCAACCATCAGGACTTCATGATACATCCAGGGTCTCCATCCCAGAGTCTCCACCTACCGATAGGGGCTACATAGCAGACCAGGATTCACAGAATAACAACCCTAAAATAGATGTAGCAAGGAAAAGGCTCCACCAAATCCACCGCACCTTAGCCTACCACCTTATTCTATGGTCACTCCATTACGACACTGCCTATAGGAACTATAGAACAGCATGGAAAAAATATGCAGTGGCACCCCAATTCTCCACCTAGACACCTCCAAATACCTCGCGATCTCCCTAACACATGCATAACCCGAACTATCATAATGTAATTTACAGAAGGTTTGGGTCATTAAATTAGATAACTATGAAATTATTCCATCCCTAAATTATCAAAACCATCCTATAAAGGCATAGATAAGTGGGATGAACAACTATCTCATTAGATACCACTCAAGCATCTCATTACAACTGAACACAAACATCATCCAAATCAAAATTACATCTAGACATCATACACAACCACACTTCCACACCTACTTACCATCTTGAAGTAACAAACCTTTTTACATAGTCAACCACACCACCTTATAATCCCTCATAAGGTCCAAGATAGAAATAATAACTATCATCGCAAAAAAAAGACCCAATCCCACAAATTAATGTAATTATATCATCTTTGTTAATATATTTTCATCTTTTGGGGAAACTAACTCACCCAACCAGTTTTAATAATGTCAAAGTATAATGAATATTGATTTGGATTCAATTTTTCCCTTCATCATGTGTTGAAATATTTAACACACATCACATGACGTGAAAAAAATCACATATTATAAAATACAAGGATAGAAATATCACATAATAAAGGAAAAATATAGCAATTAACAAAAAGACAAAACTCAAAAAAAATCTAGGTACTGGGAACATATCTGCTTCTCACACTACCACGTACTCTCCTCTAGGCCACTATGCTTCCATAGTATACAAACCAAGGGAATGGTCGACCCACAACACCTTCTCTTGAGGATCCTAGATCTCTAATGGTCATTCCACAAAACTCACATTTTCAATTATATATAACTCATACTAGTCAATGCTATGATAGTATTCATGATGATACCAATGAAGGTCAAAGATGAGGAAAATCTCATGAATTTGGTCCTATCATGGTGGAACTGCCAACTGATAATCACATTACCATTACACCCCAACACCATGAAAGGCCCAAAAAATTGGGGAAAGATATTACTCCCCTTGATAAGCCTATGTTTCCCAAATTGAGTGGAATCATTTTAGAGAACATGTTTTCATACCTATAACTCCAAGGGTCACCTCCTATAATTGAGAAATTCATTCTTTTAATAATTTGATAGCTTTATCCTATCATGAATAGGTTGAACCTTCTCTATCATTCTCTACATGACATCGAGGCAGAGAACCAATGAATCTACAACCTAATTCCATCATAATGGAGAACAAAATGCCATCCTGTATAATTCTTTAAATGGGGTCACATCGATGGTTTAGTGTTACGTGTTATTATAACATCCCCCAATCCGACAATCTATCACGTGGCTTGAATGAGTTTGTTATGAGGCCTCAAGCATGACTCCTGGTTTTCTAGAGACATTTGACATTATTGTTTTATTGAACATGAATATTATGATATGTGTAACCATTTACAAGGTGCGAAAATGTTATGCAGATGGTTTTTGAGTCTAATTCTTCATTAAATCAACCCAGGCCCCCTTTAATGCTTCTCAACATACCATGAACTCATGAAATTTATGATCCATTTATACCCATACTCCATTAATTTAAACTATCATATGTCCATAAATATTATTTTATTTTCCCCATTAAAGGCTCTCCATGAAGATCCTCTTTGGATTCCTTATGTTTCATCACAACCCAAGACTGTGTTTATTCACATGATACAAATACATGATGTTAATGAAACTGAAATAAATTTTTACAAAAAACCAACAGAGATACATACCAGTAAAAGGACAAGATCTTACTGTGTCCCCACCATATAAACACTCAACCCTTAGCTTCTATAAGAATCACTCTAAGGTCATAGTAAAAAAGTATGAATATTATGTCTGTATATTATAATCCCTCTCCTAGGATTCCTACTAAACTATCCCATGCCGCATCTTCACTCGAACCAATGGTATATTACTACCCCAATGAAATTTCTCACCAATATGCACAACCCATATTTGATGCTTCTCAAATGTTGAATTAGTAAATATCCCAATGTATATCGCGTCTATCACATGGAAAGGGTATTTATGATATCTTCATAGTTGTGACACATGTAACACATTATTCCTAGAACTGTAGCATTATAGAAGGGAAAACGGTATGCCACTGGACCAACCATTTCCCCTATCTCAAATGGACTCACAAACTTGGGTACTAGATTTCACTATTTCATGACACATAATTGTCCAAACCTAGGTGACACTCAAAGGAAAACATGATGCCTAACCTCAAATTTTAGTGCTCATATCCAATGGTCATCATATTATTTCTACCATCTCTGCATACTCACCAAACACTCCCTGATCAACTAAACCTAAGCAAATGTCTCTTACATGAGACTAGGCCCAACAAGTGTTGACTCACCCCCTCCAACCAACAATGAGTGAAACATCACAAGCATACATAAAAATCCTCAAAAGGATCCATTTGGATTAATTCCAACATTCTATTATTATATGAAAACTCAATGAGTTCCATATGTTTCCCCCATGAACTACCAAAATACAACACACAAGATCATAAAATATCCTCCAATACCTAAATAGTTCACTCAGATTGAATATCAGTCTATAGAAGATAGTCTATTTTAATAATAAACCATGGTCTTAGAGCCTTCTAAATAACCTACTAGAAGTGCAATCTAATACAAGAATCACTTTCTTAAATGATACTCCTCCTAACTACATGTAAATGAACCACCTCACAAATATAAATTCATCCCAAATCATCAAATATGAAGGTTTCCTAATTGTAAAGAAGTGGGATACCTTAGTTAGTCCATCAAAAACATCCCATACTACATCATTATTATAGGTTGATCTGGGTAATATTATCATAAATTCCATTGTTCCATCATCACATTTCCACATAGGAATGGAAAAAGGCTGCAAAATCCCATATGAACTCTGATCTTCATCTTTCACCTACAAATTAGTGATGCATATTTATACGAAGTTTAACAACTTCTTCTTCATTCCAAACCACTGGTACTATCTAAGTAGATAACAATACATCTTTGTTAAACTGGGATGCACCACCCATCTAGAATAATGAAACTGCCTCATCAACACCTCACATAAGCCCGTAGAAACCCATACCCAGCCATGGCAAATAATTGAATTGCCTCTTCCATGAGACTATCTCGATAGTGTCTCCCCCCATATAATTTGTCTATCCGAACTGGGCCCTTAAGATTAGACAATAGATCTGTTTTAATCTGGTCTAAAATAATGGGTATAAATGATGAAAAATTAATATAAAATCATCCCAAAAACACTTGAACATTTAGATTCATGTCTAAAAAAACGGTCATTACCCACCACTCATAATAAGACTGTTGTACTATCTATGTCTCGGTCTTTCGGCTCAATGCTTTATCAACGTTGTTTACCTTTGTTGTTGAATAATTAAATTAAAATTTGAAAGACTATAGTTAATTGACCCACCTCCCCTACTAAATGATTAGGTATTGATGAGAAAAGATATACCTAAGTCACTTTTGTTCCACATATATAACAAAATCTCACCTATGAGATAGTGTCTCCAACATCTTAGGGAATGTACCAATGATTCTAACTCCAATTCAGGAGTAGGTTAGTTCCTATCATGTGGTCTCAACTTCCCAAATCCATAAGTAACCACTTCCCCCTAAGTATGGTCTATATTTATGCTTAAAAAAATATATCTCATATGTATTTGACCAAAAAAACTTCACCACTTTCATAGTTATCCCAGACATGGGTGCTTCCAAATGGGATAAATCATGGATAAAGATATTATAATTACCTACATAAACAAGAAATCTTTGAATCTGAAAGACATTCATAGGATGATTCTATAATACCTTGGCAGTGAATTTCTTTGGGTCCAATAAAACTCCTCCCTCTAAGAAGGCATGGACTGATAATTTCACTTTATTAATACAAAAAAATCATTTTGTTAGTTTGGACTAAAGTTGAGGCTCCTTAAATTTACACAAGAAGATATCAATATGTTCTGATAGATCATCTTCTGACTGGGATTACACTAATATTTCAGCAAAAAACACCACAAAATGATCTAGAAAATGATGAATGATTCCATTCTATAAGTCCATGAATACAATTGTTGATTTATTCAACCCAAAAAACATCACTACAAAATCATATAGGCCATTTAGAGTCCTAAATTAATTATGAGGTATGTATGATGGTCTCACCCATAACTGGTGGTAACACGATCTCAAACTAATCTTGGAGAAGATCTTATAACCTATCAACTAATTTAAAATATCATCAATTCATGGAAGAGGATACTAGTTCATGACCGTCATTGGTTCAACCTCAAATAATACCCAAATACGTGAAAAGACTCGTAACCCTTCTAGGAGTAAATAACTAGATATCCACAAGGTGATATACTACGTTGTATGATGCCATTATATTCTAGATCTTCCCAATGAAATTTAAACTCCTAAAGATCTTTTTGTTCTGTTATATAATGTAGGATTGAAACTGGCTATGATCTTAGTAACAACTCAATCGCGAACTTGATATCACCTATATGCAGTAAGATATAGAACTCATTAGGTAATACATCCTAAAAAACATTCTACCATTTATAGGAAATAATAATACTGCATTACATCATTATATAGAGTAATACCCACTATCTGACCCACAAGACAATCCAATATACACTATCTTGGTCATACACAACTAGCCTGAAAATTCCACTCACATTGGTGAAAATAACTACCTATTTCTGGAGATTGAATGGCAACTCTCCTCCTATAATATTCGATGTGAGTATGGTATAGAACTAACTAATCCATAACAAGAATCATGTTGAGGCCTGTCATTTCCAAAATGAATGGTTCCCCAATGAAATGGTAACCACATATCTCTATAAAACACACCTTCAAATGTATGATATTATCTGAACGCACTACCAATAGTATGAAAATGGTCATAGAATCATCCAATAATTCAACATCCAATCCCAAAACATTTTTAGAATGATTAGATATAAAACAATTTGATGCTACTATATCAAAAAAACATAACATAAGGTTGATGATATAATAATGTACCTAAGATGATTGAAAGTCATGCATCCACAATAGTCAGGGTAGTCTATATAACATGTATTTGACTAGCCCCTCTACCCTAGGCTCTGATCTAACAACCTTGTGGTATTCCCCTACCTGGTACTTATTCTCATGAAATGGAGTACAACATCCCCAAACTCAACATGAATAGCTAGGGGAATTCTAGATACCAGTTTCTTATGGGGTTGTGGATCCCCTTCCAGACTCAGGTACCAAGCACGATCCCATTCCACTAGTTTGTTGTGTAAATATTCCTCGTAGACTCTAAAGATGAACCATTATTCCTCAAATACGGAACTCGGCTATGGGGTAAAGACACCATGGGTTATCTTAGGAAAATGTTTCACACTGATAGCACTAGATCAGAATATGATCTTTATATAGTTTTCCACTTCCCCAACTTATCTTCCCACTACTACATTGGTGTAAATTTTCATAGTGGTGCTTCTTTCCACTTGAAGATGAGCTCCCAGATCTCCCAACTAAAATAGCTCAAGAGTTACTCTGGCCTCTATTATATTCCCTTCCATGATGATTGAATATTTTATCACATTCTCAAATATTCTCAAGAGAAAAATATGTACCTGTGACCTGATATCATAGTGAAGGACATGCTAATAGAATCTCACCCTAGAGATCTCATCAACTACTAATAATGGTGAAAATCATTATAGGTGAGTGAATCATTAAGCATAGTACAATACAATCACGACCTCTAGTGTTAGAGGCTTGAACTCACGATTTTTGTCATCCCTCAATGTCTTAGTATAGAAATGGATCATGAAATTTTTCTCGAAGTCCTTCCCAGATTGCTCATCCTCCTACCCATTATCCTCTAGAATATCCCACCAACACTTGGAAGGTCCACGAAGCCTATATATAGAAAGATTCAACATCCTATAAAAATATTTCTCAAGATGATTGAAGATTGTTTGAACCAACATGATGTAGAACATGGTTACCTGGGGTCCTACTTCCCTAGTAAAAATTGGTGGATACTAATGTTCAAGATCTCTTTTCAGCTCGATCATCAAAGTAATTGTATGAATAGTATCCCCTCCATGGATAGCATGACCCCTAGGATTCTATTGTAGATCAGAACATTCATCTTCTTGCTAGGAACTATAGGAAGCTCTAGATTACCTACATTAGAATCATGCTTGTTTCTACTCTCATGACACTCAAGTCGAAGATGATGAGGATTTATTTCCTCTATGAGAAAAATAAACACCATATAGAACAATCTATCAACAAGGTCAACCTCAAAAGGTTAATAAAATATAGATACAATGACTCATGGTATCATTCTATAAGTATTACATGTATTTTTTCCTGACACGTTAAACCATTTCATGTATCTAGTGAAATAGATTTCTCATATCACAGTTCAAAAGGAAACTATATAGCATATAAAAAATTAATATATTCCCTAATCATGAACAATGAATGTCAATATATCACTATGTTCCTATTATAATCCATGTATTCTCATCTCATTCCATACCAGCCCATGAGTATAAATATCAATAATCAATAACATCATGAAATAATAACCTCACACAACATGTGAATCTCCCAAGATGAAAAAACATCAACTGTAACAACGACACAATACAATCAACAATCCCATCCATGGGCACTCAAATTTTCACTACTGGAAATTGGACCTATCCCCACAGTTTTCTCCAAAACTGTGGGGATAGGTACCCATATACCCACTATTTTGGAAAACCGTGGGTATAGGTAAATTTTCAAGACCTATACCCATGGTTTTGAAAAACCGTGGGTATAGGGGGGTATATCCCTACGGTTTTCCAAAACCGAGGTGATAGGTACTGAAAATTCACCTATACCCACGGTTTTCCAAAACCATGGTTATATGGGATCCTATCCCCACAGTTTTGGGGAAAACCATAGGGATAGGTCTGGGATAAAATACATATACCCACGGTTATGAAAAACCGTGGGTATAGGTTTCCCGTGTGTGCGCGGGAAAAGTTTTTTTCCGCGGGAAGGAAATTTTTTTGGCGGGAGTCTTATACCCTTAGTTCATCCCTCTGTAACCACAGTTTATATATATATATATATTTAACTAAATATAAATATATATATACATAAAAGCGGTGTTGGGGTAGTGGTTAGGTGCTTCGTCTGCAGTAGAGAGGTTGCAGTTCGAAACCCACCGACCGCATTATTTTAGGACCTATACCCATGGTTTTGAAACTGTGGGGAAAAGACTTTGACACAGTGTAAATTGGGTATGTTTCATTTAAACGATGGAAGAACACCTATACCCATGGTTTTGGAAAACCGTGGGTATAGGTTGGGGACCTATACTGACGTCGTTCCAGCCCACAGTTCCCAAAACCATGTGTATAGCCTATACCCACGGTTTTGGGGGTTATACCCCCGGTTTTGAACTGTGGGTATAGGCTGATTTTACAGTAGTGTTTCCTATGTATATGGGATAACTAAATCCATAAAAAATATCATTATAATGTCTAGAGACATTCTATTCTCCTTTATACATTTTCCAAAAATTAATGAAAAGGAAACTAATTTTTTTTCATTTGATACCAATTTGTAACATTACCCTATCCGAAACATTATCACATGGCCGAACTATGTTGGTTACGTGACATCAAGCATGCCTCTAGAAACGAAATAGGCTACAAAATCAATCTAGGGGTATTAATTTTATAGTAGGACAACTATACCCCCCTGGTATGACGTTTTGTAGTTGTATGAAATAAAACATATAAAAGAATGATATCAAAGTATATACATAGTGTAAGATAACAATAAGATCCAAATGTATAATGTAATAAATAATAAATAAATAATCTAATGACATGATGTAATGTTACTAAATTTCATCCCAAAAATAGTTCACATAAAAGACTAGAAAATCATGTAAATACTCAAAATTACTTGTTCTTAAATCCCACATCAGTCTCTCCTCCAAACACCAACTCATCAAGAAAGTAAGAAATCAACATCAAGGTCCTTGGCATTTTTCCAAACCCACATCCACATAATCTTCTTAGGTACCAAACAGTGGCCTGATTAGGGTGTGGTTATAACATAGTAGGTTGACACAACCATGTCTAAACTAACCAGAATGATAATAATATTATGCAATAAAGAGATAAAAATGTGTAGTAATGAATACAACAATTAATAAAATAAAACAACAACCTTATTTGGATCTATGTTAGAATATCTCTGAGCATGTCTTAAGACCATGAAAAGAATGAAAAAAAACCTGGGTAATAGAACATGCTTCGACACCAAGATGAAATATATTTTATCTTGTCTTTGGATCATTCCAACCACCACTATATGACCATGGTACAACCACAAAAATCTAGGTCGAATACCTATAATCATTACATCATCCAAGTCAAAAACCTCTAAGAATTATAATAGGGGACTGAGTAGAGACTGATCTCTATAAGAATTATAGCATGGTTATGAGCTAAGCCCGCTCAATATCAACATTATAACATATAAGTGTGCATGTTCTTGGGAAAAGCCCGATATATAATAATTTCGGCCTGGAATAATATTCCTTTCATATAGAATGGATATCCTAATATCAGATCAGAAATCTCAGTGGTTAATTATGTGAATTACCATTTATATTTTATATACCACTTTCAATTAAATCATAATTTATTAATAGTTATATCGATAAGAAATATTCCACATCATTGGGATTCTATATCATAAAATAACCTAACATATCATGTCATGATAAACACAATTTAATCCATTAGCCAATTCAATTATTTCATGGTCTACTCATCCAATGGCTATACATAATCCATGTTAAAAGATAATTGAAAATAAAGGACTAAAAGGAATATTCTTATAGTAATATTTAATCTATTTGGATTCATTTTACATTGGCGTGATCACAATATTACAAAAATGTGGAAACTATCAACTCATGTGGCTAAAATGTATAGTCCCTACCATTAACTAACAATTTAACAATGCTTCCAATGGGAAACTCCCATGAAAAAGATAGTACATATGATATCTACTAGAATAATAGATAAAAAATGATCATGATCAAAACCAACGATGCACAAAGAAAAAGGATTTCACCACAATGGCTAGAATAAAAAGGGAGAGAAGGGTGAAGCTAGAAAAAAAAACTTACCAGGGATCCTAAGTGTTAACAGGACATTCATTGGGGGTGTTTGGACCTCCATAATCACCTAGACGAGTCAATAGGTTCAAGAGGATAAGAATGAACTAGAATGAAAAAAAAATCAATCGCATAGAATAATTTAAATATAAGGTTGCGGAATTACATGTCATGTAATGTAATGGCACCTTGTGTAAATATTTTTAATGGTATATGTCAAAATGCTCATTTCTAAGGATTTATTTTATCAAATCACCAAAATATTACAATATATGTAATCCGTTTACACATAGTTCATATGTTTTGATGGTGGGTTTTTAGCCTTATTTACCATTAATAAATCCAAACTACTTGAAATGTTATCTACTTACCAAGAACCTGTGAAAAACTAAACTAGTTTATACTCAGACTCCATTAATTAAAACAATCATACATCCCTGAACATTATGTCATTCTCACAAAAAACGTTTCTCCACACCAATTCTCTCTATTTTCCTAAATTACATTCACAACCCATGATTGTGTTTATTCAAACGACAGCCATCCATGTAGAAAACACAACTGAAGAAATAGTTAACTAAAAATTCTGACAAAGACATACCTGAAAAAATATGGGACCATAGAGTTATTGTATTTAAACTCCAACAAAGACAATTTTATTACCCACTATCCTATAATATCTAGGATGCATGCCCACAACATATCCTCTAGCATTATCATAATCTCTTCTATCTTTCCATTCATCTAAGGGTGGTAGTATTAATGCGATGTAATTGAGTTCCAAAAGCGTGTTGCAGTCCCCTAAAGACTCAATATTTAAAATGAAAATCCTGATCCTAGAAAATGGACCTCGAGAATCCATTCAATCACACCACCTCATCCACATGTGACCACACCAGGACATCTATGGAGGTCAACTCTTTTTCACTAAGAAGTGGGTCGATTTCATCAACTGACACATGATTACCCATATAGAATCACAACCTCCTGACCATGGGGTAAATCTATGAAAAAATCCATAAATATTTAATCCCATTTTAACATAGTTTTATTCAAGGGATGAAACAAACTAGTACGAATGTGATACTCATCCTTTACCTTTGAGAAGACCAACCATTCTTCCACAAACTCTGCCAATGAACATTTAATTCTAGGCCACAAAAAATGAATCCTCACGAAATGTAACATATGGGACCCTCCTGGGTGTACTGACAAAGGCGTGCTATTAAATTCATAAAGGACCCCCTCACAAATATTTACTGAAATAAAAAACATCTGTTAAAAAATATCCAATTATTACCATACTTTGACCATCCCTCTAGAGGTTCATCATAGCCAAAATGATTTCAAATCACCATTGCCTCTATGCCTCCCCATTGAGACACCTATACCTACTATATAATATAATAATGAATCTTTATCTGAGTAAATAATACATCATAACCCACCCTCGCATCAAAGTGAAGGGATTCCATCTCCTTAATCTATTTCCAAGAATCTTTGAACTCTTGAACAAAATCCTTTCTTGAATTACATCTCCAAGGGTAAGTAAAAAAATTTCATTATCATATGGTGTATGATATCTAATAGTTATATTTATAAATAATCTCTATCCACCTCAGATGTCGCATATTTAATTCATGAAGCTAAAAGATACACCTTAATATATTGTTATCTGTGTGGGCTACAAAGTGCTCCCTAATGATTTAATGTTGCCACAACATTAGTACAAACACAACCACTACAAGATCCAAAAAATGTGTTTAATAGTTATAATCATTGGGAAATAACTACCTATTCCCATAATATATCATTTAATTCTACTTTATTAGGACACATCCCAATACTAGAAGGGAATCTTTAAAAAAGACCTTAAATATCACCGCTTTATTTGGAACCTAAAGCACTAAAACACAGAGAAACTTCCCCATCAGGAAATCCAGTGATCTATGAAACTAATCTATCCATATATAAGCCTGATTCTTTATGTTCAAATTTTTCAATAGGGAGAAATCCAGGAGAAATTGTACATGAACTTATGATAATAGCCTATGAGAAATAGAATTCAATGAATCTATGATACATTCTTATGTTCTTCATAAGAATAATATTATATAGACTTCAATGGGTCCATGGACAAGGAATACTGAGAGAATATATTCCCATGAAATTGAACGTCCCACATACAAATGATACATATAGAATACATTCCATATAGATGGTGGAATCAAGGAACCTTCAAGATAGCTCTGAGATGATTGAAATGCTACTCTTTTAAGTTCAAGTACATCAGGATGTCCTTGATGATCATGACTATAAAACAGACAAATAATTCATTGAACACAGTGTTCATGAGCCCTATAAACATAGTCAGTGTGTTCTTGACACTAAATTGAATGAACCCAAACTCAAAGATCACATACCTGAAACTGAAGCTCGTCTTCAAGATATCACTCGCCTTCACCATTAACTGGTGATACCCCACCCATATTTCAATCTTATAAAAAAACAAGATCCTACCACCTGTTATAAATATTATCTATATTTCGAATGGGAAATAGTTCTTGATCATCACCTGATTCAACATCCATTAGTCTATACACACCCTAAGAATACCACCCACCTTTTTCTAGAATTACACTGGATTACCCCATAATGAAACTCTAAACTAGATAAAACCCATATGCATTAGATAATATATTGGAATACTCCACTCCCACAACTCATAGGGTTCTATATGATATGGATCCATTGATATTGGAGAAGCACTGAGGTGAAATTCTGTCCCAAACTCAACATCACATCAAGGAGGGCATAACAACATCCTCGAGGATAATATTCGAAAACTACCTAATAACATTGGGAGCCTCTCCATACCGACATCTACAAACTCCATATAAAACTTATCCATCAATGAAAGAAGCAGATCCACATGTCTACTTCCCATCCAATGACTCCTCTCTCCAAATAGAACCACACACTTGCCATCCACATTTGAAAAAATTACCCTGTAATGAAATAATTCAATAACATAATACATATAATAAGACCATTTGATGCTGATAATGGAATTATACAACTCCATATGTAGCAAGAATAGATCCCCACACAACTGATGTCATCTCATCATTAGAATATACCCCCAGAACATAACAAAAAATCTCATCTATCCTCTTAATAGCATGGTCAACACTAGGAGAATGAGAAAACTCTCTACATATAGTCCCATTTAATTAACAAGAGTAGGTGAAACAAATGATTGTGAAGCTCATAAATCAATTGAATAAAAGACAAGGGTAGATGATATACTAGTGATAACTCAAATGATATTTTTCCTATCTGGTGCTGCTACCTCTACTGCATACAACTGACCATTCGTATCTCTTATACCTCTGTACTAAGGGACACCTTTAAATACATTCCTAGAAGAAGGTCCATGCATAATATAAATATCATAATTTTATCGTATACCTACTCCATAATCTTATAGAATGGAATAATATGGCTACCCATGTTGTTGAAACTGTGACTGAAATTGGCCACCAGAACCAAACTATGATCATAGAATCACTAGGAACTGATCTTGACAATGAAAATGAAGACCATAGAAAAAAAAACACTAGCCCCAATCCCTCAGGAATTATATGGAAAATTGTGGACCCGAAATAAAAAAAGGAAGATTTTGAAATTGGATTATGGATGGTTATATACCTCAAAGTACCTAGCACTTGAGACCTATATCTACCATATTTGATCATCAAGGAACACTATTGTTCCCATATCATAGTAAACTTCATCATGAGTACATATTATTGATCACCACTTTCTTCTTCAAAAATTATAAATATTTCATAAATGTAAATATAGTGACTACATATGGGATATAAGGATATAGTGACTCATCAGGATGTCTCAAATGGGACTCTTCATCAGGAAACATATCTATGGAAAAATAAAAAAGGTCCTTGAACTTGATTCCCAGATCCCACATAGATATAATCAACTTTTGAAGAGAGATATGATCATTTCTTTTCACTATCTTTATGGTCAATGAGAGTAACTCTTCCCATAACACTTTTTGGAAGTCGACCTATGACACATCTGTCTCTATTTTCTAACCATGATATAGTGTCCACCATTGACGTGAAACTCCCCTCATTTGACTAACTGCCAAATGGGCCCAATAATTCATCAGGGACAAGATCATATTTATATCAATCTCAAACTCTTCTAACATGATCTCTATATCTAGATCATAGACATTTCCCCTGTACTTCCACAAATCATGTCGCTCAAAAATGTGAAATGTTCTCTACAACTAAGTGTCATCTTTAACTGGATAAACCCTTTGGTGATGAACCCTATCATCCTACTAAACCTAAATTTATTTAACAAAATGTGGATGTTAAATAGGATCCATAAATTAAAGGTAAATAAATATTTTATATTCCAAGTAGTACGGGATTTTTATTTATAATAATTTAATTCTATTTTATTCATTTCATCTTCCCGAAAACAACCCAATTAAAATAAAGAACACAAGTTAATCAAGATTCATGTATCTCTCAGAGTTCTTTACCCTATAGGTGGTTCCACCTAAAAAGATAATTCTTTGGGCATTAATTATTTGGGTTAGATCATGGGGGTCCCTAAAATTTTGTGTCCTATATGGTCTTTTAGAGACTATGTCATGCACCAAGATCAATTGAAATTTTTGCCTACAAACCCATGTAGTACCCACTTTGAATAACTCTAAACACTATTATATCCCTCAAACAAACTCTGAAGGGTACACTCTATCCATAGGTACTAATCATAGGAATGAAATGGTGTAAGGGAGATAATTATCCCTGGAGTCCCAAATCATGTAGGCCCTATGTTGGTGACTGACACCAAGGGTATAAAAATATCAATATGAGAGGAATTATCCTCAATCATATATATATATATATATATATATATATTCTTGATATAGGATATAAATGATTTATGAAATCCAAGAAATAATATAAATTGAAACTAAAAATACCCCAAAATACTTGTATAAAATGAATAGATAGAGGTAGAA
This sequence comes from Viscum album, assembly GCA_963277665.1. Taxonomy (NCBI): domain Eukaryota; kingdom Viridiplantae; phylum Streptophyta; class Magnoliopsida; order Santalales; family Viscaceae; genus Viscum; species Viscum album. The sequence continues at coordinate 224,978,320 of OY728141.1, forward strand.
GTCTCCAAATAAGTACCCCGAAAAAATAAGGAATAAACACAAAAAAGTCAAAAGGACTAAGATAGAAATATCCAACATGGTTTTGTAGTACACATAGAAACATAAAAATAGTTTTAAATACATGGGGTGATCATAAATGTATACCCATTAGAATGTACAAAGTCTCTTGTGCACATGTGAATAAAGCATACTAATTCACCAGTGAGGAAATTTAGAAATCCATAACACCCACACAGTTTGACTAACTAATCCTAACATCATCAGGTCTTGATAACGAGATAATGAACCCAAGTATAATAACATAATATGAATCATATCTAGGATTGGTTACCCCATACCACTTTTATATAGATTTTCCACTCTCACACCACCAATGATGTATTTCAAGACACTCGAACCTATTCGGTATTACATCCTACCAACAAAAAACGTGCTATCACATCACATCGCCTTGCATCAAATCCCACTAGTGGAAATCAGGTTATCACATCATATATCATCTAACATGTAGACACCTAGTCCATCGAATCACATCTCATCTCTTAAATAGGGTATTAGGTTATCATGAACGTGATTTACATTAATTGTGTTTCATCCTTCTACTAGGGAGGGACCCCTCCATAATCCATTTCATCATCTTGTCAAATACGTGTCACCTGAAGTCAAGTGGTCCTTAACTACACATCACATATAATCTTGATAGTTCACTTCTAACTGTTATCCGTAACAGCCTATTCATGTCATTTTCACCGAAAAGATGAAGTGGGGAAGAGTGGATGTCTAGAAATCCATCCTTACCTCCCTTATATTGGTAAAAACACCTCCAAAACTATTGGTTTTCATCACTATGTTCTCAATATGGGTGGGATTCTATAGAAGTAACAATGAATACATATATAAATCTACACACAAGCCCAACATGTGGGTTAACAATAAGAGTACCAAATAAATCTTGATATTACACTTGTTCTACCACTTATAAATTCCTAACACTTCTCAACAGGCCACAAGACATGTTTTATCTTCTTATTAATTATTTTTTCAAATTTCAATTATAAACCCATTAATTTTCCAATTTATTACATTAATTCATCATGTTACATAGCATTGAACACTGTAAATTTTAAACCACAATTCCCCATTTAATAAATACATTAATAGTTTCCATCCCATTAACAAACCCAACTTGTACCATTTCAATATCAACATTATAATTTAATTGAAATAATACATGTGTATCTAGAAAATCACAGTACGATAGAAAAAAACTGAACACCCCAACTTCCCAAGCCAACAATATCACATATCACCACTATTTCACAATTATATCCACATCCACTTTCCACGTGACAACCATTATCTACGTTATAACTGCACATCACCACCCCATATCACAAGAACCCACTAACCCACTAACCCACATACAACAAAAACAAATCACACATTCACATGCCATAATAGTTTTCACATCAACGCATTACAATTTCAAAATTTATCAATGGGTTGTTCACTACTTTCACTTATTTATTTCAATGACACATCACACAAGCCACATATCTGGGTGAAATCAATTTATTAGCCAATTATAAGTGATAAAACATTTATTCAGGGTGGTGTAACAATAATAACACATAAAGGGATTCACAACACAAATCAATTTATCCCAAATTAATTCACTCACTAGGCATTCTTTTTAATGGTTCAATTAGAACGTACAATCACAACACGAATAATAATATAAAAACCCATAAAAACAAGACAAACATTCCCCTTCCACTTAAAAAAATTATTCAATTAATTATCATTTTTAGGATATTTAAAACTATATTTCCATATATAAAAAATTAAAACCCCTACCACATGATAAAAAAGGTGAGAGACAAGGGATTCCCTACCTTAAAGAGATCCATTGAGTAGGGTTAGGATAAGAGGAATAACACAACTGAACGCCACAATAAGGAATAAAACCTTACCCTCTTAGAAAAAATAATATCATCTTCATATCGAATCCACACAAAAAAACATGACTCCCAGCAACATCCCCCTCCCAAATGAATAAATGTAAATAAATAAAGAGAAAACATGGATAGGACTTTACAGAAAACCTCCATGGATAGATCCAACAAGGTTTGGGTTGAAATCCACTAAATGTGGTCTAAAAATGACCCTTGGGACACACTTGGAGTTACAAAGAAATTAAATAAATTTTTTTAATGGGGTCAGGTATGAGGTGCTATATGAATTTATACCCAACTGGAAGAACACATGACCACATCACACCCAAGAGGGAGACTCCGTATAACCATTGAAAATGGGGAGGACCACAAGACCCCACTCCCTATTATGTGGAAACATGTCTTGTGAATGGATCCTTTAAGATTCATGGGTATATCCATATTATAGATCCTATTAAAATGGGGTCAAAGACCATAGAATTAAAAAAGGAACTACACTACTGACCCCCCAACAACTAGAAAGGGCTATGTCGCAGCCCCTGCACCATAGTATATTGTGCTAAAATTAAAAAAGAACTATTGAAAACCAACACTCAGGACTCCATGCAACAACTAGGGTCTCCATTCCATAGAAACCACTTTTTTAGAGGGGATTAATTTTATTGAAGTTTCTATATAATAGCCACCCATAAATTTTTAGTAGAACAAAAATGGATCCACCCGAGCCACCAAAACATAGCCTACCACTATACACCGTAGCCACTCCATTACAACACATCTTATAGGCTCCACACCACATACTTTACAAAATAAGTATTGAAACCCCCCACCATTATCCTTATAAACACCACTAAACACATCATGACATTCCTAGACACCTCATTGACCAGAATTCCTACAAAATTATGGTTTATAACATCCAAGGAAATACAGTTTTATTATCAGATGTACATGAAATTTTTACATCTGAAGGACAATTTCAAAGGTCATAAGACAATGTATTAAAATTTATAGAATACAAAGTATAAAAAAGTCCATCAGATGATTCTTTTCAAATTATACTGGATAATATTTATTTGATGGAGGTTGAATTTCTTTCTAGGTGAACTTTTTAAAATCATTTTGTTATGAGAAATTTATATATCTCACAAGATGAAAATTTATCATTCCACTAGACATAATATTCAAGAATTGTTATGATTCTTTATCAAAATGATAATCATAAAAATATGTTGTGTTCAACCTTTTAAGTGAGGATAGATTTATTATGATTTCAGTTTAACCACCTATTAGATATGTCAAATATTACCATGGGAGTATGGCTATAAATAAAATATCATTCAAGTATAGAGGAAGATTTTACATCTATAATGATCAAATGATTCGGTAATGTTTTAGAAACATCTTGTTACATGAAAGATGATCAATATAAACTTTTATAGAGCCATTTTCATAAGTGATCTATATTGAGTATTGTGGAAAATTCCTTACTAAATTTTAATTTTTTAATCACTTTGACTGATATAGTGTGAAATAGGTCATCTATGATTTAGGAAGATGGAGGTTTACCATTATTCTGATTGACGGTTCCCAAGGATAGGGAAATAAATATTGTATCAATATTTGAATTGAGGGATTTATTGGTCCAAGAAATACAAACCTTTATGGCTTGGTGAAAACTATGGATACTTGAGGTAAAGGTTATTGAATCCCTTAACACTTAATTTTCATTTTTGGATATTCTTATAAAAGATTCTATAATTTTTAATATATACATTAAATAATGTTTATTTTACTTATTTTTACAACTTCCTATTTCTATATATCATGTATAAGAAAAGTTTTAAACCTTTTATTATAAAAATTTATAACAGTGATTATAAATTTAATCATTATGAATCTTCATTTAATACACATTATTAATAGGTTAAAGAAAATTATATGTTTTATTTTATAAACTAAAATTCACCCACCCCCTATTATATAATTACATTTACTCTTTATATCCTATATTTTGTATCAGATCAATTTTTACGTGTTTTAAACTGTAACAATAATGTGTTTTTGTATAAAATAATATCTGTATTTTTAATATGGTAGGTTTTCCTATTGGGAAGCATGAGAACATAAAACCAAGAAGACCTACTATATTTGAGTTTTCTGATTAGGAGTACTGGAGTAATCATTTGAAGACCACCATTATATATACTAGAAGGGAAAAAATATATTTTGAAAGGAGATTATAAAATTCTAGTTAATAAATTTACTTCTTTTACAAGAGAAGTAGAACTAAAAGATTAGATGAACTACTGATTCAGAAATACTGTGTTATGTTATATGATAATAAATATCTATAATGATATTTATTTCTATGAAACTATAAATAATATTTGTATGTAACACATTTTGGAACAACCAATGTTGATCAAACAATAGGATCTATGTTCAGATTATATTATATATCTTCTAAATTTTGACTTAGGGAATTTGTTTCACATATTTATCAATGTTTTCAGACCATTAAAAATATTCTACAATATTTGGGAGATAAATAATTTAAAGGAGAATATTTTCTGAGAAAATTATTGAAATTATGTCGAATTAAGTGGAATCTAAAATAATGAATTTGGATGATAATAAGAACCCTAATTATATTATTTTGGAGTTATTAATTAGAAAACTCATATAGTGTGATAATAGATTGAAAAGGGATGCGAATAAGGAGAAAAATAAAAACGGTGTAGCTTTTACATCTACATCTAAAGTAGCTCAGATATTAATATCAGTTGAAAAAGATATTAAATACATGAAGAGGAAGAAATTGAATGCTGATATAGAAATAATTTCTTCATTAGATAGAGATAATAAACATACTGAAATTGATAAGAGAATTAATAATAATATTTCAATGAAATATTTTTTATATAAGTGAATGAAAATATATAAGACATAACTAATAATAAAGATATTTATGAGAAGATTTGTTATGAATTGCAGAAACTGGGCAGATCAGGAAATATTTTCCTATAATAAAGAATAATGATAAGAAATCTATAAATTCCAAGAAGTTATAAAAATATAATGTGAAGAAACGAGTAAAATATTCATACACAAAGAATGAAGAAGGTAGAAACTTCTCTCCAGAAAATTAGATGAAAAAATTGATATTAAAAATATCATTGGATTATATACTATAATTCCAAATACTAATCAATGAATAATGGCTATGTTATCTGTTTAATCCTTAACCAATTTAATATAAAATTATAATTATCAATATTTAAATGAGGAAAATAGTACTCAATCATTAGAATAAGAGAAAGAAACCTCTTCTAATAGAGATGATACATTTCCATTTTATGAAAAAGTTTCAAGATATTCCACTTTACTTGAAAACAAAATAATTTTTTTACAAATACTACGAAAATGAAAAACTAGAACATGACATTGAAAATTCTAGAATGTTAGAACATTCCCTAAAAATATAGAATCGTACAAAATTATTATATAAGGAATATATTTCTACCACATCTATGAAAAAAATTTATTTTTTGTATAACTAAACTTTGAGATTTTTATTCTAAGAAACATACACAAAATTTTATTTTTGGGAAGTAAAATTTTGATAATATGTTTTGATAAATTAGACCTCATATAAATAGTTCAAGTACGTGTTTTACAACATCTAAACATCATTTTTAACATAACTATTTTGTTTTGAAGAGTGATCACTTCTATTAGAAATTTTTTAGAGGTAGAAATGGATGAAAAAATATGTACTCAATAATGTATAATATATTTATTTTCATAGAGAATATATTTATAATTTAATAGTATTTTTACAATATAAAAGTGTATTTCATATGTGTATTTAAAAGATATTTTTTCTAACAATGCTGGACCCAAGAACATTTGAGCACCAAAATCATATCTTTTTATTATAGAAAAATAATAAGTTTAATAATATAATATATCAATATATATAGTACATGGATAGTGTATATTTTAAAAATTTGATTCATAAGAAAGAAAATATTTCATAATATTCTTGAGATGAAAGGTGAAAAGATCACCTTCGAAGATAATACCAAAACTGAAATATAAGGTATTGAGGATATTATTCTTATTAGTAATTATTTATTATTTATTTTTTTATTTTTTAGAGCCCTATGTACAACTTCGTTATTATAAGTAAATTATGAGATTAATTTTACCTTATGAACTTCTATAATGATAAATTTATTATTCAATGTTCAAAATCAAAATTTATTTTTTATACCATTATGAATGAGGATGAATACATTATAAACATAGAATACCAAGTAAGAAAAGATCTACCTTGACATAGTGAAATATAAATTCAATTATTTCTATGGAATAAATTTTTTGGACATTATAAAATTATACCTTTAACAAAAAATTCCAATAAAGGAATTATAAGAGATTTACTGGTGCTTATGTTTAATTCTTTTAAAGTGTATTATCCTTGTTATTTTGTAAAGAAACATATGTTATGGTTTAAATATATTAGTGAAGATTAATATTTTAATATTTTATAGTTAGTTTACAGTGATTTAAAAGTTACAACATAAACTGGATGTATTTTAAAAAATACTATGTACATGGCTTAGTTAATGATTACACTAGATATACATGGGTTTATTTTCTAGTGAAAATGTTTGAAGATTTTTTGTCTTAATTTATTTATCATGATTGAATGAGAAAAATATACCATAGGTTAATATTTAAAATTATTTTGCAGAGAAATTTCAAATTATGATTATGAAACTTTTTTATTAGAAGAGACATAATACATTACTTTTTAGATCTTACAACTCGTCATAAAAATAATGTAGTTGGAAGAAAGAAAAGAGTTCTTTAAGGCATTACTAGAACTATGTTGAGTGAATAATTAATTACAAAAAAAAATTAGGCTATATTAGTAAATACTACCTACTACACTACAAATATAGGTTTACTTAGACCTTTTATTTATAAAACAATTTATGAGTCATGGATAGTAAAAAATCATAAACATTCTTAATTTTTAGTTTTTGGTTGAATATTAATTATTCTCAATAATAAATATAATTTACAAAAAATCCCTAGAAAATATTATGAATTAATTTTAGATAGCTATTCAATAACTAGTAATTATTATATAGTTTTTAATAAATTAATAAGTATTATTAAGTAAATAGTGTATGCCAAATTTCATGAAAATAATCCTTATATTTTTAAACAAACCAAAACCACATCTTATAATGACTTCTCAAAAACTATTTTTCAACTCATTTTGGAATATTCATTTTGTGGGAGAATAAAAGATGAATCATATGTTTATTTATTACCATTAAATAAATTCATTATTTTTTTGAATAGTAGTCTTTTACCAACCGAAATAAATAGATAATCATAAGGAATAATCCCATTTATAATATAATCAGATATGTGGATGAAATAGTCAAAAAAATATGTTAATTAATAATTAAATTTGAACATTGTGCATTATTATCACAATTTTATCTTTATACTCTTAATGATTCCCTAGGTTATGAAGATTGGATAAAATCAATGCAGTATACAATCAATGAATTTGACAAGAATGATGTTGGTAATTTGTTATAAAGTCATAAATATTTACAATAAATAGAGTAAAATGTGTTTCTTGAAATAAATGTAATGAAAATGGATTATTTGTTTGAAATAAAGAAATACTTTTTTCAAATTTTTATAATCAACCAAAAGTTATATAATAAAGATAATACTTTTCTCCAATTTATAGACTTGAATCTATTCATATAATTTTATTCTATAAATTTTTTTAAATATTACTCATTTTTAAATTTATGTGATGTTTTAATATCTTAATTTATATGTTCAATAGGAATATTATATAGAACAAAAACCTAGTTTTGAAAAAAAAAATCTATAAATCATGTTTTTAGACTTACTAAATCCATTAATGGACTTAAACTAGCCCCAAGATCCTAGAGTGGTATATTGACAATATTTGGTTATCGAAAAATGTTATTATGAAAGATATAGATACAATAAGTATTATTAAAAATGTTTTTATAGAAATCCTCATTTTATGAATTTACGCCCAAGACATTATTTTAATCTCAACCCAAAAATAATTTCTTATTCAATTGTAAATCAAAATAAATCTAATTTTCGAATGTGTATGATGGGTGAAGTAAATTTTTTGTTCATTTTCAAATTTATCAACAACCTGAAGGCACTTTTATATCTAATAAAATTATATAAAATATAAAATTATTTTTTTTGATATGATTGTATCAAATAAATAGTACTTCTCAAAATCTTTTGATCTTGTTAAATCATGGAAATAAATTGATCAAAAAATTAGAGGAGTAACTGGTAGTATACTATATCTTATAGAAAGTTTCAAAGGTAGAGAATATGTATGGTAGGGGTAATAATTATCTATGTTTCTACACATTATTTTTTCACTTTAAAATTTTGGTTTATCTGGTTTTTAAAAATTAGGATATTTTTGTGTCAATAGTTTTCATTCAAAACTTTTTTTCATACTTTTTAAAATTACCATCAACTATGATAAACATTTTCTCATTACTAAATGTTATACTTCCCATGTTATCTTTGATGTTCTATAGAAAAGGATTGTGTTTTATAGGATGTTGAAAAATTATTCCATTGAAAAAGTTTCCTTATCAAATTTTCATATAATTTTTACATCGGATAGATGATTTCCAAGTTCATTGGATGGAGTTTTACAAATTCCGTTACACAAATAAAAAAAATACCATTATATATTTTTTAAAGTTTACCAGAAAAACAATATTATACTAGGATTGACATGATTTATATATAAAATTATAGAATTTCTACTGGATAAAGAACATCATACGTCCCATCATACAAACTTTTCTAATTCTACCGGATGGAATCTACAATAATTTGAGTAGAGTTATCAAAATGATCATTGGAAAGAGACGATGTGATAAACCTTTCATGTGAATAAGACGTTTATTTAACTGTATTGAAACCGTCTCTATGATATGTTGAATATGGCCATTTGGAGTGTGCCAATAAATGAAGTTACGTACTAGGAGGAGGAAACATTCACATATATAAATAATTAAACCTGGTGTGATGTTTTGGTAACATCTTTTTACTTGAGAGCGCTTCCATTATAAATTATAGAAAGTACATTTCATAAGGAATCTATTGAGAGGACTATTGTAAATACATTAAGATCTTTTAATTTTTTAAATGAATTTGACCGATCATGTGTGATTGAGGTATTATGATGTTTAATAATACAAAGGTTTACCGTTATTCTAATGTAGGGTTCTTAGGGCTAGAGAAAATGTGACTGTGTCGATCATTGTATAGAGGTATTTCTTAGTGTAAAAAATAAATACCCTAATGCCGAGGTAAAAAACATGTATACCAAAATTAAAGGTTATTGACTTCCTTTACACTTAATGTTAAAGTATGGATCTTATTATAGAATTTTCTATATGTTTTTCTTATATATAATATATAATAATTATTTTAATTATTTATAAATGTTATTATTTCTATTTTTCATTTATAAGAAATTTTTCATGTTGTTTGTTATAAAATTAACCAATTCCGATTATAAAGTTATTCAGTACAAATAATTTCACAATATACATTATTAAGAGGATAAGGAAAATTGTATGATTAATTTTTTAAACTAAAATTCACCCCATCCCCTTATAATAAAAAATATGATCTTTTGATATTATAGTGTTATGATGATAAAGGTTTTGGAACTTTAGTTAAATTCATTTATACTTGGTATATGATGATATTATTTCAATATAATTTGTATGTGATGGTGTGGGTTACCATGATGTTAATAAATTATATAGAAAATAACATGTAGAAAACTTATTTAGACCACATGAACGGGACTCATGGAGGAATGTTTTTGGATAATGGTTGATATTGGGTAGGATCTTGCCCATTTTTACATAATAATGAAGTCCAAAGGTGGGGAGAACCCATCGGAAGTGGAGGGCATGGTGCCCAATTTGATAAATTTTTAATAAGTGTCAGAAGTGACATGTTCATGAACCCTATATAACAGTGTTTGAGTGTTGTGTTGTCACTTGGGAATAAATACTATGTTGGGTTTACGAAATGAGCGATTTATTAGATATACGTATTTCTTGATTTGAAATTTGATAGATTTGATATAATATGTTTTTGGAAAACTACTTGATATGTGATAACAAGAAGGTGAGAATCAGGTTTGTTTATCAAGAAGATGGTTATCAAGGAGACCAAGTCTATAATACTTTACTGTTTGGGGATAACTTGTCGACATGATTTATGAGCTAAGGACTTATGTTATAAACTATCTTGAGAGGGAGGTTGTGGGTTTAGATATAGTTTTTAGGTTAGAAATATGATTTTTTAGATCAGTGACATAAACCTTTGAGGTGATATATTGGTGTTCTTTAAATTCATAAATTCCATAAACTGAGGCATCATGGTGGATTTATTTTGGATAATTGGCACCATAGTTCCTCGGATGGTGAGATTTTGAGTAGTGAATCTATATTGGATGTAGTATTGGAAAAACTATTGTTTGTATGAGGAATACAATTTAGTATATTCAATGGGCTCAGTGATTATGATGGTCTAAATAGGCAATTCAAATCATAGAGGACATGTTGATAGCTTGTGTCCTAGGACTTAGTGGTTCGTGGGAAAATCACTTGGATTTATTAGAGTTGGATCTATTTTTCTTATAGGATAATGAGATTCAAATATTGGGACCATTCTAAGGCTAATGAAATCAAGGTTTTCTTAGTTGATTCTGGAGTGGTTGGAAATAGCATCGAGAAGATTAGTAAATGACTCAAGCGGGGAACCCTAATTATTGGTGTCACTTAGGGGGTGAAACCCACTTTTCTGTTGTAGTTCATAGTGTGAACCTATTTCTTAGGTAAACCCCCATTTAATCACATGATTCATGGTGTGAATCTACAGATGAATCAATGTAAAGGATTTATTTTGTTCATTAGTGATCAGGATGTAAAATACGTTATTTTCATTGATCAAAGGTATAATTGAGACCCATCGTGTGGGTCATTATTATGATTTTTAGATTTTGGATTATTATTACTTTAAGGAGAGACTTGATGGTATGGTTGGTTGGATTGAAAAATCTCCCCAGGATTGGATAGTTCCTATGGTGCCTGTGATAAGTCAACACAGATGTGTCCAGCTATATACTTGATAGTGGGAATCATGTATTTGAGCTTAATGGTTGGTTTTTTTGGCTATTGAGGTCCAATTTATTCTAAGAGAGTGGATATAGGATGAAAATTGTTTTGTAGGGGAGATTGTAAAAATATTACCCTTATCTGAGACAAAAAAAATATTTTTTTGTATCCCATGTATTAAATATTTTATGAAGGGTATGAAGGATTGGGAGTGGGCCGAATGTGGATTAGGAGAAAGATGGAATCTTTGCTACAACATCATGATGTGAAGCATTTATTCATGGCATAAAACCAATGAGAAGAAAGGGTAAACCAATGCCATTAATAGTCACAACATTAATAACTAGATCATGTTTTCAAACTAACGATGTGAATTTTTATTATTGGTTTAAAAAGATTATTTTAATGGGGTTTATAAAAACAAAAGGTACGTTATAGCTTTGGTAGTTGCGGGGACAAATCCGCTCCCTTGTTTTTATTTCTTTCCAAGAGGGATTGCTCCCTCAATATCCATGGTATCTCTTACCTTTAATTAAGATGGGAAGTTAGCAGTTATGAAATTATTCTAATTCATATTTTTTAGGTTTTATTCTATGGTCACTTTTTTATGTCATTTATGTTTTTACCTATTTTTAGGGTATCCATATTATTTTCACATTTATACTAGATTCTTCTAAATCAAATGCTTTTATAGGACAAGTTTACACCTATGAGTATGAGGTAGGTGTTTAATATGTTATCTGATATATTGTCAATGATTTATTGATGTTTTTGTTGTGTGGTCATGTATATATTGTCATGTTTTTGACATAAAATTTTCCATTATATATTATGATTATAAATATGGAAATTGAACCAATCAACAAGACACAAAGAGCTAGTTTCTGTGTATACCTATATTATAGCCACCCATGGTGTGTGTGAAACATTGGAAATTGAAAAAAATAAATAATCATTGACCTTATGGGTTTATTATCATAAAGATGTAACCATATATATGGGATGAAAATAACATCTACCACTTGATGTTCACATCACTTGGAAACAATGTTAGGGTAATTAAATATGTGACCCTCACGGTCCCTCGTGTTTGAGTTATGACTAAGGGCGAGTGACCAGTGTTTCCTAGGATATGCTCTTGGTTATAAGAATGTGATTATTATTTGAGGATTGGTGTTTAAAAATTAAATAAATTTAAATATAATAGATATATGGGTTTTCTATTGGGATTTTTTTTCGGGATTACTAATGGGAAACGAATGAGGATACCCAAGGGGTGCTGGGGATAAGAACTATTGTATATTTAAATAAATGAAATTATTGAAGAAATGAATTTAGGTTTTGATTATGATAAAAAAAATTAATTCCAAGAGTTATACCCCTTTAATTATATAGTGATGAATGATTAATTGGATTGCCTATGATAATCCACCACCAAATCAGTAGTGTTTCCTAATCACTTGGAATGTGAAAGGGTGATAACCCTTGGGTTTGGTGATGATGTCTAATACTTTAGAACACTAAGGGTGATACCCCTTTTGTTGGGTGATGATGTATAGTGTTTTAGAACACCTTTGGGTGATTCACCCTTGGGTTTGACATTGAATCCTTATTTTTTGTACTACTTGGTAAATTATCTTATATTCAACGGAATTTCTTAATGACATATTATGGTTAACGACATCCATCTTAATTTGAAGTGAGTGTGGTTGATCCATGGAGTCACTTGGGAACCTTAGGATCTATAGTGGTTTTATTTATTTTTATATTGCAATTATTTATTACACACATTATTAAGAACTTGTTTCTCACACAAGATATGATTGTACACAATATTGGTGGTGGTTTAATGAGTTATACTCATACCCTTTTTGAGTCACCATAGTTATCTGAGTAGACCTCCTTATTTTCTGGATGGGATAAAGGATAGTTACATGTAGTTGATGCATGTTTGGGTTACTAGGATGAAGAACAAGATTCTGGTACTTGGTTAATACTCATATCCAGTTTAGGGTTTTCTTGGTTTTTTATTTTGCTATTTTAGGTTTTAATGTATATAACTGATGTTTATATATGACTACTTTTCATTATATGTAGTCTTATTTGACAGGGAATGAGTTTATTTGACTATTAATGAGCACTTGATTAGATTTACATTTACTGCTTATTTATCCAAATGTTGTATCTGATTGTTATTATTGTCATTATTTTAATGCGCAGATATGCCGATATAGTCTCTTCATCATACCATCTTAGACATGCACTGTTGTATGGTAGCCTCCTGCATACGATGTGGAAGACTTGATGTATAATGGAATAATCTGATCTGGGCACTGATTAGTGGTTCACGGTAGTGGGACATTACAATGTTGTTATAGTAATTTGAGATAGAATATGTCCCTTTATAGGACCAAAATTCCAATAATAGTAAACATGTTTATTTAATATTCTACATAAAAACAATATCTTTTGATTCTATCACGATCAAGATAATAAGGTCCATTATAAAAGCATGGATCATGTTTTAAAAAACCATAATATTAATATTCAAGATGTTCTAATGTTTATATACTTAATGGTGTTCAACATTTTCTCTAAAAAATATCCTATAGAATATCACATCCCATATTATTTTAATGGGGTATATTTTCAAAGAATAATTATGGTTGAAATCATAGAAAATTACACTCTATATAATTTGATAATGGTTCCCGAAATATTATTTTAGGATATTATTTCAATGAATGGTATAATTTTTTTGTTTTACGATAAATATCGATAGGGTTATATCATTGTTTTCTATAAAATTTAATTATTATTAAATAATAACCACTTTACTTAATTATAATCAGTAATTTGTTTCTCAAAAAAATTATTCACCCTATTATTTCATCATTTTTAGTTTTGAGAAAATATATATTACCTTTACAAATAAAATCAGTGTTTCTTAAAATTTGAACATTTTTAAGGGTAAAACACAAAACACTCCAACAATTTATATAATATTCATCTATCAATTTAAACTTATTTAATTATATTTTAAAGATATAACACTATATTTTTTTATAGATTTAATGCATAAAAATAGTTAATTTGAAATGAACTCTAAATCTGTAACATATCACAATTTTATGGATTTTTTATTTTAAAAAAAATTAATCTCTTAAATAGAACGTGTTTCACAAATCATCGAGTTTAAAAAACTGCGAGCTATTATTAATGTATTATTATGTGACTATTATAACATAGTACTTAAAATTTGATCATATGTATAGAAATAACTAAATTGGATTAATCTTGGTTAAATCTAAGTGCTAAATTTTTTCACATGATTTTACCACGGTTAATTTTAAATAATTTCTTTAACATTCATCTAGAGTTTTTACTAGGCATAGAATAAGAATAAATCCAGATTTATGCTTAGCAACTGCATTTTTCAAAAAAATGTTTTCCATCATGTTTTTCACAATTATTTTAAAATTAATCTAAAAAATTTATAGAAATTGAATCTTAAAAAATAGATTCTAGATTTGGAATCAAGGGGTAAATATATGGAAAATATACCCCTTTTTATTTTGGGACAATATGAATTCTAATTGTCGTAAAATTTATCACTTTAGTAGAGGATAACTTAGGTTAATCTATATTAAAACTAAGTGATGAGGACATAATATTTCGTCTTTTTTTATTATTTGATGAATAAATTAGAAATTTATCTCCTTTGGATCCAAAATTACTTGTTTAATGAAAAAATATCCATGAAAATGACCAATGAAATGTTTAAATTAAATAAAGTTAAAAAATGTCACTCTCTGAGTTTTAATAATCTGTTATATTTCCATATAGGGAAAATATAATGTTATGAATGAATAAAAATATTAGTTTTGTAAAAAATTAAATTTTATTAATTATTATTTTTTTTATAATTTTAGTGAATATATAATTACTTAAATTATTAGGAAATGCTAATACAATATTTATTCAATTAATAGGAAATTAAAAAATTGATATTAAAAAAACAAAATGTGACATAATTTGATTAATATTCAATATTACATGTATTTATTAGGGGATTATGAAATATTATTTATATTTAATAGAAATATATTTTAAATAAAACTTTATCTAGATGTATTTGAAGTCATATTAATCGAATTTTTCCAAAATTAACATTAATGTTAATTTGTCAAAATAATATTTGGTTAAATTATTTAAAAATCATAAAAATCATGAAATAAGAAATTGGGTAATATGTGGTCTAAAATTTCTTCCCTTTTCAATTTATGTGTCAATAGATACCTTATATGTAAAATTATTACTCTTTAAGAGAAAAAATTATGTTACCACAATTAGTGTTATAATTTGTTAAATAAGTGGTTAGAACAAAAGATAAGGTGTAAAAAATCAAAAAAACCAATCAAATTTTTTTTGTTAGGTTATATTTAGAAACTATACTACCATAGGTTTTAATACATATCCATTTTTATTCATTTGTATAGATAATTACTTTATTATAATTTAATATTTAATGAAATTCCCAATTTTCCCTCACTGACATTGTAAAAAAAACCTCTTCCCTCACTTATTTACACCACTTTGGTCCATATATATAAAAAAACATACCCATTTATATTTTTAAATCATTATATACATTATAGATTTTCTTTTAAATTGAAAATATCTACCCAATGTCCCTTATGAAGATATCTAAATGTAATCTATCTGAGAAGAGTTAATCGTATATACATAGTCCTTCATATCTATTTACTCTTAAACATTATATTAAATTGTTTTACCCATACTATGATAATAAATACAATATATTAAATATAATAATATATAATTAAAATTATAGGAAATCCATATTCCATATCATTTCCAACCTATAAAAAGTTAAAACATCACTCGTGTGTACATAGGTCTTATTGTGTTCATATAGTAGTGTAATTCATTTTTCATCTCCACTTCACTTGTATGATTATAAATATGGGTATAGTGAGTATATATGATATTTTAGAAATTACTATTATTTTGTAAATATAATATCATGTATACCTTCTTCCCTTCCAATATTTTGAAAAAATATAACACTTCTTATGCATACGTCTGGACTACCACTTCTAGAAAGTGATGTGATTTTTTCCCATTATGTTTTATGTGGATGGTAATCATGAGAGATTTAATGATTATATACTATATATATATATATATATTAAATAATTATTATTTAATTATTACTAATTAGTCACCTTAATTTCATTACATTTATTAAAAAGTGAAAATATCATTCATGTGTATGTATGGCCTACCATCTTTATGAACGACATAATTCATTTTTATATCTCTCTAATTTATGGATGACTATAGAGATATATATATAATGAATATATATGATATTTATACCATTAATAAAATTATATATATTATTTTACCATAATAAATATACAATTACTCGAACAACTGAATCAAGACATACATGAAAATCAAAGTATTTAACACGAGAAACAATGAAAATAATAAAAGCATATTAACATATGAGTGATAAAATTTTGTAAATTAATAATATTGGATATCAAAGATATGTGTAAGACTCAATTATGTTATTTTAATATATGTAAACTTATTATGCAGGTGTCTAAGATAACTGATGAGGAAAGTCAAATGTGAGGTATGTGATTTTATATCAATTCACACTCTATTGAGACATATTTTGTACTACACACCTATTTAGTTTATGTGATGTATATTCTACCCATTCTAGGTAATTAAAATGATTTATATTTATTCATTATGATAAATTTTAATTTCATTTTTATTCTATTAAATAATTTCTATATTTTCTTTTAATGTTTCATGTTTTTTGAACAGAATCAATATAAAAAATTAAAATGAAAAAATTATTTTATTTATATTTTTCGATTATATATATTATTATTCCACGTCCATATTCTCTATAATTTTTATTAAAAAATGTTTTTTCACATATAAAAGGATTTATAAAAATATATTTTTACCAATGTTTGACTTTTTTCAAAACATTTTGGAAGTAATGTTTTTGTCATATTCCAAATGAAAACCGTTTGGATTTTTATGAAAAAATTATTGAAGAAGTATTTTTCTAACTTATAGTAAATGAGATAATTTTCCCACCGTTATGAATACTATTTTATTTATGGATAACTTTACATGATTACAAGGATATTTTAAATATAAAAATTAATTTATAATTGTGTTGTATTTTATCAAAATAACAGATTCTAGAAAATAGAGTGTTTTTTCCACATGAATGTATTAATGAATATTTAATAAAATTTCTATTCATAATTAAAAAATTATTATTTTACTTACTCACCAATACTGATTTGTATTAATTAAAGGAAACATTAAAAAAATCCAGTTACTTCTGATCATTGGTTATTATATTTCTCTTAAATAACTATATTTTTATTTGTTATGGATGTGATTATTTTCTAAAACATATACCATTTATACATACGGTGTTATACATTAAAGGTATTTTACATACTATGAGATTATTACTAAACCCATAGAATTTAATCAATATGTATATTTTTTGATATGATCTATTTTTCATGAATTAAATTGATCATTAGATTCATGAGGAATGCATTATATATGTAGTAATAGGTGGGGATTGGTATGATATATCCCCTCATTATATCAACATGTCTCAAGAGGCAAATCAGTTGGAAAATTTAAAATGTTATTTACCCATAGTTTTAAACTTTCTTAGTACAAAACTTTGATGGTAGATATGTCATGATGACTATGATAATGAAGTCAAATAGTATGACTTTACATTATTGATAATTAAGTTATTATTATATTTGATATTTTTGAATTATTATTATCCATATGTTCGTTTTATAAAATTTTGTTTTATTAAATTTCATTTTTTTGTTATTTAGATTTTCATATTTATTATTAGTTTTTTACTCATGATAACATCTATTGTACAAAAACATTATTGATAAATTACCTCACCATTATTTTGTATCCTTTTCCCTTGTTACAAAGAAGAAATCTTTGAATTAGTTTTAAGGATCCATAAATGTTACATTAATTTTTTTATATTTTGTAATTCCAGTGTAGTAAGGGAATGATGCATATATACTATTTACTAATGTTTATAAACTAATAAATCCTACATGGTGATATCTTATTAATATATGAAAATGTAATAAAGTATACATAATCTCTAGGTTATTGGTGTTGGTGTTGTTATAGTTGTTATTAGGGATTTTTAGAAGATTCCTTGTGAATTAGATTTTAAATAAATATATTTAATTTGAGAACTATGATAATAACTTATATAATTCGATAATTTTTACTATTGGTAGGATTTTATTTTATATATCAATATTCCTAATGATTTTGATCTTGCTCAATGTGGGTCATTATTTATTGATGGCACCGAATAGAAGAAAGACAATTAATACACATGGTCGATCTAGGAATTTCGATTAACACCCCTATATTTTTTAAAATATTTTTTTCAAGTAAATATATTTTTTTTATATTTTAGGTTACATTGAACGTATAATTTAGATTTAATTACTCAAAACTCTGATTTTATCAAAAATTACATTTAACACTTATTTTAGCTTGTGTTACTTGCAACATTGAGTGGAACCAAAACAATGCATACTATTAAAATATTATGATTTAGAATGGTAGTTATCACCTAATAATTGTATTGATGGGTATGAATATGATTAATTAAATTATAAAAATACATGGTTTTTACATGTATATAAAATGAATTCTTTGTGACTAATTTATTAGAAATTAAAATAAAAACTATTTCCCTATGAATGAAATGTTTTTCTGGAAAACTATTTTTATGGACATAAACAAGTTTCACCTCTATAAATTAAAAAAAGTAACTTTTAGTGAATAATTTTTATGAAATATATATATTATATATAAATTTTTCCTTAACATTCATCATATGTGTATTCTAAACAATATATGAGAATAAATCTAATTTTATGCTCAAAACATTATTTGTTTAAAAAGCATTTCCTCACCATTTTCACATCTATTTTCATATTAATTATTTTAAAATTTTAGAAAAAATGAAAAAATAAATTTTATTTTCTAAATCAACTTTTGAAAACATATTAGTGTAAAATGTGAGAATTTTCAGAGAAGATAATTTTTTTGATGAATAGGGGAAAATACAAGTTTTTATTAAGAATTTTCATTTTTATTAAATATTTTAAAAATATCCAAATTCATTTATGATTTTTTTTAAAATAAAAATCAGTTCAGTAATATATATATATTAATCCAATTTAGTTAATTTTAAAAAAATTAATATTGAATTATTATATAAAAACTTGTTATACTTTTGAACATTTTCTTGTTAAATACACAATATCTCATTGCATTTGAGGGATTAAATTAAAATTAAAATTATCCACATAAATAAATGTAAATTTGAAAAAATCGATTTCATATTTTGAAAAATAATTATTTATATTATATAAAAGGGTAAACATAATTTTTTATAGTAGCAAATGTAAAAATAGTAAGAAATATTTACCATGGTTAATGATAAAATGTGTTTAAAAGGGGTTAAACTAAAAATGATAGGGGTTAAAAATGTAAAAAAATAGATACATACAAATTTAATGAAAACATTTAGACCATATATCTTATATTCAAGAAAAGTTTCCATTTTGAATCCTTTTTTCAGGAGAAAAATGTTGGTACACCATTTTCCATTAAAAAATAATAAGTGTGCCACTCACCTCACATATAAAGGGACACCACCTCTCTCTGCCTCTTCACACATTAAAAACTATTGGCTTAGAAACTCCATACACATATAACTTACTTACATTCCTCATATATTTATAGAATAATTATTTTGATCATAAATATATCTTAATAATCCTTTTTATGTAAACCAAAAAAAGTTTTCTATAGAAGAGGTAATATCCCTAATTGATCATTTTATTTTATTTCTTCTTTCACCCCCTAAATTATTATTAAAACACAATGATATGATAATATCATAAAATTAAATATATTAATATGTTATTATGATAATATAATTACCTAAATACTTCTCATATTCCATAAAATGGGTCACAAATTCACTAGTTGTGTGTTTGGTGTACTACCTCCTCACAAACCGATGTAATTCATTTTGCATAACCACTTACCACGAATGGGTATAATGGTAAATTTACTATTAATACATGATACTTATGATATAATTAATCTTATGGAAGCATTTTATCACATATTCATTCTTACTTTACATTCTATGGGAATATGATAATATCGTTTGGGTGTATAGTGTATTACCATTTCATGAAGTGGTGTGATTCATTCACAGTTTACATAGCAAGTAATAAGGATGGGTTTAATGAAAATATGTGATATAAATTACATAAAAATTATTCTTTAATGATAATATATTATCTAACCTTATTTCCTTCTAGTCATCGAAAAAATGGATCCAACGTTCATGTATATATATGGTATACCATTTTCATGAATGAAATATTTCATTTTCAATATATAGCTTTTATAAATTGATATAAATAAATATATTATAAAAATATATTTATTTATGTTATTTTTAACATTATTTATATTATGTAAACATTTTTAATGTAATATGACGAAAAAAATAACAAATCAAAACATACATGAAATACAAAGAAGTTCTTTCCCAAACAAGACTTTAACTTGTAATTCTTAATAAATAGAAAATAAAATGTCATAATTAAAGAATATATGGTATAATATATATAATTATTTTTATAAAATAGATTTATATTAATAATATATTTATTTTAATAATGGATTTAATGAGTATGGAAACTTTCGGGACATAAGGTAAGGGATTTCTAGTATATCTTTCTTTTCTAGGAGTCATGAAAAATCCCCACTATTTTTCTTTGTGGGGTGTATATACAACATCTATGACATGTTATATCATTCATATACTCATTTTAATAATATGTAATGCTTAGTTTTATGTTATTATTTATTTGGTCTTAATATTCAAAAATATTAATAAAGAGGTAATGGATTCACGTCATACTTTTTACTTCGGTGAAACAAGTGCCATATTCACCACCAAATTATTTTATGTTGTCTAAAAACTGATAATTAATGTATTTAATGATTATTATCCTATGTTTTTTGGAATTTTCATATCCATTTGAGGATATTTATTTCATGGGGTTAATAGTTCAAATGTTAACAAATAAGTAATGTATTTTTGTCTCAATTTTACTTCCTTGAGACATATGTTATGTCATCCACCTATATTCAATTATTGGGTATTTATATAGACCATATTACATGTAATATCATGATTTTATTTATTATTGTGATATTTTATGTTTCATATAATGTAATACCTTCATGGGGATTATGATTAAATATTAATAAAGTGGTAGGGGTTTAATGTTACAATCTCATTGTTTATTTGGATTGTTTATTATTATTCTGCAAATGATAAAATATTATGATTAATCTCAAATGAAAAAAATTATTTTTCATCTCTTATTGTTATTTTAATATATTTCATGTTCTACATTCATTTTCCTCTCATTATTTACTCAATATTTCTTAAGATTGTTTTTATGAAAAATCATTGTTATCTATATCTCTGATCGAATAATCTTTCTTCTTCCAAAAATATGTTGTATATAAAAAATTCCAAAATGTTTTCAACATTATGAAAATTTATATTAGAGAAATTATTTCCAGTGAATTTAATTATAAAAAATGTTTTAAAAAGGAAATTCAGGTCATTTTCCAAAAAATCTGATTTGGCTTTTATTGAAAATGTAAAAGGACTATATTTGTTAACATGTACGACATGAACCAAATTTCCCACAATAACAAAAATTATATTCATTGATTTTTCCATTATAAATTTTCAAGGATATTTTTAAAGAAAAGGATATTTTTAATGACAAATAATGTTATAAAATGTATTTTTCAAAGTAGAAAGGATATTTTCCTCTTAAAAAATTTTAATTTATTTTAAAGATTACTTTAGAAGTTTTAATATTTATTTTCATAGAAAAAGATTTCCAAAATGTTTTTGGACATTTTAGTTTTAAAAATATGTTTTCAAATGAAAATTATTTTTCACATGAAATTTCTTAAATTATATTTCAAAATCATTTTCCATCTAAGCTAACATCCATGGATATTACCTATTTCGTACTGGGGATATGATCTTATGATACCATTAATATTGATTCTCTAAATGGTTTTTTAAGATGGAATTATGTTTATGAAAACTATTTCTCTTCCATGAGTTACACAGTGAGTAAATTCTTATGAAAGTCACTTATTTTCATTAGTTATGATATGATTAATGGATGAAGTTGTTATAAAAAATTTCACTTTTTCACATGTTATGATATGATTAAATGTTTTTGAAACCCATTTAATTTAATGTATTGTAATATGATT
The DNA here is from genome assembly GCA_963277665.1 of Viscum album. Lineage (NCBI taxonomy): Eukaryota > Viridiplantae > Streptophyta > Magnoliopsida > Santalales > Viscaceae > Viscum > Viscum album. Next base: position 225,001,001 of record OY728141.1, read on the forward strand.
AATGTTTTATGATCATGTGGATCCCATACATATAATTTTAATTATAGGATGGTTGGAACCTATATCTCACTCCAATTTATTAGTTCAATACTTATATCTCATGAGATAGAAAGGACTAGAATGGGCATTGAACCCATTTGAGTAAGGGATTATGACCACTATGATGTTATTGAGATTGAAACTTGGATACTATAATGGTTTGGGGGTGTAAAATCATTATAATATAATATCCTTGGCATTTATCATTTACTACCATTGAAATAATTTTCAATGATTATTTTTATTCTATAAATCTATTTCGTATGAAAATATTTTTCTCTCATGAATCATGTTTTATTATTCCCTTATGATTCATGAATTATAAACTGGAAATATTTCAGCAACGACTCAGTATTGTGATAGTTCATATATAAGGAATGGTTTTTAAATGTTATACTCATTTTCTCATACTCTTATATTTGTGTTATGATTATGTATGTCTCCTATTTTCCATTATTGAGCATCTAAGATCACTATTTCTTATGTTTCCTTTGTTCAAGTTGTGAAGAATGTATTTATGTTTAGTATTTATAAGAAGATTACTATATAAGAAGATATTTAGGGTATTCTTTTAATATCTTTCAATAAATAATATGATTTTGTATCCAATATACAAAGGCATTACACATTTACGATCCTTAGGAATTTTCGTGTATAATGTACTGAATATTCATCTTAAAAGATGTTATATTTATATATGAAGTGACTATATCAATATATTTCACCACTAAGAAACCTAATTTAATTGCAGTTGGAACTTAAAATATAATTTTTATCATAAGGAATCTAACCCACATTATATCTAATAACCTTGCACATACAATGTAACATAATATTCCATGACATGATACTCCTGTATTAGATTTTTTTCATGTAATAAAAGGCTCCGTGTTTCATTGAAACTAATAATCTATCGATAGTTGATAAATATAACAAAGTCAATTTAAAATATGTTTATTTACATGGTATTTAATTAAGCGGAAAAGTTTATTCTAGCAATGAATTGTCTCATAGGATATTTTTATTAATGGTCATCATTGATTCCTAATACTAAGAAGTAAGAAGTGTAAATTATGGAATAGAGATATTTTAATGTAATGTTATTCGATACATATTTCCCTCATGAGTAGATAATGGAATTGAATAGAATGTTCCCCATATTAAAGCTTCAATTAATAATAGGGGAATAAATTAATTATCGTCATGTGAAAATTGTGCGAAAAACATCGTGTAAAATACATAAAGTGAATGTGAGTTTATTACATGCAAAGAGACAAGGGGATTCTGGTGAATGAATATAAATAGAATAAAAAAATAAATTAATTCATGTGAATTAACAATATATAATTTGGATATTATTCATACCAATTCCCCAAGTGTTACGGGAACACCTCACCAAAGATGCCAAGGGGAGAAGGAAAAGTTTACGTGATCACTATAGATGAGGATTAAGTTTCTAATGAAGTTGTGGAATGTTTTTTAATCATTTCCCCAAATTCAGAAAATTATTTATTTTATTATTTATCTTCACATTCTTTTATATCATCCATTTTTTATAAGAAAATGAGATATTTTTCAAGTACATTTAGAAGGGACTTATCGGTCAAAAATCATAGTGGAAATCACAACGCAACTAGGATGTGTCATTAAATTCCCATTATGATCCATAAACGATTCTTACTTGTAGACTTGACCATTATACCTATTTTTTTATTTCATATAATTATTGGTATGGATTTTATTTTAAAATATTATTGGAAAAATTATTTCAAATAGAAATAATTTATGATTCATGATGGTGATGTGGTATAACTTAACTTTAGTGGGGAAAATCCATCTAGTAAGTCATGTATAGACCCACCCCCAATATCTATTCTGAATGAGATTCTTGGGAAAGACGAGCAGACACAACCGACTGATGGTAAAGGTAATCTTTTAATAGAGAATGTTCTTATTCTACATGAATAAATTAATGTATTTCCTATGTAATTTCTTGGACATCCACCAAATAATGATATTGAGTTATCCATTGATTTAATTCAAAATACAAGACATATATCAATAACTTCATATAAAATAGAAAATACTGAAATAGTGATGTTAATGAAACAATAAGTGGAAGCTTCTTGTAATAGATCGATATATCCTAGTGTATCACCTATGAGAGACCACCTTCTTTTCAATAAAAAGAAAAAAATGATCTATGTGGTTATGCATTAATTATAGAGAAAACAATTGTATTATGATAAATATCAAGTATCATCTACCTTGCATTGATGAATTATCCAATCAACTTCATAAATCTCATTATTTTTCAAATATTGACCATCATTCTGTGTATCATCTATTATGATTAATGAAATAATATATTCCAAAAATAGAATACTGAATGAGGTATGGACATTATGTGTTTACGATAATGCCATTTTGACTAACTATTGGACACTATATTTTCATTAATCTAATAAATAGAGTATTCAAGGAATATCATGATGAATTTTTGTGGTATTTATTAGTGATATCATGGTGTACTCAAAAAGTAATTTAGAATATCAGAATCACTTGAGGATCACTCCTCAAAATCTTATAATAAAATAGGTTTATGGGAAATTTTGAAAGTGTGAATTTTTTCATCAGAAAGTATCTTTTCTTGGACATATTGTCTCAAAGTGTGGAATCTCAATTTATCATATGAAGATAAAGGTAGAAAAAGAATTTTACAAAACAATTAACAAAAATAACATATGTAGTTTCATTATTTTGGTATATTACTATTAGAAATTTTATAAAATAATTCGATATTTGCTACCATTTTAACTATGATTACTCAGAATGGGTTTATGTTTCTATGGAAAAATAAATGTGGAGAATGTTTTTAAGATTTTAATAATATATTGTTAAATGGTCTGATTTTGAATCCACCATCAAGAAATGATAAATATGAGATATATAGTGATGAATCAATGAAAGGGGTTGTTTTTTAACTTATAAAGAATGATAAAGTTATTGCCTATGCATTAAGACAGGGGAAGACTCCTCAAAAAACAATCTAACCCTTGATATGGAATTATAAATCATAATACTTCCCCTAAAGATAAAGAGACACATTATCTATAGTGAAATATATGACATATATATGGATCATAAGTGTTTGAAATAAGTATATGCATAGAAAGAACATAAGATGAGGTAGATATGATGGCTTCAACTTCATAAGGATTATGATTTCTCAAAACCCTACCATCCGGGGAAGGAATCTATGGTAGAATATGCATTGAATAAGAAATATCATAGTATTTTGGGAAAAATGGGGATTTATAAGGATTCTATGCTGATAGATTTAGTAAACACGGTTTGGGGAATTATTAAGGAAGGTGAAACATCACAACATTTACAATAAAAATTCAAACCATATTTATTTGGAATGAACAAATGATCTCATCCTGATATTGAGAATTTTCAAAGAAAAATTAACGTTCTAAATTATGTGATATTATCGCACCTCATATAATAAGATGTAATTATAAAATTTGGAAAGAGGATATGTGCTCCATCTATACCTGATCTAAAAATGTAACTATTAGATAATTATCATTGCTTAAATTTCTCTATACACCCTAGTAGCATCAAGATGTACATAGATTTGAAGAACATTTTTTGAGGGAAAATATAATGTAAGAAATTTCTAATTATGTGCCAATATGTTTGGTTATTAAACAAGCTAAGATTGAGAGATAATATCCTAGAGGATTCATACAACCTATGACAATTCATATATAGAAATAGGATGACATTATTACAGACTTTGTCACTATATTACAAATGAATTTAAAAATAATGATGGGATATGGTTCATTGATAATCATCTTACCAAATATGAACATGTCCTTAAAATAAGACGATATTTTTCCCCAGAACTACATATGTGACTCTATATTAACAAATTTAATGACATTATGGTTCACCTATTTCTATTATTTTTAAACATGATCTATGATTTACATGAAAATTCTATAAAATTATTCAGAAGGATATTAATAGATAGCTTCATTTGAGCACTGTATATCATCTTAAACCTGACTAGAAATTAAAATAGAATATTCAAACTTTACATTAAATTTTAAGGTCATCCCTAATTGACTTTAAAGGTATATGGGATCAATATTTACATATTGTAGAGTTTCCTTATAACAATAGACTCCATTCAAGTTTTAATGTGGGAACATATGAAGCATTATATAGAAAGATATGTTTTACTCCCACTTGTTGGGAATAAATTTGAAATAGAAAACTTATGGGTCTAGATCATATTGAAGAGACAATGGAAATGGTAATGTATATTCATAATCGTATTAAATCATCTCAAATCAGGAAAAGGATTCATGTCAATAACCAAAGGAAATATTTTGAGTTTCAAGTGGGAGATCATGTTCTCTTGGAAGTAACTCCGGGGAATGGGTTTATAAGATTCATTAAGAAGGTAAAACTGAGCTCCAAGTACATATGAACTTTTGAAATTATAAAAATAAATAAATGTAAATTCCACATAGCCTCTCTAATGTACATGACATGCTCTATATCTCTCTGTTAATGAAGTACGCGCCAGACCCAATGCATGTGTTCACATCCTAAGAAAAAGAATTTAAACCTAATTTATGTTACTACGAAGAACCTATCCAGATTATTGACACTAAAAAACAAGTTATGTGGAATCATGCGATTTGGTTTGTATATTTACTTTGGATAAATAACAAGATAGATGTATAAATGTTGATACCATTGGAAATTATAATGAACAAATACCCAAATTATTTCATTAGGTGAAATTATTGAAATTTTGAGGTTGAAATTTTTTTAAGGTTAACATATTGGAAGACACCAATATTTTATGGTATGTGACTTTTTAAATAAATTTAATATCCTTAATTACATGGGTTTCACACAACATCTTGTTAACATATTTAAAATCCAATTATTAAAATATTATTTTGTGAACATTATAACATTGTCAGTAAAACTGGAGGGAATTAATAAGGCAAAATAAGTTTTGAAAATTATATGATTTGTGTATTTATAAAACAAATTCAATGGTTATCAAAAAAATTCATTTTAATGTAAAAGAAATGTTTTTCTTGAAAACTATTTTTCTGTGAGAACAATGTGTTTTTATTTTAATAAATTTAATTAATCACTATTGGTGAATGAATTTAAATTAAATGTATATATTATATATTCAGTCGCATGTTTAATCATTAATCAGAAGTCTTTATTAATAATATGATTAGAATAAATACAGTTTTATGTTTAAAAACATTTTTTTTCCGAAAAATAATTTTTATCTTGTTTTTTGTGGTTATTTAAAAATAAATATTTCAATTTTATAGAGATTGAATCTTTAAAAATTTATTCCACATTTTCAACAAAGTGTATCAAATTATTTTAATAGTTTTTATTTATTTTTTTCAATATAAATAGAAATTGTGGTAAAATTTATCACCTAAGTAAAGGAAAAATCGGGTAAATATAGGTTAAAACTAAGTGATATGTTCATAATATTTTATCTAAATAATTATTATATGAAGTAAATTGTAAAATTATGTCCTCAGTATCTGTATTTATATGTTTAATGTACATTTTTTCATTAAAATAAGCAATATTATATTTCAATAATAGAATGTTAAAAAATGTCACTATCTTAGTTTAAAAAATAAATTATGCGTCCACATATAGAAAAAAGAAATTTAAGAATGATTATAAAGTTAACTATTGTGTATAATAATATAATTATTATTATTATAATTAGTTATACTTTTAAGTTATTATATAATTACATTAAATTTTTGAGTAATGAAAATATAATATTTATTCAGTTTATAAAAAAAATAAGTCCTATTAAAAAAATTAAAAGTGATATAATTTGATGATTTAAAGTTTTCCACGAATTTTGTAATTGTTTATGAAATATTTTTGATGCATAAATGAATTATAATTGAAATAATAAATTTTATTGAAGTATTTTAGGTCAAATTAAATTAATAATGTCAAAATAGACATTAATGATAATTGATAAAAATAATAATTTATTACGTTATTTAAAAATATTTAAAATTTTGAAGGAGGAAAAGTGGTAATATATGGTCTAAAATTTTAGCCCTTTCCATTTATATGTCAATAGTTACCATATATTTAAAACTATAACTGTTTACGAGTGAAAATTACGTTACCATGATTAATGTTAAAAGTGTTTAACAGAGTGGATAAATGAAAAGATAATAGTTAAAACACCACAAAAACCAACCTAAATTTTATTGGTTCATAAAATTTCAATTTTTTCCTACAATATTTTCAAATATATATCTTTTTTGATTCATTTATTATTATAATTAATTTATTATAATATAATCTTTTTGGAAATTTCTAAAGTGCCAGTCACCTTGATTATAAAAGGCCCTATCCTCCCTCACTTATTTACACCACTTTGAGCCATATACCTATACCAAACCATGAAAATTTATCTTTTATCATATTTAAAATATGTTCTAGAGGATATAATAATTTAAATACCCCTTTCCTATGTCTACAAATAATATATCTAAAGTGATTCTACCGAAGGAGAGTTAATCTCCTTTACTAATTGCTTTATGAATATTTATTCTTATACATCCTATTAAATTGTTGTACCCATCATAATATAAATAATTTAGTATCATAAATATACTTATATGTCAAAATAATTTTGTTATAAACTTAATCATTCTATTTTCCATCTAATGAAAAGTGAAAACATCGCTTGTGTGTACGTATGATTTATCATCTCCACATAGAAATATATTTAGTTTTCATCACCACATTAATGGGATGGTTATATAGATGGAAATAATGAGTTTATGTTATATTGTTTTTAAATGTTATTTTGGTACTATAATATTATATAAAATTCTTATCTTCCAATCTTTTTTAAAAGGATAACGTCGCCCGTGCGTATGTATGGACAACCACCTCCACTACGTAATGTGAGGTGTTTTTCATTTATGGTTTACATAGATGTAAATAAGTAGAAATTTAATGAATATATATGATATATATGATATAATAATTATTATATAATGATTTATTATTATTCAAGTTTTTTTCATTCCAACCATCAATTGGTGAGAAAATTATTCATGCGTATGCATGGCCTACTGTCTCCAAGAACTTTGTAATTCATTTTTATATCAATAAATTTGGTGGATGACTATGAAAATAAATATTGAATATATATGATATTTATAACAATAAAAATATTCTTAAAATTATGTAACTATTATAAATTTACATGTATTGGAACTACCAAATCAAAACATACTTGAAAAACAACGCATCTAACTCCTGAAACAATGATAATAATAACATATTATTAATAAATGAGTGATAAAATTTAATAAATGGATCATATAGATTATCACAGATTTGTTTATGGTTATTTTATATGATTATAATATATCTAGTTTTATATACATGTGGTTAAAATCACTTATGAAGATATTCGAATGTGAGGTAAGAGATCTTTTCTCAATTTCCACTCCATTTAGACATATTTCGTATTATGCACCTGTTAATCTATATTTGGTGTATATAATTACACTTTGTTGTAATTAACATTAATTTATATTTATTAATGATTATTAAATATCATTTCAAGTATTATTTCGTAAATAAATTCCATATTTTCTTCAAACTTTTCTTCTTTTTGGAACATGAATCAAGAAAAGAAATGAATAAAAGAAAATCTGATCATATTTATCTTTTGGTCAGATTTATTTTTATTCCACATCCATATTTAATCTAAATTTTTTTCAATTTTTTTTAAAAGTCTATAATAAATTTTTAATGTAAATTTTTACCCATGTTTTACTTTTTACAAAATAGTTTGGAAGGAATCTATTTTCTGTTTTACAAATGAGATACCTTGTGACTTTTTCAAAAGTTATATAAGGTTTTTTTAATTTATACAGAAAGAGTAAATTTTCTTACTATCATGAATAAGTTTTTTTATATTTCTTTAAAATGTTAAAATAAAAATTTCAAATAATATGTTTTACATTATAACTGCACATTTTTCTAAAATATGTAATTTCAAAAAATGGAATGGTTAATTTTCTTTAGAATTTATTAATGTTCTTTCTATTGGAATTTATAATTATAAATGAAATAATCTCTATTTTACTCATTCACTAGTACTGATTTGTTGTTATGATAACATCCTATAAATCATTCAGTTAGTTGCGTTCATTGGACTTTACAATATCTTAAATATCCATATTCTTTGTATCATAGATATGATTTTTTTCTTAAACCATAAATCATTTCTATATGAGCTGTTGTACATTGATATTTTATGATTATCTAAGAAATTATTTGTAAATACATAGTATATATTATATTTGTATACATTTTGATAAGGCATATTGTTCTTGAATTAAATAGGTCATTCGATATATAAGGAATGCAATGGACATGCAGTAATAAGTCGTTCTCGGAATTATGTACCCTCTAGATTCATCGATAAATATAATGATACAAATCAGTTGGAAAAGAAAAATTGTTCTTTACTAATAGTTTTAAATTGACTTGGTGTAAGTTCATGGCCGTAGAGATATAATGCTATGTGTGATTATGAAATCCAATAGTATGCATTTAATTCATTGAGAAACCTATTACTATTATCCATGATATTGAAGTGTTTATGAAATATATTTATTCATTTTGTGCTCAAATATTTGATTAAATGGCTTGTTTTAAATTATTTTCCTAGCCACTTTGACTATGCCATATTTACGTCTGATAAATACAATTGTATGTAACCCTTATTGAGAATTTTATATCACTTTTATTTTTTTCCTCTAACCATGTTATGAAGAAGAAATATTTGAATGAGTTTAGGGATACATATCTTTAACTTTTGTTTTGTTTTTATTAAATATTTCCCATGTAATAGGAGAATCATGTATATATCAAGTCAACCATGACTACTAAAATTATTAATTTAATGTAGTGATATCTATTTTATCCATTCCAAAGTACTAAATTATACACTATATTTGGTTTACTAGACTTGAGATTATTACAAAACCAATTTATAAAAAGAAATTTTAAATTTGTGAGAAATTAACCACTAATTTTTAAAAATTATTCATTTTATAAAAAATGTTATATATTCTGTAAAAGAATTTATACAACAATGACATTTTATAAAAATCACCATATTTTATAAAATATTTATTGAATATTTATTTTATTTTATTTTTAAATCTATCCAAAAAATTGATAAAATACCCCATCCACATGATCAATAATCTAGTAACTTTTTTTCAAAAAGTAATAAGGTATTTATTGGGATGCTTAAATAATCCAAATGTGATTTTTAATTGGATGTAAGACTTTCATATGATAACATTACTAAATAATGTAAAATTTGGTATGTCATGATATCCATTTATTAAATACTCATTATAATCAATATTATAAATAAAATTTTATTTGGAAAATGAAATAATTTTTTAATGAATTTTTTATGTTTTAGGTTTATTTGTAAAATAAGAATATTTCTAAATAATTTCATATTCCCTATGTAGCGGAGTAATAAACATGTGCCATTGGATTTTTTATAAAAAATGGATTTAAATTCACATGATTTAAATATCACATAGTTTTTTAGTGGAATTAATATTCTATGATTTATTATCTAGTTTTAAATATTAAAAAATAGAAATTAATTTTAGAAAACACCACATATGGGGATTATTTGGATAATGGGAGTGTTTAGAATTATTTGGAGAAGTACCACATTAATTTACTTAAAAAATGTGTATCTTTATATCCAATAAATATTATATGTTATGGGATGAATGATAAAAATTCTTTTCACATTTATCCTTAAAAATATAAAATCTATAAACTAAATCTGTAATTATGAATCAGATAAGCGTTCTCCCACACAACAATGAATGTGTTAAATGTATATCCATGGTTACAAATTTGGAAATTATTATTATATATTATATTAATGTCACAACTATTATTTTTTAATTTTTATATCATATATACACGCTTACATTTCAATCTATTCGAAAACAATAACACCGATCGTGCATACATGTGAACTACCACCTCCATGAGGTGATGTGATTTGTTTTTCATTAATATTTTACATATAGGGAAATAAGTATATATTTAATGGATATATTTGATATAATAATTATTAATTAAATATTAATTATTACTCACCTTTATTTCATTCTATCTGTCAAAAAGTGTTAACAATGTTCAGGTGTATGCATGCCCTGCCATCTCCAGGAATGGTGAAATTAATTTTTCTAACAATATATTTTATGGATGAATGTATATATATATAAATAAAATAAATATTATATTTATACCATTAATAACATTCTAGATATTATGGAACCATAATAAATTTATAATTAATAGAACTGGTGAATCAAAACATACTTGAAAAACTAAGTCTTTTACACCCCAAAAATGATAATAATAAAGGATTAATAATAAAATGGTGATAAAATGTTATAAATGGATCTATAGTATATCATATATATAAGTATGGTTATGGTATATGAGTATAATAAATCTAAATTTACAATACATGAGATAAAAATCACTTACGAGGCTAATCGAATCTGAGCTAAGGCATTTAGACTCAATTTCCACTCCATTGAGACAAATTTAGTTTTAAAGACTTGTTTATTTTTATGTGGTGTATATAATAATCCATTGAGGTAATTAACATGAATTTATATTTATTCATGATCATTAATGGTAATTTATAGATTAATAACTTAAATAATATCTATATTATCTTTCATCTTTTCCTCTCATTGGAACTTGAATCAGAAAAATTAATATTTAAAAAAAGAGATCTTATTTCTATTTTTATTGTATATTGTATTATACATAAATATTCTCAATAAAATTTATAAAATAATTTATCAAAATACATTTTTAACCACATTTAACTTTTTACCAAATGGTTTGGATGGAATCTTTTTCTCATTTTCTAACCAGGTACCATGTGAACTTTCTCAAGAAGTATGGAGGGAGTGTTTCCCATATTATACATCATGAGTGGATTTTCCTACATTCATGAATAATATTTTATTTTAATCTTCATTTAAAATTTTACAAGATTATTTTCAATGAATATTTTATAATTTATAATTACGTTGTTTTTAAAAATAAGTGCTTTAAAAAATGGAAAGGTTATTTTACTAAAGAATGTATTAAATACCTTTTAATGTTCTTTATATTCGTCAATGTCAACAACACTTTATTTTACTCATTCTCAACTAGGGATTTGTTGTAATAATTCCATACTTTAAAAAATTCACTTACATTAGATCATTGGATATTCCATTTCTCTTAAATATCTATAATCCTTGTGTCATGGATATGATTATTGCCTAAACCTATATACCATTTCTACATATGGTGCTTTACATTGAAGGTATTTTATTTAATGGGGAATTAATTATAATTCCATAATATTTATTCAATATGTATAATTGTTTATAAGGAATATTTTATCAAGAAATAAATTTATCATTCGATATATGAGGAATGCAAGGGACATGTAATGATGGGTGGGGCCCATGAATTACATAGCCTCTCAATGCATCAACATATCTCATGAGAAAAATCAGTTGGACAAGGGTTATTTAGTAATATTTTGATAATATATTAGTCCAAGGTTTTGATGGTAGATATATCATGATTTCTAAGATCATAATTTCAAATAGAATGAATTTGATTGTTTGAGAATTTAGATATTATTACCCATGAGATTATTACATCAATAAGATCATAAATTCATTTTGGGGTCAATGTTTTGATTAAATTTTGCATGTTTTCAGTTATTTACCTTGACATATTGATTATTATTTATTTACATATGATAGATTCCACTTTATAGAGCTTTTACTGAGAAATTTTTCTAACCCTTATATTGATTCATTTCCCCAGTTTATGATGAAAAGAACTCCTTGAATGAGTTATAATGATTCCGAACTTTTATTTTTGTATGTTTATATTTTATAATTCTAATGTAATATGGAAATCATATATATATTGTTTACAAATTATAACAAACCAATCGATCATGTGTGGTGAGATATCTGTTATATATTACAATATAATAGCGTATATATCATCTTTGGGTTATTTGAGTCGGGGTTGTTTCAGTTGTTATCAAGGGAAGTTTATTCGAATCCTTGGGTATTAGATTTTAAATATACAAAGCTAAAATGAGAACTATGATAAAATATTGTATAATATGATACGTTTCACCATTAAATGGAATTTTATGTGTGAATAAATATTCATGATGATTTCAAGCTTACTTAGTGTGTTACATTATTTAGTTGGGGACAAACTTAATAGAGAAAATAAATACACATAGTTAATGGAGAGATTTTTTGTAAAACCCCATGATTTTTTGAAATATATTTTTCAAATAAATTTAACCATTTTTAATATTTTATGTAACACAGATCCTTGATATTAACTGGAATTCAATGAAACATTGAGTTTATCTTTTGTTTCATGCAATACTATATTTATCTTCTGTTACTCGCAACACCAAGTTCAAACATAATAAGAAATACTGTTAAAATATTATTATTTAAAATTTCCTTAATCCCATATACATGTTAATGGAAGGAATGAATAGGATTAACTAAATTATGAATATATATGGTTTATACATGTATATAAAATGAATTTTTTAGTGATCAATTAGTTTGGAATTAAAATAAAATAATTTTTAAAATAATTTTTTTTTCTTATAAACAATTTTTATAAAAACAACATTTTTTAACTCAATAAACTGAAAAAAATAACTTTTATTGAATTATTATAAGAAATTTATATATTATATAATCAATATAAACATTTAACATTCATCTTGGATATTTTCTGGACATGATATAAAAATAAATCAAATCTAACGCTTAAAACTACATTTACAAAAATCCAATTATATAATTTTTTTTAAAAAATAAAGTTCATATTTGAAATTATAATTTTAATATTATATTATGGTGAATTTTTTAGAATTTTTTAAGTAGTTAAAATTTTTAATGAATACTGAGGAATACTAGTTTTTTTAAGAGTCACCATTTCATTTACTGTTTTTATAAAAATAAAAAATATTTTGAGATTGTTTTAAACTAAAAATTAGTTTAGTTATAAATATAATAATCCAATATAGGTCATTTTAATCAATTTAATATTTAATTTTAATATAAAACATTATAAACTTTTGAAAATTTTTAACATGAAAACCCGCTTTTTTGTCCCATCTTTATGATTAATCTTATGTTAAATTTTCCGCTTCATTGAATGTAAATTGAAAAATTGGATTTATATTTAGATTAATAATAATTTTTATTATCTAATAGTGTAAACTTAATATATTAACATAATTAATTGTAAAATAAATAAAAATTATTTACCATAGTTAATGTAAAAAGGGGTTTAAAAAGTGGTTAAACTAAAAATATTAGGATTATAAATCACCAAAAACCTTTCCAAGACCCATTTAATAGTAATATTTTGACCTTAAATATTACAGGATCTATAATTTTCTATCTTGGAGCCTTTTTTAATTTTTAAAATAATGGGTACACCTTTTACTTTTCAAAATATTACAAGTGTGTCACTTACCTCACTTATAAAAGGCCACAATATATCCTCTATTATTCAAACATTCAAAACACATTGGTTCATATAATACCTAGAAAAATAACTTTCTTGCATCCCTACTATTTTCCTAGATTCCTTTTTTTATCATCTCAATCTAAAGGTCCAAGTCCAAGTTATAAGGTCACATGACTTCATGTGTGCCACCCCATACAAAAGATGTTGTTGAATAATAGTGATGGTAAAAAACTTGAAGTGGGGATCCTGTATCATATGTATCATGTCATTGATAAAGATAAAAATTAAAAATAATAAAACAATTATTAAATATTCTGTGTAAAATTTAGAAACTGAATATATGACATAAATATAAAAAAATAACACCCAAAGTGGTAATCCTATACAATGTATAAGAAGTAGGTATATACAAGAAACGTAAATAAATAAAAACATATGGGGTAGTATAGCTTCTATCCCAGTGCACTCTATCTCTAGCACCACCAATCAACTATCCACCAAAGGGACCTATCCCGTCACTAGTTCTCTGGTCATGAAATCTATATGAGCACCAAAATTTCCATGTAGGGTGTGAGTACAGGACTCTGTACAACACCACCAAAAAATACTTATATAAGTGAACAATATATAAAAATTTACATCATGAAATTTGTAAATTATAAAAAATTTACAACATATTCTGGGTCATCATGTGATGACGAAGATTCCACAAACCTCACCCCAACCTGCTTTAGATAATTGATGGTAAGTATGTAGAGAAGTCACATACCAGTATCAATGATACCATGCTCACCAAACTATATAGTGTTTTTCATAGGAAAACATCATGTTCTTACATGTAAAAATAGCACCCCACCGTCATAGTTGTTGTCACAGGTATGTCGCATGTTCCATTAAGTCGATTACCAACATGTTTAACCTTTTAGTCACCCACTACCCCGGTTCATAAGAATCCACGCAGTGTATCTTCTAACAAGACACTATAATTTACCCTCTATAGTATTATTCACTCTACCATTAAGGATGTTTAGACTATGTCATGTTGGCTAACTAGACACTCATTATTTCCCCTCATTAGGGGCACCCACAACCACCTTTAAAGAAGTTAGAACCACATAACTATTAAACATAATGATCTACCTGAGTATATCAGTACCTATAAGATAATTCCATAGACTATGAAACACCCAAAAAAATATATGTCATAGTAATGAAGGAAAATCCACACCAAGATCAAATTCAGTCTAATCACACGTAAACCAATAATCCCACAGCTACTCACACACCCACATGTATCGAAAAAAAACTATGGTTTAGTCTAATATAAACATAATATAATGTAAACATCATATATACAAGGCCAATAATGATAATTAAACACCTATATTAAAAATAATAGATGTCAATGGAAAGGAAAAATCACTTTGTGTTCTTCAAAATCTGGGGTGGAAACCTCAAAAGTCCTGAACAACACCACATGGGCCTTATTATCATAGTTTATAAAACCTAAATTCTTGTAGTCGACAAAAGTACATTGAACCAAAAAAATTATTTTATTTCAAAGAGACATAAAATTTCAAATTTGATGAATCTTTCTCTCTCTTGGATAATTTTTTAATTATCATTCTAGGCTATTGGATGCACTCAAAATAATACACAAAATTATAATTATCTATTAATAATTTCATATAAATTATAATTTTATAATTATATTTTTAGTTTTTGTTATAATTTATCATTTTAGAATTATCTGTTTATAATTTATCACAATTTATACTTTTTTAACTATTCCTTGATAATTTCTCAAAAATTAGCCTTTTATAGTTATCTCATGATTATTTTCATAAATTATCCTTTTATAATTATCTATTGATAATTTTTAATAATTTATCCTTTGATAAACTCACAATAATCAAATAATCATTTAATAATTATCCTTTTATAATTAATATTGATTATTATCTATAATTTATATAAATTATCCCTTCATAAATTCATATTATTATACATTAATAATTTTTATTTTATAAAATATCCTTTTGATAATCTAGTAATTATCATTTGATAATTTTAATAATTATCCTTTGATAATATCCCAATTATTATTTGATAATTTTTAAAAATCATCATTTGAAAATACTAATAAAATATAACATTATTTTTATATTTTATTATCCTTTTAAAAAATATATTATGCTATTTTTAAAAAAAATTTATTACCTTATATTATTTGGGTTATAACATTTGATAATTTTTTATAGATAACATGGGATAATTTTCATAATTATCATTTGATAATTTTTTTTAAGATTCATCATTAACAAATCTATGTTTTAGCATTTATATTACATTCCACCACTTTTATAATTTTTATGGAAAAATTTATTATGGGATATATATAAAAAATATATATAACCCCAACCCCATTACACATAGGGAATATATAGAACTGGAGGGTGATATTCAATCTGATCATTAAAAGTTCTCCAATCATGTGAAAAGGTGTTTCAATATTTCTTTTACTCAATGGGGTTGACCAATAATAAAGGAAAAATTATTTTTCTATTTTGAACCCAAAAACAAAACATTTAAAAACCATCATCAAAACTCCCAAATTAATCCATGATTGAACTGAAAATTGATGGTAGAGGGTTCTAATTCAACCCATTAATGTGTTGAAAGTTGAAAGGGATCAAACAAGGATTAAAATGGTGTTTTCTAAAGGATTCCTTGTCAATAAATGGGGGAGATTTTTAACATGGGAGGAGATAAATAGTATAAAACAATTTTATAAATTAAATTAAAAATAATAATATGATTAAAAATTTAAATAACATAATAATAGATGTGGTCCAAAAAAACAACCAACATGTGAAAAATTTATGTTATACCTAGTGTAAACCTAATATCCTATACCTAATGGTGGTCTATGATTTCTCATAAGATGCACTGTTTAATTTATATTCATCTATTTTTGGAAACATATACAATAAAAAATTATATTTGTAATCCTCAGGTGAGATTTTACAAAATATCTGATGCAAAAAAATTTTAGGAAACACCTACGGTTAACTTACCATCTTGAACCAAATAGTGGTCTCATAATTTTTTTATAATTCACTATTTGGGATATATTGAATTACTTTGAAAAAATCATGCATGTGTGATACAATATAAGTAATATTTTTACTCTTTCTTCACTGAGGCTCTATGGGCCTTATAATCTCTCACTAACTCAGTACCTAGCTCCAAAAATATTTTATAGATTATTCCAATGTTTTATCTATGTCTTTTCACTTATGAAAAGTCTTTATATCTTATATTTAGTTATTTTTGTTGAAAAAAATAAATTATCACATTAAAATAATCACAAATTATTATCAATGATGGTCTTTATAGTATTTAAAATTTTATGACATTCAAATTCTCAAATTCTATCAAATTCTCATTCTTGATAAGTATCTCATGTATTATTTCTTAAAAAACTCGTGCCATTGACTTTAAACATTAGAATTCTACTCTCACATCACCTCCTAGATCTGTCCACACTGCCAATGGATTTGGACACGTGGAACCATCTTTTGATGGAGGAATTTTTCACCCCAACTTAGTATCGGCATCAGATTATATAAATATGATACATCCAGTTACAACTAATTGTCCTTATAGTCTATAATATGCATAAGACCGTGCATGTACATTTGTAGATGAGAAACGTAGAACACATCAATCATTAATCAACAATATAGTGGTCTTTATAGATGATATTCCACTTTCCCCACGCATTCAATGATATCAAAGGTTCCCCCAAAACATTGTACTAGATTTCCCTACTTCCTCAGATATTGGTTCTCTAATTGAATAGTCACTCAAAAGAAAAACCGGATTTCCCCCAAAAAAACATCAATGGAATCTTCTTATTATTATCATAAGATCTTTGTCTGCTCTATGAAGTGATCAACCTCTTCCATATTAGATACTATCTCCCAAAGGTCTCTTGAACCATGTTGATTCCAACAACCATTTTCTCACCTACCTCAAGCCAACATAGTGGTGAGAATAAATGCCTCGCATAAATATTTTTTGAAAGTGATAAGTCTCAGTGTTTATCCCATGCTCTACTGAAGTGCAGGATTCATGCTCAACGCATATCATTCTGTATTCTTATATTTCACATACACCATTTATAATTCAGAAGATTCTATGTTTTGTTCAATCCTAGATAAGTCCTTATCAATCCCTCATTTAATGGATGTTCTTATTACCATTCCCTCATACATTAGGGTTATACATCATCATTAAATTATGTTTCATACAATGGTAATTTATGGATACATAACTCTACTAGTATGTCCTGTATTGACACAACTCATATATATAAGGAAGTCACCGGTATTAAATGATGACGAAGTTCAAGAAGATAAGTTTTAGATCCTTCCTATTACAGTAACAATTTCGTTATCACCATCTAGTAGGGTTTGATCTAATATACTGACATAATCTTTCTCAGTTCTATATCCATATCCACAATTCACTTAAGACTGCACTATAAGGGCCTGCTGATGTAGACCCTGACTAAATACATGTTCCACTGAAAATGTCTTCCTCAATTATCTTTTGAATTATATCCTCATTTATCTAGATCACCACTATCAAATATGTCCTTTGTTTCTATATTTTCAGAAATGGTTGTGAGGTTATGGGCATAACATTTGATAAATCCCAACCTCCTCACAATTGAATCTCTCCAGACCTATTTATTTCATAGGAGATGTTATCGAGCCCTTTCTCTACCCTGTCTACTTACCACCTCTACAATGAAAATCCTAATCCTTCTTCTTCCTTCATCTAATAGTATTGTAGGAAGTTCCATTGGGAACTATAGGGATTCCAACCACTCTAACCCACGCCTATCCTTTCTTTACCATCCTGGCCTTTTAAATTAGCACCATGAGTCATTTTGTGTGGGAAATCCATGCCATTAAACTCTTCCAATGTTCTATTAGTGCATGAGTACAATATGGATTTTTTTTACTCATAAGTAACTCTTCAAAGAAAAGGTTTCTAAATATTTTCCATGCCTAATATTCTTATCTTCCTAAAATTTTCACCACACCCCACCACCACTTGTTAGGACCTACAATCATGAAAGCTTCCAGTTCCACCTTCAAGTCCAATGTTGTAGAGATGAGATAAAAAACATCATCGCTGATTCATATACAGTCCTTTTCATGAGGCAGTACACAAATTCCCTAAAAGGATAGAGGGTGCGGAATATTTAAGTTTCTAACATATCCAACCATGGACTATAGTGGAAACACTTGTGGTTGGAGTGGGCCTACTACATGTACTATTGAAATAGGTGTGGAAATGTTCTTAGGAGACGTCTAGTTAGCAGGTGGTGTCACCATACATTTGTGATGTGATATATATGCATCATTAAGGACATTAAAATAGAATCCAATAAACATTCTATGGGACAACACATGGTTTTCCTATGAGTATACCCTCAACCCAAGGAATAACCTTCATAGCACTAATCCATGTCTCAATCCTTATACTTTAGTCAAAATAATCATACATATATTAAAACTAGAACATTCATAGTTCAACCAATTAAATCCAATAAATAAATATCACACAACATGTCAACAGATATATCACATAAGGAAAATATGTCAAACAGATAGTGAAATATAAAGAATTCAATTAAAGGACTATTATATAGAATATCAATAGTTATATATTTGGTATGTGAACCCATGATACTAGTCGTGATGCATGAATGCATCCAAAATCCCAGAAATCACTTATCTACATAATTTTAATTACTCAAGGTGATTTTAATCAATGTTAACTGAAAAATGTAATTACCTCCACTTTATAGAAACTTGGAGGTCCACTATACAGTGCTAGATAGGCACTACCAAAGTTTCTCTTCCCATGTCGCAATGTCATATCCCCTATCTACACCTTTCCAAACCAATATGAAAGAAGGAAAAACTAGGGAGTACTGATTGTAAGTCCATGTCCATGAGATAAGTTACGTTCTGGTTTTAAGTTTTTGTTTATGGAAGGATTTTGGGGGGTACATGAGGTCTCGGAGGTGTTCTAGGGGATCAGAGCTCAAGATGGTAAGTAAAAGAGGAAAATCTATGATGATATCACTATAGGTTCATGGTTTTAGTAACCATGTTCCATAACTGTGTTTCCTCTAGAAGGTTGTATATTTTTGGGGACAACCGTGTAGGGTGGCCTAGGAAACCATGGGTCTTGCGATTCTCTTGGGTAGTGGAGAACAGAAAACCGCCTCATTGTTTATCAAACAGTGTGGGTGGCTAGGAAAACTATGTGGATTTGAGTCCTCTTAGATAGGGGGAACTGGATTGTTGGCACATGGTTTTGAAATCCGTGCAATAAAATAATTCACCACATTAAAAGTGGGGTTTTATATTATTCCCCTCCCTACCCATTTTCATTATTTCCCAAATTTCTCCCCCATTTGACCCTCTGTAGCCTAGGTGATGAAATGGTACCTCAATCCTCTTCTATGGGTATTTATCCTTCTATTATTGTCCTTTTATAGAAATTTTGAGTGTAAATTAAATATTTGGGTGATTCTAAACCTCTTCTCCTTTACTTTTTCTAGATTAGGGCATTTATAATTTTTCTACTTCTTATGAAACCCTAAAACCCTCTCTTTAAATATGAATTATAATTTTTAGATTTAATAGGTGTTTGAGTTTAAATTATGGTGGAGGTTAGGAAGTAATTATTCAATGGTCATGAGGTATGTGATCTTTAACCTTTTACCCATAGTCTTTGTGTGTTATTTGTGTATCTAGTTGTTTTAATTCACTACCTTGTTGTGTTTTGATGACTTTTGTTAAGGAAATTATTGTTTTCCATAGATTGAGGTGACAGACTCCTCATGAACCCCGTTGTGTTTTTTATGATGTTATACTAAACCTAGGGCTACCCATAGGTTGTTTCGAATTGATGAAAATGGAGAAATAAATTCAAGAACATCAAGATTAGGAAAATAATAGGTGAATGGGTTGGAATTGTAATCAGGAATGTGGCTTTGCTTAAATGGAAAATAGAGTGGATCACATTTTGGAATTTTTGAAATGCCTAAGGGGAATTTGAAATGGATTAAATTGTGTATTTTTTAATTTGATCTATTTAATGTTTTTAAATGAATAATATGACGTTTTGAAGATGGAATTTTTATAAAAGGAGGTGTTGGCCTAAAGATTTTTTAAAATGTTGTTTTCCTTATAAATTTCAAATGAAAATTTTAAGTTAGGGGGTCATTTCCCTTTTTTGTGAAAATTCTTAAATGATTATTTGAAATGGTTGGAACTGGAAATGAATTCCTTTAGGTTTGGTTTAGTTTTACAAAGATAAAGAACTGTATTTTATTAAATTGTGTATTGAAGGTGATTTTAAATGAGTAAATTTATTTGTGTGTTATCGTTGGAATGTGAATTTAATTTGATGATAATTATTGTTTAGTGGATAATATAGAATAAGGGGTTAATTTTTTTCATTAGATAAGGAATTAGAATGATAAATGGAAGAATTGGGATAAGTCATATAAATTATAATGTGTAAATTGCTTAAAGAATGATGATAAAATATGTGTTGAAAAAATAATGAATTGTGGATATTGTGTGTGTATTAATTTGAGATTGGATGTTATGTGATATATGTGGAATATAAATAAAGAAGCATGCGAACATGTCTTAGTTGTATGTGTGTGATATTGGAATTTAGGATCTATGCCCACTAGTAAAGTTAGGCTGAGGCTCTAAACCCCACCCCTTTAATGCATGGGTTAGGGGGAGGACTGAGGATCTATTCCCCCTAACAATTTCATCTGATGAGTCTACCTAGACCAAGGATCCAAGTTATGTGTGATGAAATTATTTGTGAAATTTTTACCCAAGTAAGATAGTGAATTTTACTTATCCCCTTATGAATAATAGTCTTCCATCATACGACATAGTGTAATTGAGGAAAATTCATAACCCATGGGATAAAATATGAAAACTATTTTATTAAACCTTCTCAACTAGTGGATCCAGGGTATGTTCATAAAGCATTGATTAATGGAGGCCCCTTTTGATTAATAGAATATAACCCCTTATTCTATGTCTTAGAATTCCTGTGTCACTAGAGTTAGTAAGTTTATTGATTGGACCTAGAAAACCTATTGGAAAAAATTGATAATTTTTATTTTTTAAAATAGTGAGATATGTCCCGTTTTATTTCTATGTGAATTTTATTGAACTTTATTACTTTTATAAATTGTTTTATTTTCTAGTTTTTTTTAGATGTTGTTGGAGTGGGCCTAATATGTTTTACTCACACCCTACTCGGGCCTCCATGACCCTTGGGTACTAAATAAGACATTACATGTTTTTAGGAACTTGTTCAGGATAGACACCAAGTCTCTAGTCCTTATATGGTATTTTTTGTTAGAGCATGGGATGTCAGGATTGGGATGGGACACATGACTTTTCATAGGGTTATTATTGGTAGTTTCAGTTTTGGGATTTTTTCTTTATTACTTCCTAAAATTTATTGTATTCATTATACTATTATCTCATGTGATACTTGGTTACATTTTGGGGTTTTTATATGGATTTACTTTATTTTTATGGCTAGTTTTTTAATATTTTAATGTCACCTCTATTGTTTCTTAGCTCTGATAAGCGGTTATAGTCTCCTCGGGTTTGACTTTAGACCCATGCTTCTAGTCAAATGCCTCTCGTATATAGGGAGGCATGCCAGATGCCATGTTATGACCTAGATAGGGGCACCCTAATAGTATCGAATGAGCTGGGGACATTACAACATGATATCATAGATGTTTTACATAGTATTAATATTTCATAAAGGGATATAGGATACTAGGATATTTTAAGGGTTTGGTAATCAACTCATGCTTGGGTGCATGAATCCCCACATTGAAGGAAAATCCCAAGTTACCAGGGGTGGTAATTGAGGTTCAGTTTTGTTCTTTATTTTTGATATATACTACCACCTCGAGTGGTGCACAGGGATGTGATGTGGTTGATTTAAGAAGTTTTATCTCTTTGTCACCATAGAAATAGAGTGTGTGTGAGTTTATGTATCATTCTAGAATCATAGGAGTGATAGGCCATCCATATGATGGATGTGAATGATAGTTCATTGGGACTCACATGTTTGTAGTGCGAATTATGCTTTTGATTTTATCTTGTGGTTCTTTCCTAGAAATTGTCCTTAATGAAATTTTTTGATATATTTATTTGAATAATTCAGGGATTTCTGAATTGAAAGGTAACCAAAATGATTATGAAATTCTAAATTCATGCGTTTTGAAATGGAATGTTTAGATTTTTTTTGAAAAATTAAAACATGAGTTTCAAATCGTATGGTTTAAATTAAGGAGGGAAATGGGAAAAGGATGAAACTACTTGTCACACTAGAAATGGATTTAACTAGTTTTGTGTTTTAATAATATGTATTGGTGGTTTGTGATGTGAGAGTTCCATATCTTTGAATAATTGTGTTATGTTATGTGATACTAGGATGGTGTGTATATGAAAATTAATGAGATGTTTCTTTTTGTCTCCTTGGTGAGGTTGTATCCTTATAGTTGTGAAATGATTCTTGTTAATGTTGAAATGGTAACCCTTGTGGGTTGAGACCTTACTACTTGTGTTTTTATATGAGAGTGGCTGTTTGGATCATGGTGTTACTGTATGTGTGCGATTATCTTTGGTGTGGAATGTAGAGTGAGAGGCTATTTGGGAGAATTAGATATAGTATTCATCAAAATGGGGGCTAGAGTGCCTCAAATAAGTGGTGGGTTATTTGAGGCTTGATGTGTATGTATTGGAGGGAGAGTCAGTGGACATTTCTTGATGTTACTCTAGTTTAGGGATTTATTATTGTCTGTCCTTCATGGTGAAACACAATAGGGGGTAGGACCGATTGTGGGTGCCTTTTGGTGAGTGTGGAACCAGTGGAAGTTTTGTACTATATTAGTGGAACACATAGAGTGTTTCCTAGTTCATGTTTATCCTATAGTGCTATGTGAAAAAGGATAATGGTTTTAGAGGTAAGACTCAATTATTGGATGAGAGTTGAAAGTCATGGAAAATCAAGGTTATGACTTAGGGAAGGTACCCAGTATTACAAGTTCCTTGCAATATTATGAATGGGTGGGTGATTCAAAAGTGTAATCTATTCATGGTAGGTATCATTGAGTTTTTCTTAATTGTTCATGGTTATTCCTTTTTGTATTTTATAGGAAGGAACCAAAGTGCTAGTTGTAGTTTTTTAATGTGGTTATGAAGGGTGGGGTCATTCAGAGACCTTACCCTATGGATTGATGATGTTTGGTGCATAAATATATGTTGGTTTACGATAGACAAGGAAAGTTTGGTAAAAGTGGGAATATTCACTTTAGTGAGGAGGTGGCATCGGGGTGATGGGTGTCATGTTTTTGGGCTTGTTGTGCGAATGTTTTAGTTTTCATAGATGAACATGGATAATTTCTTAATTTCAATGAGGCTGACAGACTAAGAGGCAAGGTAAGCATTGTAAGAGGGAGTTGGGCCTTGCCCAAGTGGTGTACGACTCATGTAATATAGATTTAGCTTCATTGTATGGTCATAGTAATGTGTGATACATCAAAATATCTGATGTGGTCTGGATGTGGTCAAATTCATTGATGGATTGACACTATTTGGGATAGGTAAATGGGTGTTTGGGGATAAGCACCTAATTTTTTTGTGAAACAGAAGTGGGAATTACTGGTTACATGAGAGACCAGTTTGTTTTAGATCAATTTGATGAGATGTTGATGCGAAGGAATTCCTGATAATTCTAGAAGATCATAGTGATTCCATTGTGTGATGTGAAATGAAGGATTGATAATTTATATTGGTGTTCATCAATGCCTTCTTAGCATACTTTTAGCTAGTGAAGATCATTTCCAATATCTTGACACCGTCCAGGGTTTTCTGAGAGAGATATGGATTTACACCTAACTACCAAAGAGTTATTTTGTTGGATATATAGAATCTTGGAAGTTACCCTCATGGAGTGGTATATGTGGATATGGATGGTGATAAATACATGATTGAACATTTTGGGTGAGTTCCTCAAGATGGACTGAATGTCAATGAATGTGGGGGGGGGTGGGTTATTGAAATCTAGTAAGGGGTAGCATTGGGTGATGTTTTCTATTCCAGGAAAAGATTGATGAAGACATCCATGTTTTGGGGTTCTATATTTTTTTTGAAGCATGAACTGTGTTGGTTTGAATATCTTGATAATGGTTGTGACAATGACACTCCTATGGTGGGGAATGTTAGGTTAGTCATGGATGTGCGAAAAAACAGTAGAGCATATGTGGTGGCATCAGGGTGACAAAGATAAGACTATAAGGGTCATGTTTGGGGTCCTTAGGAAAGGCCATGTGGGACATGAATGTGGTGGTAGATCAAACTGAGTGATGGATTTTGGATCAGGCCGATTATATAGGGGATCTAAATGATTTCATCAGAGATATGCTGGTGGGCATCGTAGAGCTAACAACATTTTGTGAAGCCGTAGACACAACAGAGATGAAGATTCCCCAGAGGTCGATAATGGACTCTATTAGGTGAATGTACGTGATAGAGGAATACCTTAATTGAGAAGTTATCAAGCCCGAGTATAGTGGTGACATGCCAATTGGGGAGGTTTGGAACTAATAGAGTGAGTCGGCGAGTATGGCTCGACCCAGTTGGGTAAAAGGGAACAAATGTGGTAGGTTGTGAGACACCTTTGGTAAATTCATTAATTGTATGTGGATCCTAGTAATGGTAGTTAGTATTGAGGAAGGATAAAGTATTCAATGTTTGATATATGAATGAGTAAGATATGATCCATCCCAGTTGTTTCCATAATGAGGCAGAATAACATAGTTGGCTGGAGTTTTCAGGATGTTTGGGAATTGTTAGTTGGGAAATGTGTCAGCAATGTTTCCAAGGGTAAGTTGAGGTTTTTTGTTCCCTTTTTGATTATGAAGTTCTCATAACCAGGAAATTGTGGTGGTGGACCAATTTTTATGGTGGGAAAACAATAAATTTCAAGTAATTTGTTAATGATGTGACTAGTGTTTTGAGTTGGATGAACTCGAGTAGGATTCATCTTGGTTTACCAGTTTGTGTGGAGAGATATTTCTCTAGTTTTATAAGTTTAGTAACTTGATGTGAAGTTATTATTGGGTTTTTATTTGGATGATCAAAAATTCAGTGAGGTCATTGGGCATCGGGTTGTGGATATATTTTGGTAGGGAAATGTTGTTGGAATTTTGGTTTTCCTTTTATGACACTAGCCTAGGGTCACCATTAGAATTTTGGAAATGAGGTGAGATTAAACCGAGCGATTTGGTCCATGTGTTGTGGAGAGGATTGGACCAATGGTTCCATGATGGGCTCTCCTCGAGGTAGTATTTCTCCTTGTTAGTGTCCTCTTGTGTGGTGGTTCAATAACATTAACCAGACCTTCCTCATATGTTCGATGTTTGTAGCATTGAGTTGCGGTGGATGTCCCCTCTAGGGGAATCCAGTTGTGACGGTGGATCATGGAGGTGTAAATGATTTCGGGTAGGTCCATTTTCATAGTCCGAGTTGGTAATGAAATTGTTGTGTGTAGGGAGATGCTTGAAAGATATACATTTATAGGTTGGCCCATTGCTAGAACCATAGCTATGCGGGAGTAGTGATGCTTGGTAAGTACATATTAGTGATGGACCATTACAAGGTTGGAAGGTTGTAATACCAATAACATGAGATATGGTACATCCTGGTTTTAATTCTTTTTTGTGTGGAAGGATTATGAGGAGTAGAGCAGTCCTTGGTAGTGTTCTATGGATCAGGGAGCAAGAATTTGGGAAAAGAGGGCCAATATGTTCAAAGAGGATTGTTGTAGCATGGTCAGTAGTAAGTGTGTACCATAATCATGTGTCCTATAGAAGGGTGTTCACGGTATGGTAAAACCATGCAAGGTGGCCCAAGAATCCATCTTGCTTGAAGTCCACTTAGTCAGTGGAAAACACATAGCCCACATTGGGGTTTTCAAATAGTTCAGGTGGCTAGGAAAACCATGATGGTCGATTACATCATTGATAGAGGGAATTGTCGAGTTGGCACATAGTTTGTACAACCATGTGGCTAAACTGTGTACCTCATTTAATGTTTTTTTTTCATTCATACATATCAATACTTTTTATTTCTTCCCCAAATTTCCCCCCATTAAACCCCCTCTGCTCAGGGTGAGGAACTCAATGCCCCATCTTCATTCATGGTTGTTTCTCCTTCAATTCATGGCGGTTTGGAGGGATTTTGGGTGAAAATATAATATATTGGTGAGTCTAAACCTCCTATCATTGTCTATTTCTGGATTTGGGATTTTCATATTGATAAAATTATTTTGAGACCCAAAACCCTCTTGTTTCCAATATATTCTATGTTGGTACTTTAAAGGGTGTTTGAGTTCAAATCAATGCAAGAGGTTTAGTAAGAATTTTTCCAGATTCATGTTGTAGGTGGGATTTAATATTTTTTTCCATGTCTTTGAATGTTATTTGTGTATGCAGTTTTAATAATTCAAGGACTTGATAAATTTTGATGTCTTGGTCTACGGATAGTAATATTGGACTTATATTGAGGTATGATACCCCTCACAGACCCCATTATGTTCATTGATAATGTGATACTGAATCGAGGGATACCCATGGGGTGTGTCGTAACCTTGAAAATGGGTAATAAAAGTAATCAATCCAAAAATAAGGGAAATATTCATGTGAATGGGTTTTATATTTTAATAGAGAATGTGGGTTTATTTAAATAGTAAATTGGGTTGAACACATATTGGATTTGGTGAAATTCCAATAGAGACATTGAAATTGTTTATTAATGTGTCTTTTATTTTAATCCACTAGTGGTTATTAAATGAAGAATATAATGTTTTTAAGAGTTAAATGTTTCAAAAGGAGGTGTTGGAACCAATTTTATTTATATATTTATTATATTTATACATTTTAAATGATGATTCTAATTGAGGTCATGATTTCCATTTTTGTGACAATTCCAAAATGATAATTTGAATATGATGGAATGAAAATTAATGCCTTGGGGCACAGTTTAGTTTTTCAAAGAGGATGATCTGTAATTTTTTAAAGGGTGTCTTTATGATGATATTAAATATGTATATTGATTTTTATTTTATCAATGAATTGAGAAATGAAATTGATGCTAATTTTTTAGTAGATATTATAGCATAAGGATATAATTTATTTGACTGGATAAGGCATGAGAATGATTAAATGGTTAATTGGGATAAGTCATGTAAATGAGAATGTTTAAATGGGTTAGTGAATGAAGACATATTATGTATTGAACAAACAATGATTTTTGGATATAATGTTTGTATTGATTTGATATTGGTTATGATGTGATAAATGTGGTATATAATGAAATAATAATGTACACATGAATTGGTTGTATGTGTAGGGTATTTTACATGAGGATCCATTCCCACAAGTCATGTTAGACTGAGGCTATAATCACAAACCCTTTTAATGCATGGGTTTGGGAGAGGATTGAGGCTCTATTCCCCTAACAGTTTCATTTTAGGAGACTACCTCCACTGAGTATTCGAGTTAAGTGTGACGAAACTATTCGCGAAATTTTTACCCTAATGAGATAGGGAATTTGAATTAAACCGTTATGAATAATAGTAAACTAGCATACATAATAGTGTAATTAATGAAAATTACTAACCCATGGGATAAATGATGAAAATGATTTGAGTAAACCATGTCTACTAGTGGATCCTGGTTATGTTGGTAAAATTGAAATTACTGAATTCCTCTTGTGAATAAATTTACGTAACACCTTATGTAATGGATTAGACATCCTGTGTGATCAGAGAAAATAGTTGATTGGTTAGCATTATAATGAATAATAGATAAAGTGGAATCATTGTGTTTTTCTAAATGGTGAGATATTTCTCTATTTATTTATATGTAAATTATATTTCACATGTTTAGTTGCATACACGGTTGTATAGATTTCTTATTTATTTATCAATTGTTGGTAGTGGCCAATTGAGTTATACTCACACCCTACTAAGGTACAAGTTCAAGACAAATACCTGTCGTGTAGTTCTTGTATAGACTACTGGGTTGGGGCATGGGTTGTTAGGACTAGGTTGGGACTCAATTCCATGCACTGGTGTATTTTGGATATTTTGGTTTTTGGATTTTATCTATATGAGTGATAAAATTTTGTTTATTCATCATATTGTTTTCTCATGTTCTACTTGGTTACTTGTTGCTGCATGTCATGTTCCTTTCCTTTATTTTTCCTAATATCTTTTATATCTATTGATGTCACATATATTATGGATTAACTCTGATAAGAAATTATATTCTCCTTGATTTTTTACTTTATACCATCATTCCTATTTGGAACCCTTTGGCATACAGGGGGTGCACCTAATTTCATGTGAAACCCCAGCTAAGGGCACTAGATATAGTGTCCTCTAGGTTGGGGATGTTACACAAATCCTCTGTTACCATTTTTTAGCATCCTATCAAAAAATAATAGGTTTGAAGGGAAAAGTTTCACGACCTCATTCATGCCTCACCATATGCAAGAGACTACTAACTAGATGTAAGCGTCTAAATTTGAAAATGGGGAAACTATATCCTATGTATCATGTCTATGATAAAGATAAATATGAAAAATAATAAAACAAATAATAAATAAATAGTGTAAAATGTGGAAACTAAAATGTGATATATATATATATATATAAATATAGCTCACAATGTTGAAAGTCTGTCCAGAGTATAAGCATCAACTAAAAAAAAGACAAGTAAATAAAAAACACATATGGGGTACCCCGGTATCTATCCCATTTCACTTCAAATATAGCTCCACTTCTCAACCTACCACCATTTTTTCCTTTACCTTCGTCAGATATCTAGTAATGAAATCTAAAAGTTCACCGAAATTCCTGTGTTAATTGTGAGTGCATGTCTCGGAATGACACCACCAATTCATCCTGTCCATAAGAGCATAATATATATTGTAAGTACATGTCCACATATAATATATGATCTAGTTATTTTAAAACTAGAAATCACTTTATTTTCCCAAATATCTTTTTGGTTTAGAGTTTTAGATAAATATGATATAATCTTACTTATTCAACCCATACACTACAATTGGACACTTATATTCAGTATCCATTTTTTAAACCAAAGGAAACCCATTAAAAAACATGGCTTGACTCCAAGTCTTTTTTTAATAATTTTCATAAACCATTTTCACTGATATAGTGGTTACCACACATAGTTAAAAACATCATAGAGTCCAAAACATCACAAAATTTAGCAAGATGATGTTCAAAATTCAAAATTCATCAAATCCAATAGAATCTTATAAATCATGAAATCGACCTGAACTACTACAACATGTTGAGTCATAGGGGCCTTAGTTATCATAATCTTGTAACCAACAACAATTCGAAAACAAGATCACATCATCATAGAGACTGAACATCAACACTCTTGTCATTGCCGAAGACAACCAGAACCATGACGACTAAGGAAACCATGAACCTATGATACATGAACACCAGAATAAAAAACCTAAACAAATAAAACCTTGAAATCAACCTACTTGAATACCCACATTGATATGACTGTCGTCACAGGCCCCAAGCCAATGAACTGTCAGAAAACTCCATTCACAATCCAACGAAACCATCCTACACAATGAGTTGAACTCTCGAAACTCCTATGAGAAGAACACATTCCACAAAATAAATCCATTGAAGATGAATGATTGAATAAGAACATGAACAGATTCCATCAATTTATCACATCACCTTCTCTATTTCCATAATCAATGGAAAAAACCCCACCATATATCTTCACCACATCACCAAGAAACTCCATCATCAAACTATCAAGAGGGGAATGGGCCAAATGAAAACCCCCATTATAAATCAAGTGAAACCATTGAGAGAGGGGAATAAGGAATGAGGTTTAAACCCAAATCAGAACTAGGAAAAACATTAAATCAAAAGGTGAAAGACCAACAGTGATCACAATAGAGAGGGGATAAAACCCAAAAATGGAAATGAGGACTAAAACCCTAAATGAGAAATGAAGGATAAGCCAAGAGGTCCCACGAACACCAAATTTCTATCCCCAAGCCTCGATGTTCCAATCACTCTGAATACAACCTGGAGTAGAGTAGTGGAACACAAGGCCAGAGTGTGGAAGGGTTGTCGGGGAATGGCCATCACGGAGCCAAGAAGAAGAGACCTAGAGCCCTTGAGAGAGATTGAGACATTGAAGCAAAAGTACCAATTAAATCAGAAACAAAAAAAAAGAAACTATTAGCCTATGAATGAAAACATGTTCACAATGTTATAAATTTTTCACAAAAAAAAATAATCTCATTAGCTTACCTTAAGAAATAATAAGTTTACTATAAAACCCACATTAAGCAGAAATAATAATGGTAACTTGTGGAATCATTTTCATATCAATATTTCATAAACTATATATCTCACAGCTACATATGTAGTAAGTTTCATAGTTATATTTGGAATAACCACTGCAGTATATTCTCTTAATCTCTTGGGAGAAACCTTACGGTGTACTTCGTCCCTTTACCTAGTGCATTAGATAGCTATAATGGGATGGCCCACCCACATTTTATCACAGAATCACCTATCGTTATAATAAATTACTAATAACAATAACTAAAGTATAAAATGTAATGTTTTTAAAAATGAAACATTCTGGAGTAAAATAAATATTTCATTATGAAATTATTTTTCATTTTTTTCAAATTCATGCACTCATAAATAAAAATATCTTATTTGAAAATAAAATTTTAAACTAGAAAAGGTAGGATCAAAATTTTAAAGCATCATGAAATTTGGAAACAACATTCATTCCATATATGTTAAAAACATTACTTTTGAATTTTTTTAATATAAACATTAAAAAAATGATTTTTCGAAAAAAAATACATTACAAAGAACCATAAAAAGAAACATTTTTAAAGAACTTGGGAGAAAATTTAAAATTAACAATATTAAAAATTCATTTCTGTATAAATATATTAACAAATACAATTTTTAAAACATGGACATGAATGATAAATATTTAGAATAATAAATGTTCAATACATTGAAACTATTTTTTTTGTCAATGAGTCCTGTAGCTTGAGTATGAATTGTCACATACAATATTTATGTTCCTAAATAATAAAATTTACCTCTTTATAATGATTTACAAATATATTTTTCCATATATATCACTTATTTTCATTTAATTAGTCATTTATGTTCCCATATGACATTTTCTTGAAATTCAGTTAATAAGTGAAAAATGGATTCAATTTGTCAACAGTGGTCAAAGGGACCATTATTTCATTATCTAAAAAATAATATTCTTGTAATATGTTCCATATATAATTTTAAAATCCATCATTATAACCATCTAAGTAAAGTAGTGATGAAAAAATCACACCATTTCGTAGAGATGCCATGCCATACACACTCACGGACTGTGCTTTTGTTTTTTTGGATGGATACAATGTGGAATATGGTTGTACCATAATCATAACAACATATAAACATATATATGATAGTATATCTATTAATTTATCATTGAAAAACATATTAAGATAAAGTGGAAGAGGAAATAAACATGAATGATTAGTGATAAGCCCCTAAAAGAGGCTAATATTCATTTTTAATATATGTAATATTCATGTCCTTTATTATTCATAAACACCCTTTTTAGTTCATTATACAAATTTAACATTATTTCACATTATGATTGAAATTATTTCATAAAGTACACTATTTTGTGGTATATTTACTGATACCTCATAAAACAAAAAAAAAATTCTTGGTTTTAATTTAATATTTTATTTTCAGGTCTCGTTTTCTTAATTTAAAAATTCAATAATTTGGATCACTTGAAGATACACATTTTAAGGCCACTATATTAGACAATAAACCCAGGAAATTCTAGGTGAAGTAATGTGGAAAATAGCACAATGACATTACCCTGTAGGAAAATATAAAGGACTAATGATTATGATACTTCTTATTTAGATAGAGGACATGATGAGGAGAAATTCACCCAACAGTTTCCATATATAATTTGGATGTTTAATGGGATTTCATGGTGGCCCAAGTTGAAGATGAAATTATGGGCTAGATTCAGCATCTGAGAAAAACTTCCAAACATTTAAATAATATCTCAAAAAAATAACTATTTTGGGTTGAAATTTTACATAATGTTAGGCTACGTCCCATGATTCATTTTCTTCTTCTATGACCCACACCAATTCGACCATATAGAATATCAACATGGGACATCTATTTGGTGGATGCATGTTGTCTCGAATTATTTTTCTAGGGTGTAAAATTCCACTCTTCCGTAACATTTCACCACTCAGGCCTATAACAATCAATTGGAGAGATTTTTAATATTGGTAGATATACCTAAATATTCCAAAATTCCTATTAAAAGTAGTTTTTTTGAGAATGTAGGAATCTTCTGATCTTTGTTTCATTTTAATGCCATGCTGCCAATTTGATATTGTAATCATATTTCTTCATTTGTATATTTCTTGAATTACCCTAGTTTCATAAAAAAATTAATCATATTCACTTATTATGTTCTTATTATTATCATGTTTATACTGTTTCCTCAAGGTGTTAACTTGTTTACACAAAACCTTTTGGACTTATTCAAAAAATGTTGGAGTGATAGTTTTTTTAACTACTTCAATTCCACCTTCATGGGTCTACATCCCAATTCCATTGATAGAATCACATAAAATAATGGATAAACCTCTTATAGGTTGATCTAAGGGAGTATAAAGGAGATGAATTGTGTGTAATTTCTTAATCAATAATCATTCAATAATTTCCATTATTGGAGTTTTTCATTCAATGATCTTTTCTCATCCTCTTCCTTATTGAATTTTATTACTACCCTTTTCATGTTATAATTAGATAATTTACCTAAGAGTGATCACGAATATGATCCTTCAATTGTCTAGGTGATTAGAACGTGTATTATAAGTTGTTAAAATATTATGTTATGAGGTTACTTTGATTTCATTGAATGAATCTTTCTCAAGTTAATGAAATTTAAATATTCTGAAAAGGATGTCATCCAATCCACCCCAAGTGATATATAGGGACCAAATCATTACATTAATTTGAATTAACTTATATATTTAGTTCCCATGTAATATAAATAGAAACAAACCCAAATATAGGATACTTCATATTTAAAAATAATCCCTAATAATTTATGTGTCTGTAGGTTTCTACTTAGGTCTCCCAGGATTCGATAACCCAACATATACTACAAGTTACCACATAACCCTAAAAACTTTGGTAAATTTGGGATTGTAAAAATTTTACAACTATTTACAAGGACCCAATTAATTCATCTCAACACTCATTCTATTCTCCGCCATTTCTCCTTTGTCACCTAAACTTCACTTATCATTTAACCTTACTTTGGGTTTTCACTATTCTTGGCACATGTCCACCTATACCTATGACCACTCAAACATTCTAGTTTGGGTTGATAGTCTAGGGGTTGGGATTCAACGATAGAAAGGGAACTATTTGCATTAGATCATATTCTTACTAATAATCAGGATTCAAAAATTGAGCTAATTTCAATAGAGGGTCTTCAAAGAATCCTACTCATAACTCCAGGTGGGATCCAAAATGGAAATCAAAATGAGGTAGGCCCAAACTTGGGGAATGCAGTCAATCAATCCAGGAATTACTACCACACACCTACCTGGACAAATGCATTCTCTTTCATTATGCATGCGGACCTAAGAGAATCCCACTATGTATTGAAACCTTTTATACTAAACCACCTTCCAACCAACCATGGGATGGAGTTGGAGATTCAATACCTTCATGTTAAAAAGTTCAATGACATTTTTGAAACCATGTGCCCACCACATCAACATGAGTCAGCTAAGATGAGTTTATTTCCTTTCTCACTTAAGGATCAGGAAAATAATTGGTTAAAATATACAAGGCCCACATAAATCCAATAATGGGACCTATTTCAATGAGAATTCTTAATAAAATACTTCCCATATCAGAAAACAATTTCACTTAAAAAGATCATCCAAAATTTTTTTAAAGAAGGGGATTAATTTTATGATTCATAGGGAAGGAACAAAGACACACTCAACATGGTACCTCGCTATTAATTTTCAATCAACGAAATAGTTTGAATTTTCTATGATGTATTGGGTTCAGGAAACAAAAAATTCATTAGAATGATGGGTAATAGAACATTCAAGAACAAATACCCTAATGGTACTTACGATTATCTGGAAGGACATGGAAAACAAAACCAACCATGGGTAACATCATTTAAATATGTAAGGCCACACAAATATTCTCGAATTCACACTCTTATGGATGATGATATTATTAGGGTAAAATGTTTTTCACTTATTAGGAATTTCGCCATGATCGATCTTAGGAAGGCCCACGAAATTTAAACTATTGACCATGTCTATATAATTTATGACAAACACAACCATAAGTATAAAAACTAGCCTACCATCCCTTTCATTAAGGATATTATTTTAGGAGGACCAATAGATGAGGTTAATTCTATAAAACTTTATAAGCCATAGTACCAAAAACCCTTTCAACCCAAGGTATAATTTCCATCCATAATTCTATTGGAAAGATAACCAGAAACCCCTCGAATGACCTAGTTATCCATAAGGACCAAACCCATTCACATTAAAAAAAATTCGAACCCATAACTAGATCCATCCACAATAAATCCAACAACAGCGTTCTCCTATCAAATACCAACAACCCATCTAGAAATTAATTGAAAAAAAATCTAACAACCAAAGTATCCTCTTGGGATAAACCAACCATATCAAACCACTACCCAATCCGTATGTCTACCAATCCTTGAAAAATTGAATAAAAAATATAGAGAATTAATATATAAGTATAATCCTTTAATCAAAAACCAAAAACCACAAAAAATGGGAGGGAACCCATTCCTATTTAGGTGGTACCATCCTCTTCCTTAAGGGTTTAATCCAGTTACACACAATCCTATAATAAACAACTAAAAGCTGTGACTATTTTTGGAAGTGTTAAATCCATTGAGAAACCTAAAAATTATTCTAGAACCATTAAAAGCTTATAAAAAATATGAAAGTTATGAAGAACCACCAAATGATTCTAAAACCACAATGATTATGTGAAGGAACCACAACCAAAATAAACACTCAAACAACTTTAACCCTTGACTCAATTCTTGGGAGGAAAATCTAAATAAAAACTGTATGGTACATTGAGGGAAATATTATCTCAAGTTAATTAAAAAATTTCACATCTTGATGCAATCGAAACCATGGATGCCTACTGAAAATACCTTAAGGGATTGATAAATTTTGAAAGAAATTTTTACATAAAAATCAAGTGTTTTTTTGTTACTAATGTGAGTACCACATTTCAATTGACCATTCCACCAATTTTGAACAATCTTGGACGTCCATACTTCAATGTTGATTTAAAAGAGAAAATATTTATCAATGAAGATTGTGATCTAAGGGCTTGTGGGATCATCATTCCATATTCCATGTATTATCAGTTAGGAATCAAAGAACTCCATCCTGCATATTTCTCTCTTTTACTTGTTGATCGTAGAGTTCGAGTTACTAACGGGATCTTAAAAGATTTTATATTGAACATTGAAAATTTTATTTACCTTGATGACTTATTTATCCATGAAAATCAACCAAGATTAGGTTTTAGGGAGAAAAACCCCACCATATTTGGTCATCCCTTGTTAGAAAAAATCAAATCAGTCATTCATGATAGAAACGAGAACATAAAAATAAACATTGGAAACATGATCCATGATCTAATAATGTACAATGAATACTCTCAGATTGGGGATGGTAAAGAGATCCATCAGGTCAATTGGATTGGTATTGTTGAAATTTAATTAGAGGAAAATCAAGAAATTATTGAGGTATGTTTATGTAAATAAGAGACTAAATTTCTTTGTTCACGTGAGAGAAATTTTTCAACTTGGTATGAATCTCTATCGGATAAATATTTCGATGATTTTCTCAAATCATCATTCAATGATACTATTGGTGAGGTAAATAAAATTCAGTCCATAACCATTCTTGAAACCCATCTGGTAAATCATATGACTGAGACTTTTTTTGAAAAGGAACCAATTCTGTCATGAAATTTGGAAGAAGAAACAATGTTCGATCCAAAGTCCAATCCTCCATTTGAATGTGTTGACAAATATGATCTTTAATTTAATGTCTTACATTCATCACTAAATTAGGAATTATAAAGGTTAAATAGATCCTTTATTGTTGTCATTTCTTCCTCTCTTAAAGCCAATCAATATAGGATGATTTTGAAGGTCCTAAGAAAGCATAAATATTCAATTAGATGTACCCTTTCTAATATTCTTGTAATTATCCCACCCATTGAAACTCATGGGATTATTCTGGAATCTGACTCCAAACCTTGTTGTCAGCTTTAATGGAGACTCAATCCCAATCTTATAGATATGGTGAAGAAATAACATATTATGTTGTTGAATGTGGGTATCATCTAACCTATTTCTAAGACTGAGTGGGTAATCCCAATTCAAGTCATTCCATTTAAATATGGAATAACAATGATCAGAAATGAGGATGATAAACTTCTCCAAAAAAGGATTAGTAGTTGATGGAGACATTTTATTGACTATAGGAAGCGTAACTCATGTACTAAGAAACACCATTTCCCCTTTCCCTTAATTAATCAAGTCCTCGAATGAGTGTCGGGCCATAAATTATACTCCCTCCAAGATAGATTCTCAAGGAATAATAAAATCGAGGTCTCCTTAGAGGATCAATAAAAAACAACCTTTACTTTTTCATTCAGAAATTTTTACTTGAAGCACATGCCCATTGTGTTATGTATTTCTCCTGGTACCATCCAGTTTTGCATGATGAGAATCTTCTTGAACATGGTGAGGGATTATTTAGAGGACATTATAAATATCTTACCAAACTTTTGGGAAACTTTTGAGGTATGCCTTCAAAATTGTAAAAGGGTTTTTTAAATATGTTAGGATAAGAATCTCATTCTATACAAGGAATAATTCTATTTCAATGTAATGGAAGGACTTGTTCTGGGTCATAAGGTCTTTTGAAGTGGGACTGAGGTTGATAAATCTATAGTTTATATCATTCCTCACCTTCCATCTAAAAAAATTGTCAAAGAAGTGTGGTACTTCGTATGACATTATGGTTTCTATATAAGGTTCACTATGATCTTTAACTCCATTTCTCAACCAATTTGTACACCAATGGTGAAATATTCTCCATTTTTATGTATATAAAGGTGTGAGGAATTATTCTACACACTCAAGTTAGATCTTATCTCTCCGCATATCATTCAAGATCCAAATTGGAAAATTCCATTCAAAATCAAGTGTGATGTGAGTGACTTTGTAGGAGTAGTCTTAAGAAAATAGTGTGACAAACTCCATTTTTTATTTCTTATACAAGAGAATATTTAAATGATTCCTAAATAAGCTACACCACCAATGAGAAGGGGTTAATTGATGTTTTCTTTTCCTTAGATAAATTCAGGTCTTATAACTTAGTATCACACATCATTTTCTTCACCGATCATTCAACCCTAAAATGCCTTTTCCAAAAACAAGTTGTCAAGGGTAGATTGATTAGGTGGTTCCTTCTTCATCAAGAGGATGATTGAACCATTAAGTGTAAAAATAGTGTTGAAAATGATACAGCTCATCACCTATCTGTGATGGATTTTAAAGACCACTCAAATCTTCTTTCTGTATATGATTCATTTCCTGATGATCACCTCAATTCTACAAGTGATTTACCATGGTATGCTTACATTCTAAAAACTTTAGTTGTGACTTACAATCTAAAATGCCTTTATACCCAAACTAATAGGAAATTTATTTCTGATATAAATCACTATGTGTTTGATGATCTTTACCTATTCATGTTCTATCCCTATCAAATCATTTGGAGATGTGTTCCAGATTATAAGTAAGATACCATTCTAAAATGTTGTCCTGGGAGGGAATGTGGAGGCTACATTTCAAAAAATAAAACCATAAGAAAGCTCCTCCAATGTGGTTTCTATTGGCCAAACTTCACTATGGATTCTGACCAATTCTACCAATGTTTTCCTCAATGTCAAAAATTAGGATCCATTAACAAATGGAATAAAATTCCCCTAACTCCCATTCTAGTTATTGAAATCTTTTATTGTTGGGTAATTGATTTCATTAGACCCTTACAAAAACGTTAGGGGATATCTCTACATCATCTTAGAGGTTTATTATTTATCAAAATTGGTAGATTCTTTTCCCACCATGTCCAATTCCTGTCATATTGTGATCCGATTTCAAAAAGAGAACATATTTTCTAGATTTTGAATTGCTAGGGCTATAATTAATGACAGTGGAACCCATTTCTACACCTTCTCATTCTTTCAGACATGTCTAAGTGTGGTATTTCTTAGAATTTATTAATTTCTTACCATTGTAAAAAAATGGTTAAGAAGAATTAGAAATAGTGAGATTAAGCAAATTCCTGAAAAAAAATGTCAATCCCACTAGGAAATATTGTTCCGAAAAACTCTGGGATTCCATTTGGTTATATCAAACAACATTCAAAACCATCCAATGAATGTCACCATATAGGATGGTTTACAGAAATGTTTTAAATTTACATATTGAAATTGTGAATAAGGCCTTTTGGGAAAAAATAACTTTTCTATTTCATTGGATCAAACAATAGGGAAATTAGATATAAATGATTATGAGGAACTTAAGATGGAGGCTTATAAAAAATCATGGATAAATAAAGCTAGAGCTAAATCATGGAAATCTTGGAATCGCAGAGTCAAATACATTGAATCAGGAAAATGTTTTCTCTTGTATAGTTAAAAATATCATTTATAGTCAAGAAAGTTAATGTTTAGATGGGCAGGTCCATACAAAGTGCATCATGTGTACCCTCATTGAGAAGTAGAGATTCAAGATCCCACTAGTGGCGATGTCTCTAATGTTAATGGTCATAGGATAAAAAAATTCATTGAATCATTCAATAAACAAGAATAAAAGGGGGAGTTACTTGAGAAAACCGATGAACCAAAAAAGATAATATATTTAGGTTCCATGTTAGGATAACGAAATTATACAAAGCACTTTATGGGAGGAAACATGGAAATTTCTTGTATCTTTACTCATGGTCGAAGATTCAAAGTAAACAAGCAATTTTTTTCTTTCCTTTTTTTATTTAAGGGATCATCAAGGGGTTCCCATTATGTTCTAATGGTGTTGGTGTGTAATATCAAAGGGTT
Source organism: Viscum album (assembly GCA_963277665.1). Taxonomy (NCBI): domain Eukaryota; kingdom Viridiplantae; phylum Streptophyta; class Magnoliopsida; order Santalales; family Viscaceae; genus Viscum; species Viscum album. The sequence continues at coordinate 225,041,288 of OY728141.1, forward strand.
ACTAAGATTAATGGATTTTTAAGAAATTAATATTTTCTACATTTGTAAAACACAAAGATTCATCATTAATGAATGTTCTTTAATTGTCATGGAGATCAAGGGAGTAATCAAGTGCACCATTAACTTCAACTTCAACAACCACGCGACTTTTTTCTATATTTATTTTTTCAATTTTCCTTTAGAACTTTCCTCCTCTACCTCTACCCCCTTCTAAATTTTGATTTCATTAAACACTCAGGGTAGTGTTATTTGATGTTGTGGTGATATGAAAGAAAAAAATTATTTTTTTCTCATAAAAAAATTTAAAAAAAATACAAAAATGATTTCAAATAAATTTTTTTTTCTAGAATGAAAAATTAATTAAACCTTTAACATGATAATAAACTTTGAAGGAGTTTAAAATCAATATCATATATTTTTTTCTTGCCTTTATTATTATTTTAATGCATTTTTATGTTCCTGAGCATAGATTTTTGATGATGAGGTTTCCTTATGTGATTTTCACCTTTTATATTTTCATCTTTATAAAATAAACACACATCCTTTGGATTATGGGGTATTATTTTGTATTCTTGGGGTCCAATAATAAATATCAAAGGTTTTTTGTCCATGATAATTTTTGATTGAGTATTTAAAAACACTAATCAAAAAATAAAAATAATAATTCAATTACCTGTAAAATAAGGGACTGACCTAATTAGTGGATTTTCCACATAGGGATCGTGACTCTACAGTTTTATGAAACAATGTTGGGCATTTTATTTCAATTTTTTGTAATTTTTTTATTGAGTTAACTAATGACGATTCCCGAGTATGTTTGCATCACTCAGTGCCCTAGGGTCTTTGAACCCAAGAGTCATCGAAAACTTCTCATTGAATGGATTGAATCTATTGAGTTCAATTTCAATTACCATGGAAAGTTTTCCACACAAAAATTGAATAATCATATTAATCTTAAAATGTGGTTCTACCTAGAGCTTCTATATTCTCTCCCATGAATAAAAATGAACCCCCACATCGATTGTGATGCATAACACATCATGAGGATTAATTGAAATTGGATTAAATATGTCAATGAATTTGTAAAGAATAATGGGCTGGGGTTTTTAATATGGATCTAGAACTATATTGTTTTAAATGATTTTGAGGAATTTTATAATTTTTTGGTATGATTTATTTTTCTAAGAATTGTGTATTAAATAGTCTTAGGAAAAGGGAATTCAAATATCATATTTTACAAATATATTTTTTCGATGACTAGAAAAACTGAAGTTAGGGGTGTGATTAGACACTAAAATAGGATAATATTCATTTTTCATATATATAATATTCATTTGATTCATTATTCAAAAACACCATTTTTAGTGCATTTTAATAATAGAACATTATTTCACATTATATTTATAATTCCTCCTTAAAATGCACTATTTTATCTTTCATTTTTAACACCTCATTAAACAAAAAATGGAACGGATTTTATTTTTAGGTATCACAATATTTAAGTAACAATTCATGATTTCTGATCTCTAGGGGATTCACATTGGAAGATGAAAGTTTTAGACATTCAACTTAAAACTTCTGGGCGACGTAAACTGGACAACAACCCAATAACATTACTGTATAAACCACGAATTGTGACCAATTATTCTGAAATTTTAACATATGAAAGAGTAACTGATGAGAAAATTTTCATATAATAGTTTCCAAAGGTTATTCAGATGTTTAAAGGGAGTTCCAGGAGACCCATGTTGAAGAATTAATTCTGTGCTAGATTATGTGGCTCAGAAAAACAGACCACTATTTAAATCATATCTAAAAACAAACAAAAAAATATTATATTGACCATTTATAGATAGTTTGGGGACATACGGTTATTCATTTTATTCTCTTATTTCCCATTAAAATTTGTCCATAAGGAATTTCAATTCAAAAAGTATGTTTGGTGGAGGCACATTGGCTTTGTTTATCTGAGAATGGAGGAAAAGTCCACTCTCCTTTAAAATTTCACACACCTAGGCCTACCATAATTAATTCGGTCGACTTGGACTATTGGGGGATCGACCCAAGTCATCCAAAATTCTTATTTAAGGTAGTGTTGTTTAAGTATTTAGAAATATTTTGACCTTTGATTCATTTGAATGTTATAATATCAATTTGATGTTGTAATCGCATTTCTTCTATAGTAAGTTTATTGAATTAACATAGCTTCTTAATAAAATTCTTTATACTTATCTTATTCTTTTCTTCTTATTATCCCGTTAATACTGTTTCCTCAAGGTGTGATATTTTTTAGGCCAAAACATGTGAAATTATTAAGACAATGGTTGAGTGGTCATTTTATTATTATTGTTATTCACATATTCAATTCCCCCCTCATGAGTCTACATCTCACTTAAATTGATATTATAAAATTAATGGAGGGTTAAAACTTTTATTTGTTGATCAAAGGAAGTATCAAGGATCTATATTGAATTTTATTTCGCACCAAATAATCATTCAAAAAATTGTTTTATTTGAATTTTTTATTCAATGATCATTTATCTTCCTCTTCCTTATTGAATTTAAACGTTGTACATTTCATGTAATAATGAGATTATTTACCAAGGAGTAATCATAAATATGATCCTCCAAGTGTTTATGTGACTATAATGTTCAAGTGAAGGTATTAATCTTTTTAGTGATGATGATATATTGATTTCATTGAATGAATCTTTCTAGAGTTAATGAGATAAAAATATTATTAAAATGAATTAATCCAATCCATCCCCATGAAATAATTGTGGATCAACTCATTATCTTAATTTGAATTCACATGGATCTTCAGTTCTTTGGAAATCCAACAAGAAAATCATCCGAAAATCATTCCACTTAAATTATAAATTAAATACATTGAATGTATGTGTCTTTAGGTTTCTAATTTGGCCTCTGAGGACTCAACAACCAAAATACACTAAAACTGACCGCTTAACCAAAAAAACATGAGTAAATTTGGGTGAGGGGAAGCCTATAAAGACGATTACCAATTATTCAATGGACTTGCTTTAATATTTTCTTAAGGGACCTAGGGTTTGTTGTTTGGAAGGACTAGAACCTCAAGAGAAAAACTAAGGATGTTGATATAAGAAATGGTTAGGTATTGATTGATATAGAAGACTCAATGTCCTGTAATTAAATTAAAGAAGGAGTGTCCTTTTATAATTGAGGTGAGGATAATATTTAGAAACATTCAAAATATTAAATTAATATAAATTAATATTTAATTACAAAAACCTCCAAATGTTTATAGATTATAATATTAGAATATATAAGGTTTAAATTTCATAAAAATTAAACTTTTGACATGATTTTGTATTATTTTAAACCATATAATTTTGATTAACCTTTAATTAACCATTTTTAATTTTAATTGTGGTAACAAAAATTTCAATATTAAAAGGTTGCAACATTTAGTTATAAAATTTCAATATAGCCATAAATATAAAACTTTTGATGTTTTAGATCAAAAAATATTCACTTTGTAATTTAAAATATTTATTAATGATTTTTAAATAATTTAATAAAATATTTATTTAATAAAATATCATTAGTATGAATTTGATGATATTCATTACACTGTCTTTAAAAAAATTGAAGACAATAATGTAACTTCAAACATACAAATTTAAAATACACTAAATATTTCATAATAATATAAAATATTATTGTATCACATTATGTAATTCAAATTATATTTATTTTAATATTTTTAATATCATTAATTTGATTGCATCATTTATTTAAAAATTACTATTTCATCATGGTGTAATTAATTAACATACATATTTATTCAATAAAAATTAAAAATAAAATACCATAATGTAGATAAATATTTTAGATTTCATAATAATATTTATAGTTTATTATATTTTATGGAAAACCCCAAATTAATAATGTTATAGTCATTAATATCATAAATGTGACATCATTGACTATTCATTAAATAAGATATTATAAACATCATAATCTCTTCCAAGTGACCCCAAAAGTATTAAATAAATTTAAATAATGAAAATAATTTTATTAAGTTAAAAATTTACACTTAGATTCATTCATAACCAATGTTTTTTCCCATGTGGACACATAAAGGATATTTAAGACAAATAAAGTGAGATTTTGGGACTGTCACTAATTTAAATAATATAAGTCTTTTTCACAGAAAAGTGTTCATTAAATTACACAAATTCTATTATTAGGTGTTAATGGACGAATTTAATTCTGAAATTAAAATATGTTCTAGTGTTCGGGAAATTTTAGAATCCTTATCATATTATTTTTACACTAAATTTCATGATTTAACCTCAACCATTTAATAAACAATTATTGTATTTAATATTTATCATGTCAAAAAATAAAAGGGAACGATTTAAATTTTTTTGAAATTATGATTCCAAATATGTAATAAAATTTTCAAAATTCAAAATACATAAGTTTGATAATTTAACTTAAAATTAAAATGTAAAATTGCGATGAAAATAAGTGTTTTTGAAAAAATGCATCATTTTAAATATAAAATGTTTATATATTAAATTATTGTATAAAACCCACCAAAAACAATAATTTCATTAATATAATTACAAAAAGAACAATTAAAATTTATATATAATCCATGGCATGATTTTACCTTGTAAATACTTTTAAAATATAAATTTGCATAAAAATTGATATTTTTCACTCTGCATTTAAAAAAATAAATCGTTTCATCAAATTATCAAAATTCCACCATAAGATAATTTACATATGATGATTTAAAAAGTAAGTAAATTTTTTCAAATAAAATTTCTAAAACATTCAAAAAGTAAATATATTATTTGAACATAAAAAAGCACAAAAAAATCATCTTTGAAAAAAATATTTTTTTGAAGAATAAAATTACTATTATAAAAATATAGTACATATTTAAAATTAATTAATTAATAAATTATAAATGAGTAAGAACATTAAATATTTAATAACACCATTAATAATTTTATTTCCAGCCAATTTAACAGCTAGTTTATAACTATCACATTTAAATAATAAGATTCCATTGTTTGTTTAAGTTCGGTGTTATGTATATAGTATGTTATCATCCATAGTCTATCCTTTTAATATCTTAGTATGTCACATTCTCATAACACTGCTTTTCGAGAGGGTATGGCTTTTTCCATCGGTACCAGGCCCGTGCAATCCTACATAGGACAGCTAGCCATGTAGTCTTGCAAAGGTGATGGCTTATCATAATGTTGTTACTGCTTGGGAGGGGTTGTTCCTATAGTTTCTATCTGGGATGTCTATCCTTTTATGTTTTAATTGGCTGAAGTTGTTTCTGGTTCACACTTACCCCTTAAAAGAGTCCATTGAAAATACCATAAAAATGGATTTTCATTCATATAAAAAGAGGGAAAATAAAACATCCATTTGAAAAGGGAGAAAGGATAGAATATAGGTCTTATGAGATAGAACATAATAGGGTTAAATGTACTAAAAAATTTACATGGAATAGAAAACTAACTATCATATTCTGATGGAAAGTGATAGATAACATGGTCTTGAGAATGTGAATAATCACAAAACCATATATCTGTGATGGGGTAAAAGGACAGAGATTTCATTGTAAGAAAATTAAAATAGGTAATGTTTTTAATTAAAGATCATTTCAAATAGATAATTAATTATTTTAGTACGTATATTAATAACATAATTTACTATACTTACTTGAAATTTATAATTTCATCCATTAATCCATTTCCATCATAAACTCATCTTTATCTCCAAATGAGGAGTATTCAAATTAGATTTCTTACACCTGAATCACTAGAATCAATATCTAGAGAATCACATAATCCATAAAATATTAGAAATATAATTCTCCTATTTTGAAACATAAGCTAAAAAAATGTTTATAATAATCTAAGATAATTCTCTACAAATAATAAACCATTATATTATGTAAAACTACATCAATCTCTAAATTCAAACTTTAAAAACCAAAGTTCTACTAATATAATTTAAAAAATAACTATACTTAAAATTACTTAATATTATTATACACTAATATTGAATCCCAATAATCATAAGGATTTTATCACATAGCCTTCCAATATAAATTTTAATAATTATATCCAAATAATATCAATTACTCTTGAAGTATCATACCAAAAATTAATTGCCTTAACAATAATCAAGATACATTTTCCATTTCCATAAATACCCTGAATCACCATAAATAAAAAATTAAAATCAAATATTATTTTAAAATATAATCAGTTATTATGTTATTATATTTTCTTTAATCATACAGGGTTCCCAAAAATAGAAAACTCCTTCGAAAATACCAATAATAATTTTATCACCCTATCATTTTATATTCACTTGATTATCTATTAGATAAAACATATTTTACCAAAATAAACTTCTTATTCCAAAATATAATCTTTTAATTAAAAATAATAAGTCATACTAACCAAGAATTCATCTAGTCCAGTCGTTTGTCATGAATCCTTGTCGCCCATCGGTTGTTGGTTCAATTTCCACATCCTTGTGAGATGTGACGGGTTTCCACACAGTATGTGGGTTGTCCTTTTTATAAAACTATATTAATATAATCCTTATGAAATTCTAGAAATGTTATATAAATACTCAAAATAACCTTAGTATATTTTAACATTAAAGGATATCTTATACTTTTCATTTTTCATCCCAAAATGTAATAACCCATAACTGCCTAAGAAATAAATGTCTCCAAAAATACGTTTAATCACAAAAAAATTTAATAAATTAAATCCATTAAAGGGTTTATTAATACATTTAACTTTTTATTGACCTGAAATTAAAAAAGACATGATGATTTACCTAAATCTTAAAAGAAAATCATATTCTCTAATGTTATCTAAAATCGACTCTGATACCAGCTTTAAGGACCCATCCTTTAACGATACATATTATAGTTATATTAAAACTAGAAATCACATCATTTTCTCAATGAAGATTTAGGATTAAAGTTTTATAGAGTAATTACTTGCTCTTACATGGTAAAACCATACATTACAAGTGGACTCTTATACCCATTATCCATTTTTTCCACTAAAGAAAACAGTTTAAAAAAACATGGTTTCTATTCATGATAAATATTTATAGTTTTTCCCTGAAATCATCATTATCCATAATATTACGTAAAACCAATGAAAAAAATTAAAATTTGTGATGATCAAAAAATTATTAGTAAGGGAAATAAAATAATTGTTAGTCCATGAATGAAAACATTTTCACAATGTTATAACTTGTACAAACAAAAACATAATCACTTCATCTTAGCATATAAAATTATTAGTTTCCTATAAAACCCATAGAATGCATGAATAATAAAGGTAACTTGTGTAATCATTTTAATTTCACTATTAAATACACTATAGTTCTCACGGATACATAGGGAGTAACCTTTATAAAACATTTGGAATAACCACCATAGAATATTACCTTAATCTCTTTAGAGAAACATAACAGGTTTCTCCTACCCTTTACCTAATTCATTGGAGATCCATAAAAGGATCAACCTCCCTCAGTTTATCATATAACCACCACTAATAATAAAAAATTTCCAATAACTATATCATAATCATAACACATAATGCTTTTATAAAAGAAACATTCTTTAATAAAATAACACTTCCATTATGAAATCACTTTTCATTATTTACAATTCCGCGCACTCATAAATGAAAATATTTTATTTGAAAATAAAATTTCGAATTTCTAAAGGAAGAATAAAAATATTAAATCATGAAGAAATAAGGGATTTTCAATGTTTCCATATATTTTAAGAAAGAATTAGTTTTTAATTTTGTATAAATTAACATAAAAAAGAAGATTTTTGACCAGAAAATCCTTTATATATAACTGTAAAAAGATTTATTTTAAAAAAATTGAGATAAATTTAAAATTCAAATTATTAAACATTAATTTATATATAAATGCATCTATAAACCCCATTTTGAAAACATGGAAATTAAATAAAAAGATTTATGATATTAAATATTTAAAACATTAATAAAATATTTTAGGTAACGAGTCCCTTACATTGAGTCTGACTCATCACTTACAATATTTATATTCCTGATTAATTAAATTAGGTTAATTTATACATGATCAAACTTCTGATAAATATTTATTATTCTTTTTATTCCACTTATTACCATGTTATTAATCATTTAATTTCATGTTAGATGTTTTGATGATATTTAGCTCAAAAGTCCAAAATGACTTCGTTTGGTTGAATATGGTCAAAGAGGACATTATTTCCTCATATATAGAACAATATTTATATAATAATTATCATATGTTTTTTTTCATGTACATCATTATATCCATCAAAGTAAAGTGGTGATGAAAAAATAACACCGATGTGTGGAGACATTATGTTATATGTACCAATGCACAGTGATTTAGTTTTTCAAAGGATGGATAAAAGGTGGAATATGGTTGTACCATAAGAATAATAAAATATCATAATACATAATACACATGATTTATTATTTTATCATGGAAAAAACATATTAAGATAAATAGGATGAAAAAACAAACTTGATAGATTCAATAAATTTGATTACCTCTTCTTCTATGGAATTCGTTTAATCTCTGGTTAAGGGATCTATGGTTGGTATTTTGGATATAATGGAACATCAAGAAAATAATTTACGATTTTAAGAAAATAAATTTTCTGATTTTGGTTGATATATAAGGATCAAAGTTGTATAAATAAGTTAAACAAGGGGTTCCCTTTTATAATAGAGGTGAGGGGAATTATCGGTAATTTTTAAAATATTAAATTATTATACATTAATATTTAATTAAAAAATACATACAAATGAATATATATTGAAAAATTAGATTATATTAGGTTGAAATATCCTCAAAAAATAAAATTTAGTAATTTTTGGTTTTATATTATACTATAATATCATATTAATTAACCCTTATTTATACTATTTCAATTATAATTGTGGTTAAGTTTTCTCTTTTAAAATATATTAATTTGTACATATAATATTCCATGTGGATATTAAATGGAAAATTTAGGACATATTAGACCAAAAATATAAAATAAATTATTTTTAGATAATTTTTATGATTTTTAAAAAATTTATTAAAATATTATTTTCATAAAATATAATTAGGGACAATTTGACAGAATTCATTACATTATCTTCATGAAAATTAAATAAAATAATATAACATCAGAAAAAACATTTAATACACCCATAATATGTCATAATAATCTATAAAATTATTATAGAACCTTGATTAATACAAATTATATTTATTTCAATAGTTTTAATATCATTTATTTGATTGTTTCATTAATTGATTATATAATAAATTCTCATTGTGTAATTATTTATGATAATTAATTCATAACTAAATATTGAAAATAAAACACCATGATGTATATAAATATTTTAGTTATCAAAAAATATATATAGTCGAGGATATCTTCTGGATGAGCCTGTATTAAAAATAATATATTTATTAATAACATGAATGTGACATTAGTGATTTTGAGTTAAATAAAATATTATAAACATCGTAATATAATACAAGTGACCCAAGAAGTCATAAATAAATTTATACCATGAAAAGAATTTTATTAATTTCCAAATGGACACTTATATTCATTCATAGCCTACCTTCCATCCCATGTGTACACATAAGAGATATCGAAGACAAATAAAATGAAAATTTGTGAATTTCTTTGATTTAAATAATATATAAGTAAATTTCTTGGACAAGTATCCAAAAAATAATAATAATTAGTCCTTAGGTGTTACGGGTTAAATTAAATTCCTTTAATATAATTTTGTAAATTTCTTCGGTAATTTTATAATCCTTATCATATTATTTTTAACATAAATTACATAATTTACCTTTAATGGTCGTAATAAAAAAATATGTTCACAATTTATCCTGTACAAAAATAAAAGGGTCCTATTTAAAAAATTTTAACCTTATGATACACATATTTAATCAATTATTTAAAATTCAGAACACATAACTGACAGAATTTATTTTAAAATTAAACTAGAAAAATTTGTTGGAAAAAAAACATTTTTTTTGAAAAAATACTTGATTTTAAATGTAAAATGTTTATAAACTAAATTTATGCATAAAACACATTAAAAATCCCATAATTTAATTAATATAAATAATAATTAACTAATTAAAATTTAAAACTAATCAAAAACATAGTTTCTCCTTGTAAATACTTTGAAAAATATAAATTTGAATAAATATTAGTATTTATTTACTATTCATTGAAAAACTCAATGATTTCATAAAATTATCAATATGTGACCAATGGAAATTTTTTATATGATGATTTGAAAAATTATGTTCATTTTATCAAATAAATTTTCCAAATGATATAAAAATTAATTATATTATTTTTAAAATAAATAAATAAAATTATTTTTGAAGTAAATGTATTTTTTCTAGAATAAAATGATATTTCTAAAAAATAATACATATTTAAAAAAAATTAATTAATAAATTATAAATTACTAAGTCAATTAAATATCTCATAATTCAAATAATACTCTTCATTTCTATTATTTTAATGGCTCAACTATAATGGTCACATTTAAATAATAAGATTTTATTGTTTGTTTAAGCTCGGTGTAATGAATCATGTACTCTATGAAAAGTACTATTTCATTTCAAAGTCTATGGAGGATAAAAATAAAGTAGTTTATATCATGATATAATTGAATTCTCAACAAACACAAAATATATTTTGAGTCATCATATGCTAACTAAGCCGCCATGAACCTCTTCCACACATGATTGACCTCATCATCAGTAAGGATGTAGAGTAGTCGTGTTCCTATATCAAGATAATGAAGATCACCACAACCATCTAGTGTTTGTTATAGGAATTTTTAATTTTCAACAACATAAAAATCACCCCACCCTTCCAATTTTTTTCACAGAAACATCTTAATTTCTATAGGTCGATACATGGCCTCATTAACCTTTTAATCTCTCATGGCCCAAGTTCATAGGAATTCATGTCTGATATCATCTAGAATGCCACTATAATTTCCCATCTACAGGGGTATCCAAAACTACCCCTATGGATGATAGCTCTTCATTAGTTTGGGTAACCATACACTAATTTTTTCTGATCAATAGGGGTATCCACACCCACATTTAAGGATGTTAGAACCGTATAACTCCAAACATTGAGGCTTTACATAAGGATCTTGATATGTTTAATACAATTCGATATGGTATGCAAATAAAAAACAATATATGTCATAGAAAGGAATGATAAGACACACTACGATAAAATCCAGGATAATCACACATAAACAAGTAAGCCCCTGACTACTCACACACTCACATGCATCTCAAAAAAAGCATGGGTTAGTCTGGTATAAACATCATATCTTGATAACATCATATATAAGGAACCACATACCTCAAAATTCATCGACATCAATGTTAATGATAATTCACCCAATGTGGTTAGAAATATGGATTGGAAACCTTAATAGTCACAAACACCACCTCAAGGGACTTATTATTATAGTTCCCAACATTTCAACACTCATTGTCAAAACAATTACCTGAAACCAAAACCAGTTAATTTATTTCAACGTGAAATTAAATTTCACATGGGATAACAATTTATTTCTCAAGGATAATTTCTAAATTATCATTTTAGGTCAGCACATTCACTCTCTGTATTCTCTATAAGAATAATTATATTTAGAAGATTTAATTTAATTTTTTTTATTTTATCTTTTGATAATTTGTCACAAATTATCCTTTTATAGTTAATTCTTGATTTTTTTTTAAAATTTATTCTTTTTTAATTATATCATAGTAATTTCTCATAAATTATCATTTTATAATTATATTTTGATAATTATAATAATATATCCTTTTATTATTATCTATTGTTAATTTTTAATAATTTTTCCATTAATATAATCAAAATTATAATTTAATAATTAAATAATTATTCTTTTATAATTAAAATTCATTATAATCTATCAATTCTATAAAATTTATCTTGATAAATTTTTGCAATTATCATTTGAAAATTTTTATTCTATAAATTATCATTTTATAATATTTATAATTATCCTTTGAAAATATTTCAAATATTTTTTTGATAATTTTGGAATATTATCCATGGATATTGTTATAATTATTGTTTAATAATTCTAATAAAATATCTCTTGATATTTCTATGTGATTACCCATTTAAACAATATATTTTAGTAGTTCTTCATAGAATTTTCCTCAATTATTTCCGTTCTATCATTTCATAATTTTTTATAATTATCAATTGATAATTTTCTTAATTATACACTGATAATTTTTTTAAATTTTATCCTCGATAAACCTAGGTTTTATCATTTATATTTAATTACACCATATTTTGAATGCTTAAAAAAATAATGAATGATGGAATGTAAATAAATAAATAAAAACAAACCTCAAACTTCTTGTTCATAAAGGATCTGTCGAAATAGAATAGGATATTCATTTTGATAATTAGAGGTTCATCAATAATGTACAATTTATTTTTGGGATCTCTTGTACTTAGTGGGGTCGACCAACAATAAAGGCGAAACGATTCGACTATTTGAAACCCAAAATAACATAATAAAAAACCTTATATAAATCCCCCAATTTAATCTGTGATTCAATAGAAATATGATGTCCTAGGTTTTTAATTCACCTCATTAATGCATTGAATGATAATCGATGAAAACAGGTGAAAGCAATGCTTTTCGGAGAATCCTCATCCAAAAATAGAAGAAACACATAACATGGGAAGATTTGAAAATAATAATATTTTTTTAATATTTTATTTAATAATAATATAATAATATAGATCTTAAATAACATATCATTAAGTGTTATCCAACAATGTTCATAACATGAAAATAGTTATATCTTTTCTAGGGTAAACACCATTTCTCGGACCTATAGTTTGTCTCATACTCCTCATATGATACACCATTTGAAATATTTTCAATTATTTTTTAAAAATATATAATAAAAAATTAAATAAATTATCATCTTGTTCAAACTGACAAGACATCTAATGCGAAGAATGTTTATATCACCCACTGGACCGACTTATTATCATGGACCTAAAGGTGGTTTCATAGTTCTCATACGGTGCATAATTTAGGAGATATTCAACTACATTGAAAAAATCATTAATGCTTGATAAAATATATTTAATAATTTTTTTAAATTATTTTCATGGCTCTATTGGAATTGAAATATCACAATTAATTAGTATTTGAATCTGAAAATATTTAATTGAAAATTCCAATTTATTAGCCAGGGTTTTACCCTTACAGAAAGACTTTTAACCATCTCTTAAGTGATTTTTAATGAAAATTTTTATTTACACAGAAAAATGACAAGAAATTATTATCCATGAGGGTTTTTATTATCTTTAAAATTTTAGAATGATATAGTATAGTTAGAAATATAACCTAAGAATCATTTTTTTAAAACAAAAAGTTTTTTTCTGAAGAATACTTAATATCCCTAATTGAGAATATTATATTATTTCTTCCTCTACCTCATACAATAATTATCAAGACATAAATATATTATAAACTCAGTATCTTCCATATATTGATAAGTTATGATGTTAATTTAATAACATTAATCCATCTCATCTTCTATTAAATGCTTCATGAAATCATTATTTGTATGTACAATGGAATACTACCTCACTGACCAATGTAATTTTTTTTCCATGACCCCCTATCATGGATGGATATAATGAGGGATACATTGTTTATATATTATATCTTTAATATTATTGTGCTTCTAGAATCATTATATCATAAATTCATTCTTATATTCCATTCCATGTGAATATGATAACCTTGTTCATGTGTACGACAGACTCTCGTCTCGTGAAGTCATGTGATTTATTCACTGTTTATATGGAAATTAATAAGGATTATTTTAATTAACATATTTGATATATATTTCACAATGATGATTATGGAATGGTAATATATAATTTAAATTTATTTATTTCAACCCATTGATGAAATCACAACAATATTCATTCTTGCGTATGACCTACCATCTCCATGAACGGTGTATTTCATTTTCTATATTTAAAATTTATATATTTCAATAAATTTATTTACATTGAATATATATTTTATTTATTTAATTTTTAAAATTACATAGATTATGTAACCCTGATCAGAGTAATAGGACCACCAAAATTAACAATTCAAAACATACTCAAAAAACAAAGCGGTTATTGGCTGAATGTGACTTTATGTTAGAATTACTAATAAATGGGTAATAAAATGTCATAAGTAAGTATTATATGGTATGATATATATAATTATGGTTTTTTAATATGTATATAATAATTTCAAGTTTATTATATAGTAGGTTCAAATGTTTGTGAAGGAATTTGATACATCAGATATGGGGTTTCTAGTCTCTCTTTTATTTCTAGGAGACCTATGAAAATTCACCACTAATTTATTTTATCTGGTGTGTATATACATATGATTATACTTTTTATATAATGAATCTACATATTTTAATTTTTTTTTAATTTTTTATATCATGTTATTAATTACTTTTTCTTACAATTCAAATGATTACTAAACTGGTTAGGTATTTCTATCCCACTTTTTATCTTTTGTGAGACAAATGACATATTGACCAACAATTTATTATATTTTTATATACTCTATCCATGAATTTAGTTTATGATAATTCTCCTGGAAATTAGTGGTATTTACATATCAAATTTTTATCCCTCTTTAATGGGGTTTATGCTTCAAAGGATACCAAACCGATAATGGATTTCTCTATCAATTTTCTTCCCTTGAGACGTATGTAATTATATGAATCTATCTTCTCTTATGAGGTCTATATAAAATTCCTTTGAAATTTAATATTATGAATTTATTTATTTTAATGATATTGTATGTTTCAATTAATTTTATTCTTTCATGGGGCTTATGATTCAATGTTATCTAAGTCGTATGTTTTTTATGTTTCAATATCATCGTTTATCATTATTGTTTGTGATTATTCATCAAGTGATGAAATATTTTGATCTATGTATCATAAAACATGAATTTTCTTCTCCGATGGTTATTTCATGAGAATAACATTTTCCCTTCATTTTCCTCTCTTTATATACTCATTAGTTCAAAACAATATTTTTAAGAGAAATCATCAATACCACTAACTTCGGTCGAAAACTAATTTTCATCAGAAACCATGTTTTCTAAATATGTTTTGAAAATGTTTTTAAAATTAAAAAAATTATTTAATAAATACATTTTACACATATTTTTTGTTTTAAAATTCTTTTTTAAAGTAATATTGATGTCATTTTCCACAAAATTCATGTTTTCCTTTTACCAAAATGTGATAGTCATCGTTTTCTAAATTTGTACAACATGAATTGAATTTATATTCTCATGGCCATTATTTTACTTAAATATTACATTATAATTTTAAGAGGTTATTTTCAAAGAAATCGGTTGTCAGAAATTTTTATGTTTTAATTTTTTTTCAATATGGAAATTATATTTTCCTCAAAAAAATGTTGTAAATGATTTTTAATGATTCCTTCTTAAGTTAGAAAGATTATTTTCAAAGAAAATGATATACAAAATTATTAATGGATTTTTAGTTTCAAAAAAACTTCCTCAAAGAAAATTTATTTTCCTCAATGAAAAATTATTTTCCTCAAATATAATTTATTTTTCTCAAGAAATATTCAAACGTTTTTTCAAAATCATTTTTCATCTAAGATGACATATGTTGATGCAACCTATGTCTTAATATGGATATGATCCAATGATAACATTCTTATTATTTCATGGAATGGGTTTTTAGATAGAATGAAATTTATCAAAAAAATTTCTCTTCTATGGGTTACACCATTTGGAAATGATTACAAAACACACTTATTTTCATGAGTTAATCTACGATGGATTGATGAAGGGATTATGAAAACTGTACGTTTTTCAAAGGTTATGATATGATAAAATGTTAATAAAAGCCATTTCATTTCATGGGTTATGA
Organism: Viscum album; assembly: GCA_963277665.1. Classification (NCBI taxonomy): domain Eukaryota; kingdom Viridiplantae; phylum Streptophyta; class Magnoliopsida; order Santalales; family Viscaceae; genus Viscum; species Viscum album. The sequence continues at coordinate 225,057,413 of OY728141.1, forward strand.
TATAATGAATGTTATATGATCATGTGGAACACATACCTATGATTTAAATTATATGATGGGTTGGACCAATATCTTCTTACAATGAATTGGATAAAGATTTATATTTCATGAGATAGACAAGACTAGAATGGTGAGTGAACCCAGATCGGTAATGGAATTTTTCTACATGATGCTATTGGGAGTGAACCATGACTACTATGATGGTTTGGAGAGTGAAATCATTCCACTATGATAGCCTTTGAATAGCGCCCTTAATAATATAGAAATTAATTACTATGAATATGTGTATGCCACAAATCTATGTCTTATTAAAATGTTATGCTCTCAGGGATCATGTTCTTTTATTCCCTTATGATTCATGTTTTTTTCCCTTAAAAATATATTTTCCATGACTCAAGATTACAATATTTGATACGAATACAATGGTTTTTAATTGTTATGCTCATTATCTAATACCATTAATTTAATGTTATGATTATGTATATCCATTATTTACCCTTACTAAGAATCTTATCACACACTTTATTTTTTTTCCATTCTCCAGGATATGAAGTAAGGTTTTGTGTCGGGAATGTTTAGGAAGTGTATTCTTTGGGAAGATATTTATAGGAATTATTGAATATATTTCTAGAAATAAAATATTTTGTGTATAGTATCCAAATGAACTATACCATTATGATCCTTAGAAATGTGTTTGTGTAATGTAATGAATATTAATATAAAAATATGTAATATCAATGTATGAAAATCGTGGGTCATTACATTTTGTATCATATGAAATTTTTAGTTAACCTTTGGAAACTAGGATACGAAAGAAATAGCAAGAACTCTAAGGATATGTTTGATGATAAGTGTAAGGGTGAGTCAATGTATAAAAAAATACCTGATAAATTTTTTAGAGGGTAGAGAATGTGGATTTCGTGAAATTAAATAATTGTATAGATACTAATATTGGATTTAGATCTAGAAAATAGTTCCCTAGATTTAATAACTCCAAACATGTCACATTGAGATGGACTCGATCACCATATGGTACATGAAAACGGGCCTTACCGCGCACATGGTTTGAAACTATTTAGGGATATGATTTGAAAATACACAAAATTCTTACAAACCATCATGAAGTATTTGAATAATTATTATTAATGACCTAGCTGATGGCTAATGTGTCATAGATTTAAAAGAATGTGTCATGATTTAGATACCCTATAAGAGATTTCTCATGATTACGATATTTCCCACTATGATTATTATTTCTCATAACATGATTTTTGGTTATTGTCAACAGATATAATAGGAAGTAGCCATGTAGACAATAAATCTGATGGATAATTCATTGACTATAAGAACAAAATTAAATTTTGTATGGATAAATAGATATTGTGATTATTCCTAAAATTTTATCACGATATATTATTAGTAATTTGAACTTCAGTGATATTCCTAAAGTGTCAAATAATTGGAAGATGAGATTTTATGAAATTTAATTGGTTAATTAACATAGAGTAAAGATGATTCATTTTCTAACATGTCAAGAATGTGGGAATAAGAACCAATAATATTGTCTCAAATAGATGGGAATATGATATTTGTGTGGAAACAAAGGTTATAGAGTGTCACATTTTTGATGAGTTCAATGTATTGTATGTAGGAATTATTAGAATTATACGATTAAATGCACTAAATTATGGGTTATCCCAAAGAAGATAGAAATACATATGATATTCCAACTGATGAAGTGAAATTATTAAAGTTTAAATATATTAATATTCATGAAAGATGTTATGGAATTATTTTAGAATGGTATTTTAGATATAAGAAACTGGAAACATATATAGATTTTGTTAATTTTAGAATCATGTTTTACTTCATGTAATAATAACTTAAGTGTTAGGGATACCAACATTGGTTGATGGGTTTATGGTTGATCAGATGTTTAACTTAATTGAAACCCTTTTTTAGGCTTTACTTGATGAGAGTTTATCAAGATTAAATTTTTTATGTGACATATATTGATATAAAACCATTTTGTTTTGTATATGTTTTAGTGAAAAGATTATTTAAGTGGGAATTCCATTACAATTTGTAGAAATATTATTAATGGTACTACTAACCATTAGCATTTATCTTATCTTTGTTGATGAGGTCATTATGGGTTGTAGTCGATCACCATACAAAGTCGTCACACCTAATTGATCTTAGAGAATATTTATCTCTAGAACCTCTTTTTAGAATATACATTAAGGAAGTGCTAATGTTTCATGGGGTAACACATTAAATTATATTTGTTAAGGATCTGAATGTTACATTGATGTTTGGGAAAATTCCTTAGAAATACCTTGATACAGAGTTGATTTTAAGTAATGTTTATCATTATCAAATAGATGGTCTGTCTCAGAGAACAAGTCAAACCCTAGATGATATGCAAAGATCATATCCTATTGATTCCAAAGGAGGATGGGATCAACACCTTCCTAAAATTGAGTTTTCATAAAATAATATATTTCAATCAAGCATTCATATGGCTCATTTCAATTCCCTTTATGGAAATGAGTATATAACTCCAATTTATTATAATGAGGTTACAGAAAGATAGATACTGGGACCTAATAAAGATAATGAGATAGAAAATAAGGTTAGATCCATTCATGAAACACATAATGACAACATGAAGTGGATAGAAATATTATTCTAATAATCATCATAGTAATTAATATTTTTAAGTTATTGAGAATTTATTTCTATGAATTTCTCCATGGAATGTATAAGGTCAAATGAAATGCATGGTATATTGGTCCCTTTGAAATAATTCATCATTGGAGAAAAAATATTATTATTTTGAACGTCCATTAAACCTCTCTCAGGTTCACGATGTGTTCCATGTACCTCTCTTGAGGATGTACATACCTAATCGATCACGTGTACAAAACTTAGAGTTTTTCCTCCTCAAACATGATATTTCTTATGAATAATAACTAGTAGATATTCTAGAATGAATAATGAAAATTTAACAAAAAAAGACCACATACATGTTCAATGTTTTGTGGAGAAACCACCGTCTTGAGGATGGTATGTTTAATATTTTTTATATTTAACATTATACGGAACACTGGGATTATCCTGTATTATATAGAACATCATGTTTATCTTACATTACACACAAAATTGAGTTTATCGTGTATACACCAAACACTGCATTTATAAAAATGTGTAATACTATTAAAATATTATTATATAAAATCATTGTTACCATGTAGCCATTGGAATATTAGGTATAAAGAGGATTAACTAAATTATAAAAAAATATGGTCGAATAATTATATAAAATGAATTATTTAGTGAACAATTAATTAGAAATAAAAATGAAAACTATTTGAAAAAAATTAAATAATTTTCTAAAAATCTACTTTCATGCACACAAATGTGTTTTACATCAATAAATTTAACAAATAACATATCTTGAATAATTTTAAGGATATATATATATATATTATATATTATATGCAATTGGATGTTTCACAATTTAAATTCTAAATGGTTCAACTAATACCTTCCCAATTAACTTAATTACGTCAATCCCCTTATTCTAGAATCCTTTGTTTAGTCATAAATCCAGCATATGAATCAATTTGGTGGAATCCAAAAGAAGTCTCCCGAAGAATAGATAACAACCCAAGTAAAGAATTTTATTTTATTTCTTCCTAAACATAATTCAATTATTATTAAAACACACTGATATGATAAACCTGGTAACATATATAAAACAATATTTTATTATGTTAATGTAATAAGGTAAATCCTTCTAATCTTGCCCCAAATTTCTCATGAAATTATAGTTTGTTTGTAGGGAAGACTACCGCCTCACGAACTACTGTTATTCATTTTCTATCACCCCCTCTCACAGATCAATATAATGATGGATTTATTTTTTTATATATATGTATTTATGATATTATTATTCTTATATAATTAGGATATCATATATTATTTCAAACATTCCATTATGTGGTTATATAAAATTGTCATTTGAGTGTACGACAGAATACCATCTCACGATGCAATACGAATTGTTCATAATTTACATAGAAGGTAATAATGTTGGATTTAATGACACTTTATGATATATATAACATTAAAATGGTAATTTAAAATTAATATAGAATTTAATTTTTATTATTTTAACCTGTCAATAAAATGGAAAAAATGTTATGTGTATGTACGACATATGTTCTCAATGAAAAGTGTTTTTCATTTTCAATCACTAAATTTTATTGATTTATATAAATAAATATACATAGAATATATATGATATTTATATCATGGTTAAAATTTGGGATATTATGGAAACATTATAAAAATAAAAGCACTAAAAAATATAAACATTCTTGACAAAAAAGTAGTTATCTCCCAAAAGTGAATTTTACATGGAATTGTTAATAAAATTTCATAAGTAAATAATATATGGTATGATATGTAAAATTATTGTTTTATAATAAATTTATAGTGGTATTATATTAATTATACAATAGTTTTTTATGTCTATGAAGGAATTTTTTATATAAGGTAATGGATTTATAGTCTCTCTTATTTTTGAGAGATATATGAAAATACCCCACTCGCTTCTTTTGTGTGGTGTATATACTTTTTATTACAAATGTTATATCTTGAATATACTTAATTTCATGATATATAATGTTTCATTTTATGTTATTATTTATTTGTTCTTATGATTCAAATTATTACTAAGGCGGTAAGGGATTTCTATATCACTTTTTACTTTTGTGACACACAAGCCATATTCACCAACTATTTATTTTATGTGGTTTATATACTGCCCATGAATATATTTTATAATTATTCTGATAAAAATTATTTGGATTCACATATCCATTTGAGTATCTCTACCTCATTTAGTTTATGGGTCAAAAGTTACCAAATTGGTAAGGGGGTTTGTCCTGATTTTCTTTCCCTAAGACATATGTTATGTTTTGAACCTATCTCCTTTTATGACATGTATATACAGACCATTTTTCATGTAATATAATTAATTTAATTATTCTAATGATATTTGAAGATTTTTTAATATCATTATTTTATGGGGAATATGATTGAATGTTACCAATGTGTAAGATCCCGACCTTTTCGGAACATGTATTGAGCTTGTTTTTATGTATTTTCATTTGATTGTTTGGATGTTTCCCTGGAGATTTTTAAATGAAATTGGTGAAATTTGGAGAGAGGATAGGTTTTGAACTATTGGAACATGGTTTTCCAAAACTGAACACCTGGCTCAGAAAAACATATGATCCCAGACTAAGGGGACTTTCATTCATAGTACGCAGTTTGTCAAACCATTATGTTAGCCTCCTCTAGTTTTAATGCACACAAATTATGCTTAATTATGTTTTATTATGTCCTGTATTTTTTAACCATGTTTAAATTTAATCTTAACCTATTTTTTAGTGTTTATATACAGAGATGGGTTAACAAAATCTTTATATGTATAAGTCACCGATAATTAATAGTCACTGATAAGGATAGGTTATCGACGAATCACCTACAGACAATATGAAATAATGAAAAAAAATTATTGATACATTGAATTTTCAGAAATTATAATATATTAATAGCTGAGTTACTAAACAATTACCAACCTATAGATTACGTACTAAAATAGTACCTACTGATAGAGTACCAAATGACAATGTAGCTACTGACAGAGTACATACTGACAGAGTAGCTACTAAAAGAGTGATATACCAAAAGACTGAGACACTGATAGTTTGAGACCAAATAGACTAAGATACCGATAGTCCAAGACATTGATAGACTGACCAAATAATCCTAAGAATCCTTTATTCCTTCTTTTTCCAACTGAATTAAAATTTATTTTTAATGGTCATATTTATGAAACGTAGCAATACTTATTATATTAATGAGTTTTTCATTATATTGTAGAAAACATTTACTAGATATCAGAGACTAGTACATAGTATGAGGTACTAGAGAACATGTTGCTTGTATTCTACACTATATAAAGGGAACATCTAGATCAAAAAGATAAATTAAAAAACTTTTAAAAATATACTGAGTTGGTTGTGAATTTTAGGACAACAAAAGAAGTAAGAACTGTTAAAAATAAAAAAGTTTATTGTGAATCCTAATATTAGAACTTCTATAGAAACAATTGATGAGTAGTGAATAACACATTGAGAAAATATCTACATCAAAAAGAATAGAAGACATAAGGACTCATGACCCTTTGTATTGATGTTTTTTTATTAAATTCAACTCCAAAATTACATCAATCGATCTTTATGTAATATCAAAGTCGTATAACCAAAAAAATAGAACTTTCTAACACACTTATCTACATTTTATCACTACTTGTGTATATTATTTACAATATGAGCTATCTGTGTCTCTCAGTTATATAAACAAACACATTTTCTCTAGTTCATTACTAGAAGATATATTAATATCTTTATAAACTTATTGTTTCACAACATACACACCCACGGATAATAGTAGAAGAGGTCCTAGCATGGATTGTTATAATATTCAATCCCATTAAAAACTATGGAAGAGGTCTTGTTGACCTGGATATATGTGTATAATATTGTATACCCCAATCTATGGTACTGAATAAAATTTATTTATATATATTTCTTGGTGGCAGGTGATCACAAAGTGGATAGGACTAAGTCTCAACTTGAGACTGAACCTCTTGTCTAAAAATCTAATGTGTCTTCCAATGTTCTATTTTCACTACATTATTTATTCATTGAGAATTTTAATTCACTCTAATAGTTAATATTATTTAGTGTTTATATTATAATTTGATTTAATAGATTGATTTAAATGTTGAAATAATAATCTATATTTTTATAATTGAGAACTAATTACTCATGGAGAAGTCTTTCAAAAGATAAAAACATTTATTAATCTACTACATTGGTTAAATATGTTATTTTACATTTCAAATTTGGGAAGTTTTAAATAATTATTTTAGAAATAAATTATAAGAATTAATTTCACCCCTCTTGAGTGTCCTACTCTATCCAACATTTGGTATCATATGGTTTACTTTTTAGTTTTTTAAAAGATTTTAAAATCATCAAATAATTTCAAATATGATTTTAGTTATATTTTTAAAGATATATAAATTTCTGTCAGTTACAAATTTATAGTTCATTAAAATATTTTAAATTTCAATTAAATGGACAATAGATAGGAAGGTTATCCTACCAACACACCTTTTTTATTTCAATGGAAAAAATTATTATGATTGAAAAATTAAAATTAATATGAAATCAAGAATTATGGGTTTTAAAATCTGGTCTGCTGTAGTTAACTAATATAAAATTCCTACTACTAATAGAAATAATTTGGATGATTCCACTAAGGCGTCCTATAATAATAATGTAAAATCCATGAATTCATTATACTGTTCATTAGGTGATGAAAATTGTTATACGATTTCTGCATGTAAAACATCACATGAAATATGGGTTACCTTAGCTATTTCACACGAATGAACAAATAGTGTTAAATAATTGAGAGTTAATTCATATACTACTAAAGGTGATAACATCAAAAAAGCCTAATGAACCCATTTATGATATTTATCTTGAGTTTAATGTAATATTTGATACCATGGCCACCCTAAAAAGGATATTCTAGCCCACGAACATGTCCTATGAATCCTCATATGTTTACTAGAAAGTTGTAGTGGAAACTCAGTTTCAATAAAGGAATCCTATGGAATAAACACTATACGAGTAAAACATATGATTGGTAAAATGATTATGTATTAAGAAGAATTGAATTTCAACATAGTAGAATATTATAATCCAAATAAATAGTTAGTGGATTTCAAAACCAATTCGAATAAAATGAAAAAGATAAAATTCAAGTTCCTTCTAAAATCTAGAGCAATGAAATATCATCGAGTGACAATGATGTGGAAATGGATCAGCTAGACAGAAGATTTAAAATGTTCTATGGAAAGAATAAACAATTTTAAAATCCCGGTTATAAGGGATCTATAATGAAAAGGGAAATTGGAAAAAGGATTGGAATTGGATTGATAATAATGCTGAGATTTTCTATTATGGGTGCAAGATAAGTGGAAATATAAGATATGACTATAAGAAATTGAAGTACAAAAATATGTATGAGGACAAAGATAGAAAATAGAAGAAAGAAATCAATTCCTCAGGGAGTTCTTATGAGTATATCTCCAGTGAATCTGAATCATCACTTGATGAGAAGGCTGCGAAATCCAACATGTGTTTTGTGACAAACACTTATTAGGTAACCCTAGATTATATTGTATATAATTCCTATTTTTCTTGAGATGAATATGATGATGAAAATATGGAAAATGATGAAATGTATTAATATTGAAAAATTCATGAGGGTGTATGTAATGAAATAAAAGATAAATTTAAAAGCCCCATGAAATAGAATTATTTTTTTGCTGTTATGAAATATAAACAGGATATTAAAAAATAAAAGAATTCTCAGTGGATTAATAAAAATATTGAACTTAAACTTTAAATGATCAATTAAAAAAATATTTTTAGAAGGATAAAAATTGGAAATATAACATTTGTCAAATTCTTGGAAAAAATGTTGTTCCAAAATATACCATTAGTATTGGTCATCAACCTGGAAAAAGAAATTTTGTTAAGACTATCTTTGTACCAAAATCAATAGAATTTGGTTTTGTACCTAGAATTAAAAAGTATGGTGCAAGTTCCCACACTGAAAATGTTTTTACAACTTATAATTTCTCTGAATATAATAGATTATATTTTTATAAGTCATTACAAAAGACTTATAATAATCCCATGATAAAAATATGGGTTCCCAATGATTTAATTACTAATGATGATAGACCCAAGGAAATATGGGTACCAAAGTCAATTATTATTTTATCTACTTTTGAAGGAGAGTGGTTTGAAGATTCCATTTAAGAGTCTTTGGTACTAGGATATTGGGTGTTTAAGACATATGATAGGGACTTCACTTTCTTAAATATCCTCAAAAAAGTAGTTAGTGGGAATATTACCATTTTTAATAATTCAAAGGTAAAATAATTGGTCATTTTCAGTTCAGAAACACTAATTCAATTATGATTTCTTATCTTTTATTTGTTGATGGTATTAAGTGTAATCATCTTAGCATCTCACAGTTATGTGATGATGGATCTCATGTTAAATTTGAAAATTATTCTTGTAATATTTTGAATTCTAAAAATAATTTAGTAATTACTTGTTTTGAAAAGAAAATGAAAATTCTTAAATTGAAATTCTTTGGTCTCACAAAATCATTATTACTTAAGTGCATTTTGTAAATAGTCTTTTCATTGACATAGGAGACTAGGACATTGCAACCTTTACTCCCAGAGAAAGATAACATGAAAAGTACTATTCATGTATTTACCTAAACATGATATTCCAAATTCTAAAGACTATAATCATTTTCAAAAAAATTAAAACCACACATAATATCATACAAAACAATGAAAAAAGTATCAACTTCTCAACCCATTGAGTTTGTTCATAGGAATTTTTTTGGACCTTCTAGATTTTCATGTTAAAATTGGTATCATTTTGTCTGTGTTTTAGTAGATGACAATTTGAAGTATACATGGACTTTATTTTTATCTCACAAGTGTGAATCCTGCTCTTATTTCACCAAGAATGCAAGGTTAGTAGAGAAAACAAGTCGAGTTATGATAAACAAAAAAATAATTGACTATGTCTATGATTTTGATAATGAATAATTTGAGTCTTTTTCACAAAAAAATGTTGTCTTCATAAAATACCCTAACCCTAGGATACCCCGGCAGAATGGATTTTAATGATGAATAAATATAACCTTAAAATAAATATCATGAAATATGTATAGTGAAGAAGATTTACCTATTTATTTTTTGTCAGAAGTTGTGAATACAACTTGTTACATAATTTATATTGTTTTAATTAGATTTATCCATAATAAAACTCCATATGAGATGTGGAGTAATAGGAAACCCAAATTTAATTACTTTACTGTTTTCAGTTTCAAAGTCTATATCATTAATACAAAATATAATATTGATAAATTTTCATCCAAAAGTGATAATGTTTTTTTCTTTTATTATTCAACCTCAATAGAATCCAATAGAGTCTTTAATAAAATAACCAAGTGTGTAGAAAAATCTATACATGTCATGTTTGATGAAAAGGATCCACATGAATATAAAAAATCTCAAAATATTTAAAAAATCGATCAAATCTAGACATAAATGCTAAATTTTCTAATTCTACTACTAATGAAGTAGAAAAATTCTATTCTAGAAACTCTACAGATTTTAACCAAATGGATCCCAAACCAATAAATGAACCTAAGAGAACCATACCTTCTTTATCTATATCCGTTATAACCCTTAAGACTCATCCCATAGATGTTGTAGTTTGAGACATAGATAAAGGGACACATAGATGATATTTTCTAAGGAACTAGGTTTAACATGAAGAATTTTTGTGATAGATTTGACATATTAACATCAGTCATTCAATCAATGATGAATTCTGGGTAATTTCTAGGCATGAATAATTGAATCAGTTTGAAAGAACTAATGTTTGGAAACATATTGATATACTTAATGAAACCTTGACCATTGGAACTAAGTGGGTGTTTATAAACAATGTGGATGAGTATGGGACAATTTAAAAGGGATAATGCTAGGGTAGTTACACATGTTTATATTCAAGAAGAAGTGATTGACATTGAATAAAAATTTTCACCTTTTTCTATACCTGAATCCATTAGAATACTGATAACTTATGCAACAAATCATAATTTCAAATATTATCAAATGGATATAAAAAATGCATTCTTAAATGGGTATATAGTTGAGTATTTTTTTTTTAATAAACCCCTAGTTTTATAAATCCTCATTTTCCAAATAATGTTTTGAAATTAACAATAACATTTTATGGTTAAAAATATTCTCCAAGATCCTGGACTGATAGGTTCATCAATTTTCTTATTTCAAATGGTTTTACGAAAGGTGTTGATGATCCTACTATTTTTATAAATATAATTACAAAAGATTTGTTATTTTTTCAAATATATATAGATGATATTATTTTTGGATCTTCAAAATATTATGTATGCATTGATTTTTAAAAAATGATGAAAAATGAATTTGAGATGAGCTTAATGGGTGTGCGTAAATTCATTCTTGGATTTTAAAACACTAAAAATAAAGAATTCATTATTTTAAATCAAATTAAATACAATAAATATATTTAAATTGTTTTTACTTGGATAACACAAAAATTAGTGATACTACTATGACTATCACCTATATATTAGATCTTGATGAAAATGGAAAACTAGTTGATCAAACCAATTATAGAGGTATAATTGGCCGTCTTCTTTACATATATTATAGTCTACATGATATTATTTTTAATGAGTTTATGTGTGCTCATTTTCAACAAAATTTTAAAGAGTCACATAATTATTCTATTGAAAGAATTTTCTAATACCTCAATTATACTAACAACATAGAATTGTTCTACCCTAGAGGAGAACCAGTTGACTTAGTTAGTTATTATGATGCTGATTTTTTGGGTGCAAGTTGTATAGAAAAATCACCATTGGAAAATGTCACTTTTGGAAAAGTATCTAGTTTCATGGTGTATTAAAAAATCAAAATTCTATTTCATTTTATACTACCAAAGATGAATACATAGATATTGGTAATTTTTTTCATAGATTTTTTTATGAAACATACATTACTAGATTATGGATATAAATTTAGACATTTACAGATAAAATGTGATAACACAAGTTCTACTAACATATCTATGAATCTAGTTTCTCATTCTAGAACAAAACATATCGATGTGAGACATTAATTTTTGAGAGATCATTATCAAAAAGGTGTTATAAATATGGAATTCATTAGCACAGAATATCATCATACTGATATTTTCACTAAGAAATAAAATTATGAAAAAATGAGTTACATTAGACACAAGTTAGAAATGATCAACTTTTGATGACTCACCAATGATACAAATCGATCAGAACTCACTGATTGGTCTTACCGATGATGACTCACTGATAGGAATTAATGATTGTGACATGTTGATACGTCTCAATGATGTGTATAACCTATCGATACCTAGTCATTATTTTCTATCTATAATTTAAAACCTTTTTTCCAATTAATTCATTTTACATTAATTCATATTTTTTATTTTATTATATTAAATCCCTAAATGATAAAATTATGGTTGATCCAACACATTCTCTCACTCTCACACTATTTCTTTCAGACAATTACCTTTGAACCTTTCTCTCCTGAACTAATACCATTCTCCCTTGAACCAAATCCTTTGAAACAAACCAATGCCTCATGTTTAATGTGTTTCTGAGAGATATGAGGATTATTTGAATCTTTGTATGATGCAAATAGTTCAATATAGACAACCTAAACCAAAAAACTGCTCATCTCGAACATGCAATCCATATCATCATTCTTGATAAAAAATGTGCACTCAGAATGTCTATTGACAAGTAATTATCTCCTTTTAAATGTGTTGCAAACTCAAGGATTGTTGGAGTGTTTCTCCAACAATGAAAGAACATTTTATCTAAGTCTAGTGCATGGGTTCTATCTATTTTCAGAATTTCTTTTATAAGTCTCAAGGGTATTTTGGATTAAGACTATAATAAACCGAAGAATAATATACTTTTCATCCAAAAAGTGGGAAGAATGCTTGAAGGTGCCCCTTGATGGTGTGTGTTATGATCATCAGGGATTCGAACCTCCACCCAGTGATATATTTAATTTTGTGGAATCATTGGATGATCTTATCATAAATGGAGACCATATAAGGCCTATAGTGACAGAGGTGAATGGTGAGTGCAGGATGCTATTAAAATTTATCCTTCATCAGTTATATCCTAGGATAGGGGAATTCACCAACATAAGGTATAATTATGTATATATGAATTATCTTTTGAAGAAGAAATATAAGGTTAACATGGGTAGATATTTGATGGTTCATATGCGTGAAATGATAAAACCCTACTAGAAAACAAATTCTTTGTTTTATCCCATTCTTATTTATTTTATGTTGAAAGATACGAGTTTAGTAAATAAGGGTAAAGAAACAGTGAAAACATGTTATGGGTATTTTCTGAACAAATATATCTACAAGAGGATGAAAATAAATTTTAATCCCTTGAGGAAGATGTGGATTGAGGATAATGACAAACACTATGAGGATTTTAATCATGTTTAGCACCCAAAAAGGATAAGGAACCTGGTTGACTCTGTTCTAGGACCAGATGAAGTTGGTGTGTATTTAGAAGATTAAAATGGAGCTGAGGAATATCATCAAGTATAAGCTCTTAATAATGATAGAGGCGTCACGAATATAGAGCAATATACAAAAGGGATGTCCTATGGACTGGCCAGTCTTCCTCTCTAATATCGAAGTAACTACTTCAAGATGAGGTTGATTATGAGGATACTGAAGAGTTATAGAATGTTGAGTATGATTGTAGATCTCACAGTGATGAGGAGGAAAATGGTAAAGATGTAGAAAGTGGTAGTGAAGAAGAAGATGACGGTGGTGATATATATGGGGAAGAAAATGAAGATTATTATGATGAATCTAATAAGGAAGATGATGAATATGCAAGTGAAAGGGAAGAAGAATGAAGTGATGAATCAAACAGTAGATCGGAAAATCCTGTTGATGATCAAGGTCCTCGTGTAGAACATGTTGATACTACTTTAGTGGAATAATAACTAGTTTTGAAATAACATGAAGCTCTTAAATCAACTCTAATTGGGGAAAGAGTTCATGATTTCTATGTTCATGATGAATTTAATTCTGAAGGAGGAGTTTATGTGCCTTTAATGAAAGGTTTTTATTGATCTAGAAAGATAGTACATGTTTAGGGGGAGATATAGACAAAGAGAGTGAATGTAGATGTACTTTCTTTTCTTGATGATATAGTTTTTCATGTGAGGAGGAAGGATCCATGGTATATTAATTTTGGTTTGGAGTACCTTGATTCAAATTATATGATACCTACTCTTGAACCTACTCCTACTTATATAGTTTTAGCTGAGCATGTAGAGTATGTTAGTAAGGTTGATCTCAATTATTTTAAGGAAGAGTTTTTTTCTATGGTTAGAACTTCTTCTTCACATAAACCTATCCATATTTTGAGGATCAGTGAAAGTGATGAATCTTTGGTCGTATAGAGGGTGGTTTCATGGGAAGAACAATGGCTAATATCACTATTATGAAGAAATTGTAATAGACTATCAAAATATGTGTAATAAATTGGTTTCTATGGTCTATTCCATTAACATATTAAAAATTAAATTTAAAGATACTTTGGACAAGGTTATAAAAACCCATGTAGATACTTTTTTTGAGTCTTATGATTGATGATTCTCCACCTTCAACTATTGATCTGGTCATTTTGAGGTTAGTTGTCAAAGATTCATTGAATGATTCTTCAAAATCAAAAACTTATCCACCTCTTAAAATTAGTTTAAATATGTTGGGATCAGTAGATCAAGATGTAATTAATGGTACTTCTACCTCAGCTACTACTATTGTTCACACTCATGATGTTGATATAATTAGAACTTTGATTAGTGAGGTGCATCAGACTATGATGGTTAGAACTGATCAGGAAATCCTCTTTATCATTAAGAAAAATTTAGATCATGTGCATGATATGGTATGGTTTTATACCAAGGCGTAACTAATTCTTAGGAAGAGATAACCAAGTCAGTAGACTTCTATTTTATGATGGTTTATACCAAACCTCATCTAGAATTCAACTTTAAATATTTGGTGTAAAATTTAAAGATCGCTAATGTTACTCAATCCTTAAAAGATAAATCCAAGAAGCTTAAGTAAGTCACTCTTACCATTCAAAAGATTATTGAGATTATAGATGATTTTGAAAAGACTATAGATTATGGTGTTCATATCATCAAGGAATCCATTAATCTACAGAAAATGTTCATATATCATCAGAGCACTGATATTGTTACTCCAATAGTTTCCCCTATCCGAACTGGCGTGCACCCTTATCCTTCTTCATATACATCCCTGTCACCTTTTCCACGACTCCTTCTCAGGATCTAAGCCAAATCAAACTTGTCATTCACCATGAGCTTACCGGACCTCCTGCCTCTTCTAGCCCGATCATTTCCCTATCTTCTTTACAGGAGTTCCTCTTCAATCCTGCAATACCCTTTTTGTACCTTCAACCACTACTTATGCACCTCCTAATTCTACCTCTTATCCTTAAACCAAGGGAAAGGATGTGATGTACTGTTTTTTAGAGAAATAAAGATTGCATGACTCTTTGATTGGGATCTATTAGAGAATTTTTGTTACAACTTGTACTGTTTGACGAGGGAAATGTCTTCTATGTTTTCATCTCATTATCTTCTCTTTATTTTAATTCATTGTTTCCATTTTTATAATACAAAAAGTGGGATAATGTTTATGGAAAGTGTATGTGTGTGGAATATATTACAGCGGGAGAATAATATTAAATGAACGAATTAGATTAAAAAGGAGTATTAGATTAAAATGAAAGCATAATAAGTTGTCTTTATACTATTTGTGTTTATCATAAAATTTCATCTATTATGATATGTATAGTATGTTAAGAATAATTTACTCATCATAATTTTTTTTTGTTATATACAATGACATGATTTTTCATAATAAAAAATTGACAGAGTGTTGGCCTCCTCTAGTTTTAGTACTCACAAATCCTGCTTAATTATATTTTATTATGTTACATCTTATTTGAAAATGTTTAAATTCAATCTTAGAATTTTTTTTAATGTTTATATCATAAGACTTGTTAAAATAATTTTGATAAGTATAATTCACCGATAATTGTAAGTCAACAATTAGGACGAGCTACTAATGAATCACCTACCAACTGCTTGACCTACCAGTTGAGAAACTGACTGATACTAAGAATTTTCGTGAATTATAATCTAATGATAGCTGAATTAATGTAAATGTAAATACCGATAGATTACATGATAATAGAGTACCTACCCATATAATACCACTCAACAAAGAACCTACAAAAAGATTACCTACTGATAGAGTGATCTACCGGTAGATTGAGACACCGAAAGACCAAGACACCAACATTTTGTGACACTAATAGACTAAACTGCCGATCCCAAGACATCAACATTCCTTCCTTTTCCATTTAAATACAAAATTACTTATAATAGAAATATTTATGAAACTTATAACTACTAATTTTATTAATGAGCTTTTATTCTATTTTAGACAACATTTAATTCATGTCAGAGACCAGTACGAGGTATGAAGACAAGATAACATACTACTTTCCTAATATAGTGTATAAACGGAATATCTACATCTATAAGAAAAATTATGTAACCCATGAAAATATACTAAGATGCTTGTGCACTATTGAAAAATAGATGAACTTCCGGCTATTAAAAACAAAAAGCATGCAGTGATTCCTAATCGAAGAACTTCTACATCAAAAATTGAATAGTTGAGAAGAACACTTCAATAAAATCTCTACCTCGCAAAAAACAAAAATCATCACAAACCACTATTTTTCTTTTTTTCTTGAAATTAATCTCTATATTCACTTCAATCTATCTTTAAGTATTCTCAAAGAAATAGATCCAATCACATAGAGATTTCCAATAACCTTATCAATATTTTAGGTTTACTTGTGTACATTATCTTAAATATGAATATTTTTCATTTCTTGGTTATATAATCACACAATGTATCTTGTGAATAACTAGAAGATACATTGATATCTTAAAAAAATTGTAGTTTTACAACTTAAACTCCCACATATTATATTTGAATAAGTCCTTGTGTGGAATGTGACATTTTTAATCACATTAAAAACATTATAAGAGGTCTTGTTGAACTGGAAAACAATGTATGATATTGTGTTTTGCAATCCTGGGTGTAGATCAAATTTTATTTATATAAATTTCTTGGTGGCTGGTGATCTCCACATGAAGAGGACTAATTATTATCTTAAGAGGAGACATATTGTCTTAAAATATGTCGTGTCTTTAAAGTTCTATTTTGACTTCTTTATTTATTCATTGAGAACATTACATCACTTTGATAGTTAATCTTGGATAGTGTTTATATTTTAATTTTATTATTTATATTGATTTCATAAGTGGAAATAATAATCCATATTGTTATAAATGATAACTAATCACTATTTGAGAAGTCTTTCAAACGATTAGAACATTTATAAATATACTACATTGGTTAATTGGGTGGTTTTACATTTCTAATTGGGGTCGTTTTAAATAAGTATTTTTGATAGAAATTATTATAGGAACTGAATTCACTCCCACCCCTCTTTAGTTTCCTACTCCAACCAACATGTTCACCCTCTTAGGAGAAATCATGGGACACCCCTTGGAGAGGCACATGGCTTGGGTGAAAATTTATGGGAAACCATGTTCCTCATATAAGAAACTATGCACAAAAAATTAAATCTCTTGAAAATTAGTTTTAAAATCCCAAACCCCCAGTATTAATTCATAAAAACCCCTGATCGAACATGAACTCATTAAAAAAAATTAGATTCTCCCAGATTGATTTCAATCCCTCAAGACCACTATTCCTTATGATTTGAAAGCCGAATTATTAGATCTATACATCTCTAGGTTTGTATTTTCTTCCATTTTATATATTTATCACTTTCTCTCCAACTCCTCTACTTTATAAAAGAGTTATATTTATCTATTATGGGTTCTAGATCTAGATATCAGTTGGTAATATCTTGATTCATTTAATCATTGATCTAAGGTTTGGATATAGATTATTTTATTCATTGTTTTTTTCACCTAACCATTTTAAATTGGGTATTTTCATTGGATGATCTTTCATCAATAAATTGAGGTGGGGATTGCTTTTTAAAATTTCTCATATTCTTGTTTCCAATTTCATGTATGCATTGATAAAATTGTTTTAGAACATTTGGAAATTGAATTATTAATTGAATAAATTTATAAATTAATTATTTTGCGGAATCATGAACTAGGATTAATTTATCATTTAATTAATTTATAGATTGTTTAAATGGGTAATTTATGGGAATTGGGAGTTGTTGAATTGAAATAATTAGCAGTAGTGGAAAAAATGATTAACATGTCAGCGTTTTTCACATCAGTTCTTTATAACCAATGTGAAAATATGTTAAAATTGATTTATCACATCGATTATAAAATAAAAAATGTGACAAATTGATGATAAACAATTTTTTACATCCATTATTTTATAACCGACGTAAAAAATACTAAGATTAGATTTATCATATTGGTTATTTTATAACTGATGTGAAAGATTGAATTTGGGTACTTTATCATGTTGGTTATAAAATAATCGACATGATAAAGAAAACCTTGGAAATTTATCACCTTAGTTATAAAATAACTGACGTGATAAAGTGATATTTATAATGTCAGTTATAAAATCACCGATGTGATAAATAATATTCTATGTTGGTTATTAAATAATTGACATTATAAACATTGAAAAAAAGTTTATCACATCGATTATTAAATAACCAATGTGATAAAGCATTAAAATGATTTATCACACCCCGTATTCAGTCATTCTGTTTTCTTCGATCGGGCAACCTGCAACTCATATCTCTCATGTGGAAAACATAGAGAGGATTATTTGATGTTGTCCCCTCTATCCCCATTTTTCCAACATCAGTCATCATCTTTATTATCACCAAATCTATCAGGTCGACTCAAAACACTCAAGTAACCCCCACGTGGCTCATTTTCATTTTCTATTTTTTGTGATGCCCATAACTTATTTTTTCAAGTGTTACTTTTCAATATTTTTTCTTATTATCATGGTAAGTGTTATAGTGTTCTTTTATACCATGAAAAATTATTTAATGGTAAAATAAACTATAGAAGTGATATCATGAATGTTTGTGATTTTTTTTGTGTTCTATCATGTGTTCCTGCATGTACTTTCATGTGTGTGGGGGTGTCAAGGGGGATTGGGGGATTCTATAGGGGTGGGGTGTCTAAGGGGTGGGGGATTCTAGGGGTGTCCATGGGGGTGGGGTGGGGGGGGTTCCAGGTGGTGGGGGCAGTCCAAGGGGGTAGGGGTGTCCAAGGGGTGTGGGGGAGGTGTCCAAGGGGTGAGGCGGCTGTCCAAGAGGGTGAGGGGGCAATCCAAGGGGGTAGGGGGGTCAAGGGGCTAGGGTTGTCCAGGGGTGGGGGGCTGTCCAGAGGGGTGGGGGCTGTCCAAGGGGACGGTGATGTCCAGGGGGTGTCCAAGGTGGTGGGTGTAAATACCTAAATATTTTCATTGGAAGTTTCCTTCTTATAAATATGTCATAAAATCACATAAAAACATAATATAATGGACTAGTGATTTCTATGTTACCTTTAAACATAAGTTTTTCACTTCTATGTTTGGAATTTTGAAAATCTAACATACACGGTTGCAATCAGTATTTTATTTGAAGTCGGATAAGAAAAACATAATTTTTCATGAATATTAACATACCCTTATGAATATTAATATACCCATATTAATAGTGAAATACCATAATGAATAGTAACATTACATATAATAATATATAAATATTATTAAAGTTGAAAGTACGATATACCTATATATTAGAATAAGAATGTTTTAAAACTGGTTTTTGATAATAAATTATAATTTTCGATAAATATTTAAATAATCATAATTATAAAATTATTTTTGAAAAATGGACTTCATTTTTGGATTCTACATGTCGAAAAATGGTTGGGGTGATTTTTTGGGATTTTTCTAAAATACTTCAATTTTTTTGAATAGTAAAATATGATAATATAAAATAAATGCTAAATAATGAATTTATAGAGTCATTGATGATGCTATTCATATGTAATACCAATTGGTTCGAAATCACATGATACAATTACTATTCATGGTCAAGGAAGACTAATTATTCCTTGTCTTGTGAGGAAATAATAAATTAATGAACTTTATATTGAGAAATCCTTTCTCTCCTCCACTATAACCCCCCTTTTCACTACCCCTTCTCTTCACTCTTTTACAGCCTTGTGACTAGCCAACATTATACTCAAATATCTCCCTAAGAACCTACCCCACGTCCAAAAGCACATAGCTTCTTCAAAATACAAAAACCTCTCCACTTATGAAGTTCACAAAGGTTGAAGTCTCAAGAGGTAAATTTATCTTTCCAATTCCTTCATTTTTTTAACATATTTTATTTTGGTTTCGTTCCTCACCTCCCTTCACCATAATAGTATGATAAATCTGGTAACATAAATATATTGGATGTTTTCATGCTAATTTGATATTTCATTATCTTCTTTCCTTTCCCCACATTTTATTTGAATGAAATGAAAGCACCATTTGAGATATTCTAATTTAGCACATTCAAGGACAATGGGTTTTCATTTTCTATTATAATATTTGATTCTAGTAATGAAATCATTTTTGCTATGGTTGAACCGGATTATTATATATTTAATATATCCTATTTTTAGATTGGTAATCCTTTTGTACACATGGTATTATGTTATAAAGAAAAACATGTTATTTGTAATGAATCCCATCGATTAACAAATACGGTTGTCAATATGGTTTTATATAATAGTTCGACATCAATCTAAGTAAAAAAATTAAATTTAGAACCATTTAATCTCCTGGATTCTCACTAATATCATATAACTTCATTTTTGGACAACCACTTCCATCTTTCATGTTTATCTGAAGATGAATATAAGTGAACTGGTCTTTTAAAACCAAGTAAATAAATGGGCCCAAACAATTAAATTGAAACCTTATAACTAATCAAGAAGAACATGAATGAACTAAAAATGGTTATAAAAAATAAATTATATATAGAAGAGGTTATGGAATTATGAATTAATAATCCTAATTTGTTTACCCAGGTCTTTAATAAAAAGTGGGGAACACCAACATATTTATGGTAAGGGATCCTCTTCTTTTCACTCATAATTAAGATTTACCTATATTCTATGTCATTTTGTGTGTAATACCAAATAATGAGGTATGTTTATGAACCTCCACCATAATTCCCTCCAGATTTTAGATAGATGGTAAATCTCATTTATCTATCATCAATCCCTCTTAGGTACACCTGATACCATGCTGATAAACCCTAATGAATTCTACATAGTCCTCCTTTATTCCTTCAGGTTTCTCTATCTTACTATTTAACAAAATGTAGTTGACATTTCTTTTTATGTAAAAATTTTAAATTCTGTTTATAAGCTCCAAAATCATATTCCAAAATCCATCTCTCATTCTCTTTCGGGGATATACATTCTTTTAAGTGAATCCCTCTTCGATACTTCCCAATAAGCACACTCATTTTAAGGGAACTTCCCAAATTCTTACCCTATATCAAGTGCACTCTATCATATGTTTTAAGCCGGCATTGTATTTATAAAATCATTATTTTTATTATAAATCCCTTCTTGGTTTAATTGTTATATTATATAAAATATTATCCTCTTTTCTATTTTAAAACCTCTATAGTATTTTCCTTAAAACTGCACGGAAATGTTTTAATTATAATGTTTCTAAAATACATTTCTTATACATTGTCATTTCTGTTTGACACCAATTACCATGTTATATGCCTATTTTATCCTATTAACGTCCATTTATGTTTTAATTCTCCCCATTCATGGACACTTTCATGATACGCCCATTGTTTATGATTTTTGTCCTGATTGTGGTACCGAATTTTTTCCATGGGTACCTTTATGTTTATGTATTATTGATTATGTATGATTATATATGTCGTAAGAATATTTATGTCGCATGAATATTCATCAAAGTGTTGAGATGGGTGTGACCATATAGCACTTAAATGCATTGGGTAACATTAAGTCTCATGATATGCCATGTGAAACGAGATTGACGGTTAGCCTTGAGCAGTACTAAAATGGGAAACGTGATTGGCAGTTAGCCATGACCTGTACTAAATAAATGTTTGATTATTTTCCCCCATTTATATGATTCTAGGACTACGTGATCCAATTCTTATACAGTATGATTTTATCTATTCCATACTTTGGATATCATTATGTCATGACTCCTAATTCATGTTCTTAATTTGTATCCTTATATTCATACACTTACTTTGATTTTTTGCTCATCACATTGTTCATGTGTTCCCCAGGGTACACTATGCAGATGTAAGGGCTCAAAGGAAGTTGGGATATCATTATAAAGATTAAAGAAAGAATTGATTTCTATCCCCTGGTGTTATGTTTTATGTACCTAGTCTTTGATGACACTAGACTTAACGATCTTTATCTTGTACTCTGATGATTAATTATCCTTTAAATCATAAAATGTTATATATAAAAGGCTTGGGATGCTATAGATTGTATCGGAGGATGGTCTAGTTATTTTATATGATTAGGAATAGAGTACCTTAGTATGAACCATAAGGATGAGACTAAGTATAAGAAAACATTCCTAAATTTTGTATAGTATTGAGTATGTCATTTATCAAGAAAATACATCCATGCATGGATACGAACAGGTAGAGGAGACTTTGGAACAGATGTACCTAGGTGTGAAAACTCCGACAAGGAGTTTTGGGCTTGACCCGAGGTATCTAGGTACATGACAACGGGTCTTACTTCACTCTTGGTTAGGAAACTCCTGGGGGATATATTTTGGTAGATTCACTAACATATTACAAACCATTATTAAGGGACAAAAGAAAAATCCCATAAGAATATAAGTTAAGAAATAGATCAAGGATATCTTGGATATAAACCTACAGAATCAAAATTTTGGATATACTTCTTCTTTATAAGTTTTTCCTTTTATGTTCAATGTTTATTTTTTTATAATGAATATCTATGTATTCACAATCTCTATTTGTATGTTATTTTTCTTAGTTAATGGTGGTAAATAGAAGAACACGTTAAAAAAATGTTATAGTAAATGTGAAGATTTCCCCAATGATATTCCAGATATAACGAGAGTGGGTTCTCAAAACATCATGATATTACTTGATTAGCTGGCTCGCGTTATGAATAATAATCTAACTCATGCGGAACGTCCTCCTCCTCTAAGGAAAGAGCAAGTTGTCTTAGAATCCTTCATGCAGAAAAGGACTCCCATGATTAGCGGATCGTCTAATCCCCTCCTCGCAGAAAAATTTATTTACTCCATTGAAAAGATATTCCATATCCTCCAATACTCGGAATAAGATAATGTTTTACCGACAGTCTATCATTTTGATGGGGAAGCTGATCAATGGTGGACACTGAGAAAAAATACAATGTACCATGAGGAAATGGATTCCATAGATTGAGAGGAATTCAAGAGGATGTTTTTCAACTAATATTTTCCTCAAACCCTTCATCTCAATATAGAGAGAGAGTTACTTGGACTCAAACATAAGGAAGATGTGTCCATCGGGGCGTATGAAGTGAACTTTACAAGGCTTTCAAGGTATGCCTTTAGATTGGTCATGAACACCGAAAGCAAGGTGCATCTCTTCTTTGGTGTACTAAATCTGAGTCTACAAAAAGAGTTGGCGATTCGAGACTTCGACAATTATGAGGAGATTGTCCGTTGTGACCTTAATGTTGAAATGGAGACTGGAGACTCTCTGTGGTCTCATGGCCCTAATGAAAAGAAGCGTAGAATGGAGAAAATCATGTTCGGTTCATCAAACAAAACCCATGGTGGAAAAAATCCTGACTTTTCCCCTTTCAAAAATTGTGGCAAGAAGCATCATGGTGACTCTCTAAAGGAAACTAAGAATTTAATAAAATGTGGAATGTTTTGTTGTTTTTCCATGAACTGCCACCGAGATATTAATGATCCCACTAATGCGGAAGAAGAATACAATCTTCAAGTCTACACTCAGCCTGTAGTGATGTGTTAGAACTTTAAGGAGAAAGGTCATTAGGCGAACATTTTCTTTATGCCTAGGGTTGTCATAGGAAATCAACAATAACCTCCATGTCACCATGGAAGGTCTTATACTATCACTACTTCATAGGTGGAGTCGGACAACGATGTGGTGACATGTACGCTTGTTATTCATTAAAGAATAGTGTACATACTATTTGATTACAGATTTACGAATTATTTCATATCTAGAAAGATTAGTAGAACTATTCAAACACCGCCTCAAAATTTCGAGGAGAATTTATCTGTGAGAACAGAAAATGGGGAAATCATTGCATCAATGGTTTATAACTCCTACCTGGTTAACGTCTATAGACTGAACCTCCTAGAAAATCTCTCCATACTTCCTTTAGTGGAGGTTGACGCTATCTTGGTCTTGGATTGGCAGTCTTTATAAAAATCCAACATCAAATTTCGAGAAAGGGTGGTCACTTTTAAAATCCCTAAGCATCCTCCGATTCATTACATGTGTAAGGTGGAAGATGAATCTTCAATAGAATCCTCATTTCATGTGTTGATATTGTATCCATGTGATAAAGTATATCTTGCTCAAATGATTGAGACAAAAGAGAGAATCATGCTTGAAAACATGCCCATTGTGAGGCATTACAATTATTTATTCCCGAAAAAGATGCATGGCCTTCCTCTTGCCCGGGATGTTGAGTTATAAACTGAACATATCCATGGATCACTACCTATCTCAAAGACACCTAATAGAATGGACACAGTAGAGGTGGAAGAGCTGAAGAAGAAGTTATAGAAGAATATAGAGAGGGGTTTTATACACCTAAGTGTTTCTCCATGGGGTGGGCCAATCCTCATTGTCAAGAAGATGGATGGATCAATGCGCCCCTGAATTGATTATTGTGAGATCAATAAAATCATGATAAATAAAAAGTATACCCTTCCACAGATAGATGACATGTTCGATCAACTTTGTGGGGCCAGTTATTTCTCTTAGGTGGACCTTCAGTCGGGATATCTCTAACTAAAGGTGAAGAAGGAAGATATTTCCAAGACTAACTTTCGAACAAGGTATGGAAACTATGAGTTCATAGTGACTCCTTTCAGACTCACTAATGCTCCAGAAAGTTTCATGGATTTAATGAATAGAGTCTTTTGAAATTACATCCACAAATTTTTGGTAATATTTATTGATGATATTCTGATATACTCCATGATCAAGGAGGAACATGAGGTTCATTTGAAAACTATGTCAAAGACATTGATAAGGGAGAAATAATATGAACAGAACAGTAAATGTGAGTTCTGGATGGATGAGGTATCATTCTTGGGGCTTGTTATCACCAAAAATGGGATATTTGTGGACCCTTCCAAGACAAAGGCAATTGAAGAGTGGCATAGGAAAACTTCTTTAATGAGGATCTATAGCCCTTTGGGTCTAGCTAGGAATTATTGATGATTTGTGAAGAAGTTTTCTGGATGGTCAAACCCAATTACCAATATGACACGAAAGAGAGTAATGTTTTTCTAGCAACAGGAATGTGAATACTGTTTCAAGGTGTTGAAAAGAAGGCATATCACGTGCCAATACTCACACTCCCTATAAGTGGAGAACTCTTTGCAGTGTATATGGATACGTCTATGAAGGGAATAGGTTGTGTGCTAATGAAAAATTATAAAGTGATATCTTATGACTCAAGGCAGCTGAAAATCCATGAGCAAAACTATCCCATTCATGATCGGTAGTTAGCGGCGGTGATCTTTGCATTGAAAATCTAGCGGCATTATCTCTATGGGGAGAAATGTGAGATATATGCTGACCACAATAGTTTCAAATATATATTCACATAGGAAGATATTTACATGAACCAGCAATGATAGATAGATCTCATCAAGGATTAGAACTTCTCAATCCACTACCATCCTGGTAAGTAAAACATGGTGACATATGCTCTATGTAGAGAGGATCATGTATCGTTATCGATGATGTGAACTTAAAAGTATCTGATATTCTTAGATTTTTATATAATGGACATGGGAATAATTAAGGGAATAAAATCATCAATCCTTTTGAAGATGATTTCGCAACCATCCCCTTAGAGTGAAAAAGGATACTCAAAGAAAGGATGTCGAGATTCAAAAAATGGTGGAAGTTGTAAAAATAATGGGATATCCCCCGATTTCAAAATTGATGAGGAATGATTGGTAAGCTTTGGGACACAATTTTGTATACCATATGTTCCTGAGATAAAGAAGGATCAATTGAATGATGCACATAGCTCGACCTTCTCTATCCACCCAGGGATCCCAAAATGTATCGAGATCTTCGAGAAAAATTTTGGTGTGACAATATCAAAAGGGATATTGTTGAATATACATCAATGTGCCTGGTATTTCAGCAAATGAAGGCAGAGAGACAATAGTTTATAGGTATGATGCAACCACTACCCATACCAACATGAATGTGGGAGAACATTTCCATGATCTTTTTCACTGGACTTCCAAGGACATCCAGAGGATACAATGCTATACAGGTCATTGTGGATCGTCTTATGAAGATATCTCACTTTATCGCGATTTGAGAGGACTTTTAATTGGATCAACATACAAAAATTTACATCAAATAAGTGTTAAGGATGCATGAAGTACCACTATATATTGTATCCGATCGTGATCTGATATTCACCTCGATGTTCTGTAAAAGTCTCCAGTATGCTCGGAGCACTTAATTGAACTTTAGTACGGCCTATCATCCTTAAACTGATGGCTAGTCTGAGCGAACTATTCAGACACTGGAATACATATTGAGAGCATGTTCTACAGAATTAAAAGGATAATGGGACCAACATCTCCTATTGTTTTAATTCTCCTCAAAGAACAGTTTCCACTCGGGCATTCAAATGGCACTATATGAAGACCATTATGGGAAACGTTGCAGAACATCGGCATGTTGGGATGATGTCAGTGATCGTAAGCTGGTAGGACCTAAAATGGTGGAAGAAATATTAGATAAAGTAATAACTATTCAGTAACATATAAAGAAATCCCAAAGTCGACAGAAGAGTTATGCATATAACCATCAATGCGACCTTGAGTTCAATGTTGGAGACATTGTATTTCTGCACACATCTCTGTGGAAGAAGGTCATGAGATTTGGGAATAAAGGGAACTTAAGACCTAGGTACATCAGCCACTTTGATATCCTTGATCGAGTTGGAACTCTGGATTATCGACTACCCCTACCACCAACCATGTCGAAAGTATATGATTTCATTCATGTATACCTATTAAGGAAGTGAGTACCGAACCCTTCACATGTACTCTCTTCAGAGGTGGAACAGTTGGAGGATGATCTCTCTTACAAGGAGCATCCATTAAAGATCGTGGATCATAAATACAATGTTCTATGAAACAAATGTACTCATCTGGTGAAGGTACTATGGAGAACCCATAAGTATGAAGAAGAAACAAGGGAACTGGAGGAAGAAATGATGGAAAATTACCCAGACCAGTTTTTTTGTCTTAAAATGTAAAACAAAATTTCGAGTGAAAAATTTCATAATGGGGTAGAGATATAATGACCCAATGTTTTTCAATAGAAATTATATTCTTATATATGTGTCATAAAATCACATGAAAACACATCATAATGAACTACTATGTGCTAAGTGACCAATAAACATATGGTTATCACTTCTGTGATTGGAATTTTGAATATCCGACATACACTGTTTCAATCAGTATGTTAGTTTGAATCCGATAAGAAAACATAATTTTTGGTGAATAGTAACCAACAATGACGAATAGTAACATACCCTTACGAATAGTGATATACCCTAATGAATAGTAACCTTACATATGATAGCATTTAAATATTATTCATGTTGAATGTATGATATAACTATATTTTATAATAAGTAAGATAAAGTTTTGAAAACCTATTTTTGATAATTAATTATAATTTTAATTAAATATTAACAAAATTATTTTTAAAAAATTATTTTTGGAAAATATAACTCATTTTTGGCCTCTACACGTCAAAAAATGGTTGGGGGAATTTCTTGGATTTTTCTGAAATACTTAAATTTTTATGAATAGTAAAATACGATAATTTACAATAAATGAAAAATAATGTATTTATTGAGTCATTGATGATGTTCTTCTAATGTAAGACCAATTGGTTTGGGATCACATGATAAAATTATTATTCTTTGTCAATTAATACTCACTATTCCTTTCCTTATATGGAAATAACAAATTAATTAATTTTATATTGAGAAATCCCCTCTCTCCCCCGCTGTAACCCCCCCCCCCCTCACTCCCTCTTCTCTTCACTCCTCTGAATCCTTGTGGCTTGAAAATATTCTTCTCATATATCTCTAAAACAGCCTCCCCCAATTCCAAAAGTTCTTATCCTCTTAAAAATTCCTAAACCTCTCCCCTTATGAGGTTCTCAAAGGAGGAAGTCTGAAGAGGTAAATTCCTCTTTCCAATTCCTTCATTTATTTTAAATTATTTTATTTTTATTAATTTTTTCACCTACCTTCACCATAGTAGTATGTTAAACCAAGTTACATACATGTACTGGAACGTTTTAATGCTAATAGGATATTTCATTACCTTCTTTCCCTTCCCCACCTTTTATTTGAAAGAAATGAATTCACCGTTTGAGATGTGCTATTTTTTCACATTCAAGGTCAACGATTTATCAATTTATATTATAATCATTAATTCTCATCATGAACCCATTTGTGTTATGGTTGAAAGATATTATTACATATGTTATATATCCTATTTTTATTTTTTTAATCCTTTTGTTCAAATGGTGTTATGTTATAAGGAAAAACATATTCTTTGTAATCAAAACCATTGATTAACAAAAACGGTTGTCAATATGGATTTATATAATCGTTTGACTTCAATATACATAACCAAATTAAATTTAAATCCATGTAATCTTGAGGATGTTCACTAATATCCTATTACATCATTTTTGGACAACCAATTCCATCTTTCATGTTTATCCGAATTTGAATATAAGTGAACCAATCTTATAAAACCAAGTAATCAAACGAGCCTGGAAAATGAAATTGGAACCTTATAACTAATCAAAAAGGCAATGAATGAACTAAAAAGGGTTATAATAAAAAAATTACATATATTGGAGGTTTTGTACTTATGAAATAATGAGGATAATTTTTTTATTCTGGTCTTAAATAACAAGCCGAGAACACCCACAGATTTAAGGTAAGGTATCCACTCCATTTCACTCTTATTCAATATTGTCCTCTAGGTTATTCCCTTTTGTGTGTAATACCAAATAATGGTGTATGTTTATGCACCTCCCCCATAATTCCCTCTTTATTTCTAGGTGATGAAGAACTCCTTTTCTCTCTCATAATTAACTCTTAGTTTCCCCCGATACCATACTAATAAACCCTAATGAATTTTACCCAAACATCCCTAATTCCATCAGGTTGCTCTATATTTCTTTTTACCAAAATGTAGTTGTATTTTATTTTTTATGTAAAACATATAAATTCGGTTTATATTATCCAAACTCATGTTCCATGATCAATCTCTCATTTTTCTTTTGGGGATATACATTCTTTTAAGTGAATCCCTCCTCGATACTTCCCAATAAGCGCACTCGTTTTAAGGGAACTTCCCAAATTTTTACCCAATCTCAAGTGAAATATGTACTATGTTTTAAGCCACCATTGTATTTATAAAATCATTCTATTTATTATGAAAACCTTCTTTGTTCAATTATGGTTTTAGATAAATGATTTTCCTCTTTTCTATTTTAAAATCCATATAGTATTTTCCTTAAAACCGCACAAAATTCTTTTAATGCTAATGTTTAAAAAAGAAGTTTTATATATGTTGTCGCTTCTGTTTGAAATGAGTTACCATGTTATGTGCCTATTTTACCCTATGAAAGTCCATGTATGTTCTAATCGTTTCCTTTCCAGTACACTTTCATGATACACCCCTTGGTTATGATTTATGCCATGATTGGGGTTTGCAATTCTTTCCAAGGGTACCCCTATGTTTATGTATGGTTGATTATGTATGATTATCTATGTGGTAGGAATATTTATGTCGAAATAATATTCATGGAAATGATAAGATGGGTGCACCCATATAGCACTCCAATGCATTGGGTAAGTTTAGTCTCATGAGATGTAATGTAAAATGGGATTGGCAGTTAGCCTTGAACCATACTAAAATGGGAAATGATATTGGTGGTTAGCCTTAATGCATAATTAAGAAATGTCTTATGATTCTAACACATTTATATTATTCCATGTTTATATGATCCAAAGCGTATATGATATGATTTTATATGTTCCATGCTTTGGATATCATTATGTCATGACTCCTATTTCATGTGATTAAGATGTATCCTTATGTTCATTCCCTTACTAGGCTTTTTAGCTCATCCTGTTGTTCATTTGTTCCCTAGGGCACCCCATTCATATGTAAGGGATCAAATGATGTTAGGAGGTCATTATGGATATTAAATAAAGAAGTGTTTTTTAGCCTGATAATTTATGTTTTATATACCTAGTCTTCAAAGACACTAGACTTAATGCTCCTTAGATTTTACTCTAATGATTAATTATGCCTTAAATTATGAAATGTAATATGTAAAAGGATTGGGTACTATAGTGGGGGTGTCCAGGGGTGTGGGGGATTCCTAAGTGGGTAGGGGTGTCCAGTGGGTGGCGGTGGTGTCCAGGGGGTGAGGGGGTTGTCCAAGGGGGTAGGGGGATTCCAGGGGTGGGGGTGTCCATGGGGGTTGTCCAGGTGGTGGGGTGTTTAGGGGTTGAGGGGGCATTCAAAGGTGGTAGGGTGTCCATTGGTTGGGGGTGTCCAGGGGGTGAGGGGTGTCCAGGGGGTGGGGGTGTCCAGGGGGCAGTCCAAGGGGTGGGGAATGTACAAGGGGGAGCTGGTGTCCTGGTGGTGTCCAAGGTGGAGGGTGATGTGTCCAGGGAAGTGAGGGGGCTTTCCAAGGGGTAAGGGGTGTCCGGTGGGGTGGTTTGAGGGGTACTGTCTAGGGAGAATGGGGTTTGTCCAGTGTGTGGCAGATTCTTGGGGGTGGGGGTTGTCCTAGGGGGTGGGGTGTCTAGGGGTTGTCCAAGGGGTGGGGGTTGTTTCTAGGGGGTGTAGGGGTTGTCTAAGGGTGTAGGGGGTGTCCATGAGGGTGGGTGTGTTTAGGGGGCGAGGGGGATTTCTAAGGGGGTTGGGGGTTCTTGGGGTGGGGGGCTCTAGAGGGGTGATTGGGTTGTCCATGGGGGTAGAGGGTATCTAGGGTTGGGGGTGTGCAAGGGGTGGGGGTGTCCAGAGGGGTGCGGCTGATTAGGGGCTGGGGAGATATCCAATGGGGTAGTGGTGTCAAGGGTTTGGGGGAGGGGTGGTGTCCAGCGGGTTGAGTTGGATGTCTACTGGGTTATGGGGTGTGCAAGGGGTGGGGGTGTCCAAGGGGGATCTCTATAAGGGGGTGTCTATGGGGTGGGCTATCCAAGGGGGTGGTGGTGTCTAGGGGGTGACCAAGGGGTGGGGGTGGTGTCCAGGGGTTAGGGGTCTTTCCAATGGGGTAGGGGTGTCTAGGGGTTGGGGGTGTTATCTAAGGGATTAGGGGAATTTATAGGGGGTTGGGGGTGTCCAGCTGGTAGGGGGTGTCCAGTGGGGTGTCCAAGGGGGTAGCGGTG
Organism: Viscum album; assembly: GCA_963277665.1. Classification (NCBI taxonomy): domain Eukaryota; kingdom Viridiplantae; phylum Streptophyta; class Magnoliopsida; order Santalales; family Viscaceae; genus Viscum; species Viscum album. The sequence continues at coordinate 225,089,145 of OY728141.1, forward strand.
GGGGTCTTGTCCAATGGGTGGGGTGTCTAGGTGGTGGGGTGAGAGGGTTGTCCAAGTGGGTATGGCGTATCCCGGGGTGGGGGTGTCCAAGGGGGTGGGGGTGTCCAGATGTGTGGGGGCTATTTAGGGGGGGGGGGTGTCCAAGGCGGTGGTGGTGTCCATGGGAAGTCCAAGGGGGTGGGGCGTCCAATGGATAGGGGTTGGACATCCCCCTCACCACTTGAAACCATTCCCCCGCCCCATGGATACTGCCACTCCCTGGACAGCCCCCACCCCCCTAACACCCTCCAACCCCTTAGACACCCTAGATAGACCCCTACCCCCTTAGATAGACCTTACCCCCTTGGAAAACCCCCAACACCCCTGGCCAGCCCCTACCCCCTTGGACACTCCCTTGGTATACATATATCCCAACGTTTTCATTGAAACTGTTGGTATATATTAACTTCAGGCAGTGTATACCAATGGTTCATGTAGAGCCATTTGTATAGGGCTACTAGAAAGAACATTATGCAAATGGTGTGTGAAACTGATGAGTTATTCTTTCTGAACAGTTTCATGCGCTATCCCAATGGTTTCAAATAGTTGGGATAGGTTTAATTTTCCGTAGTGAATGTATACATATTGTAATATTTATACTTCTTATTTCTTATTTACGGAAGGGTTAATTTGGTAATCAGTTGCAACAGGATGTATTCTTTGTGTAACTTACGAAGAAAGGATCAAGTTGAATTTAAAACTGTTATACCTAACTATATTTTCTTTTTAAAATCATTTTCATGCATATATTTTTCAAATTCACGTTGATTTATTTTATATTTAAAAATTGTTTTACATTAAAATTATGACATTTTTCATATGAATATAAAATTTTCTTATCTTAACAAGATGTATAATTTTGATATTTCTTATAGGTAATAATTAGTCGAAGATGGATTATGGCACATTGAATGATTAATGAATATGAGTAAGGGGTTGATGCATTTTTTGGAATTTTCTAAACTAAATGTTGCTAGTAGTGACATGTTTTTTTCCATGCCTGAAATGTTTGAATATGAATAATTTGAAAAGTAGAGACATCAAGGATCATCTAATTTGTCATGGTTTTAATCCAAGTTACATCCCATTGATTTTTCATGGTGAAACATGAAAGATATTCAGATATACTAAGGATAACGATTTTCAAGATGGTTACTCTGATGGAATTGAATAAATGATTCATGATATTGTAGTATAATAAATTGATATAGAACCGACAGTTTCACATATATATGTTGATACTAAAAAAACATTATATCCTAGTTGTATAGATTTTAATTTTATTAGGTGATGTTAAGACTTATTAACATGAAGGAAAAACATGGATGGAGTGACAGAAGTTATATAGTGTTGCTTCAATTATCGAAATACATTCTTCCAAATGATAATGATCTTCCAGATTCACATTATATGTCCAAGAAAATATTATTCCTGATTGTATTAGGATACAATAAAATAGATTTCTCTCTGAATGAAGGTATGATATATTAAAAGGAATATAAGTTTTGTCATAGTGTCCTAAATGTTGGACATCACGGTATATGTTGAAAGAAAAATCACAGGATGATATAGAGATTACAAAGATCTCTACCGAGGTATTTTGAAATCGTCCTATAATTCATCTTTTAAAAAGTTTATTTTCTAATTAAAATAATGCAAAACAGTTAAAATGGCTTGCTTATGATAGGATATGTGACAAAAAAATACGACATCAAGCTGATTTTCCACAATGGAATAAAATGGATAAGCAATATCCTACATCAAGCTGACATAGTTCATGGCCTATTTTATTGGAAATTTAAAACCTCTCTCCTGATGTTTGTATGAAGTGAAAAAATGTAATGTTGATTATAATGATCTCTACTACGAAGAAACCTGAAAATCATATTGAAATTTTATTGTCACAATTGATTTATGATTTGAAACTTTTATGGGAGGATGGTATTAGGTTGTATGATTATTATAAAATGGAATATATTTTCCACTACATGTAGTGCTTAAGTTCAATATAAATGACTTCCCAACATATGGAAATCTGTCTAGATAAAGTGTTAAGGGGAATAAATCATATCCAATTTGCAAACAATAGACTTCATATTGTCAATTGAATCATGGGAGAAAAATATTTTATCATGGGTCATCGAAAGATTTTTCCTATAGATCACTCTTATAAAAGATGAAAAAATGTCCTTCAAGGGATCACAAGAATTTTATATTGCTCCAAAACCATTATCCCCTGATGTGTATTTTGAGAGGGTGAAAAACTATGATGTGTCTTTGGGAAAGAATCATAAATCTGGTAATGATAGATAGATTTGGATAAAAATTTCAATATTGTTTGAGCAACCATATTGTAGTTCTCATGAAGTGAAACATAATATTGACGTCATGCATGTGGAGGAGAATATCTGCGAGAGATTGATTGGAACATTCTTAGCTATTAAAGGAAAGACCAAAGATGGGATGTATGCAAGATTAGAATTAGTATACATATGAATGTGTTTAGAGTTGGATCCCACTCTTAACGGAAGATGAACATTTCTTCCCCTAGATTTTCATACATTATCTAAGATAGGGAAAATTAGCCTTTTCAGTGTCATAATGATATCAATATTCATCAATATTATTATTCAAATATAACTTTTTTCTCTTTTAAGGATTTGAAGTTGATAGGTATTAAATCTCATGATTTTCATGTCATGATGCAAGAACTTATAACAATTTAATTGCATGGAATATTTATCAATCGTGTCAGAAATACTATAGTGAAGTTGGGTTATTTTTTTAATTTAATTTTTAATAAGGTGATTGATGTGAATGCTTTGAATTTTTTTTAAAATGATTAAATTTCAATACATAGTCAATTGGAAAAGTATTTTCATGTATTTTTTTTAATAACGGTGGAATTAATGGTTCATCTGGTTTGAGAAATAATGCTTTGTGTACCAGTTTATCTTCATTGGATGTATCCTTATGAAAGGTATATGAAAATATTAAAGGGGTATGTTAAGAATCAATATCTACCTGAAGCCTCCATTATTCAAAACTATATTTTTGATATGGTTGTGGAGTTTTTTATGATCTACTTGGCTATGGTAGAGCACATAGGTTTTCCTACCTCTCTCCATGAACAAGTTAATAATTAGAATAGGGGGATTCGTGGCTTGAAAGACAAATCATTTTCTACAAAACAGATTCCAAAGGTAGAATTATATATCGTGAATAACATAGTATATGCTCAACTATATTTCAATTTTCATATTAATTATCTGAAATAATGTCACCAAAAAAAGAAATAAATGTGGATTAGGAATGGACACAACAAAACATATTTTCCTTTGTTTAAAAATACCTTTCTTAGTAGATCAGATATATCAAAGTCATTAAGATGGTTAGTGGATGGTCTATATTTAAATGTGATAACATGGTCTGAGTATGACATTAGTGGTTATACATTTCATATGAAATCTTAGGACAATAGAAGTGTAGTTAAGAATTGGGGAGTATTGGTGTTTTTCGAAACAATGCATATTTCGAGTTCTAAAATCATGAACCCAATTTCGGCATCACGTTCATACTATGGAGTAATCGAAGATATATAGGAGTTTGATTAATTTAAAATTAAATTTTATTTTTTGACTAAAAATGGTTCATCGGTAACAACAGTGTCAGCAAAAATGAATTTGGAATGAAAGTTGTTAATCTGAATAGATTGGAAGACACGTAGGATTATTTTATAATGGAAGAAAATGAAAAACAGATTTTCTATTTAATAGATAAATCAGATATGTAGTGGTCAGTTGTTTTACCAAGGAAAAAATAAAATGTTTTTGAGGATCAACTTGATGAAGATTCTAATTTATGCAAGATCTATACTTCCATGGAATTATTAGAAGAAAAAAATGATGAGCATGTTGAATACATGGTTTGTGCCATATGGAACAATCCTGATGAAAGAATTTGGGAAAACAATCCATGTTAACATTCCTAATATTATAGGTAAATTATGTTTATTTATTATATACACTTACTATTTTCATAAAATGATAGATATTATAATTTATTTCATTTTTAAAATGCGTATTAAAACAAATAAGTATAAATTTTTGTTTATTTTAAATTTTTTTAGTTTATTTAATCATGTTTACAATTACATAACTTGTATATCTATTGATTTTATTGAATTACAATTACATTACCATGTTTACCATCCTTACCATGTTTTCCATGTTTACATAGTTTACCATAGATTACCTTTACATAACCTCTATATTTATTGACTTTGATGAATGAAAATTACACTGCCATATTTACCATGATTACCATCATATCTATTGTTTATCATGATTTCGAAATTTACCATGTATACTATTACATAACATAGTTTAGTTTTACATTTTTTATTTACATTATTATAGAAATATTTGAATTTGTATATTTTTGAACTAATGTTTTCTTTTTTGATTTGAAGGATAATGACAGATCAATACGTTGATCGGCCACATGATTTTGGAGATGAGCATCGTTATCATACATCTAGGGAGAAACATTCACATGCTCATATTGATGTTCCCCAATCTTCTTCATGTGCTCCCATAATGAAAAAGAAGATTTTTAGAGTTGGTGGATGTGTCTAAAAACATTTACCAAAATTTTCACTTGGTCGTAACCAGGAAAAGAGGATACTTATTGAGTTTGATGAGATTGATATTCCTAAATGCCCAAATGCAAATGATTTTTAGAGTTTTGAATCAACTCAGGGTAAATAAAAAGTAATCATTTTGTATGATGATTGTAAAAGTGTGGAAAAATCGATAATAACTCAGTTGTGGGAGAATAAATTGGTATTATTTTTTTCTATTGTTTGACTAATCATTAAATTTTAATAATATAATACATTTTACCTCTTCTTATTTAGATGAAATTTTGTTATTCCTGACACTAGAAGAGATAGGAAGAAATTTTTATTGATGGCTTTCAAGAGATGGAGGGATTTCAAATAAACCATCAAATCTGATTTAATTTTTGGTCATAGGAATCATTAAAATCAATGTCATATATATCCTTTTATAGATGAAGACACATGGAGGAAATTTTTTGAAAGTATAAGAAAAGATTCATTTATTGAAAGGGCCATATAAAATTTTATAATCATTCTTATATAAATGATATTATTGATATTTTGTTAATTATTTAGTATTCTTAATTTCTAAAAAAAATGGGCATCTCATTAGGAGATAATATCTTAAAATTTATACCCTCATAGTTTATCTTGGGGTGGGTATTCATTATTATAAGAACAAATGATTGTGGAAAATTTACAAAAACTAAGAGCTGAGTCTTCAAGCTCTAGAGAGGTTTCCCCTCCACCCCCTCCATCTAGACATGAATAATGTAAGAGATCTTAAATGGGAAAAAGGGGACAATATCTTTCAGATGAATCGATAATCATAGGTGATAAGATTGTAAGAGATCTATTTTATTTATTTAAATTAATTATTTTATTTATATAATATGAATCATTACCGAAATGTTCAACTAATTAATACATGATTCTCTTCGAAATAAGAGCTCATATGTGGTATTTATAGTTCATGGGAGGCAAGATATTTTGTCTACAATATTGGAAAATCTTGAAAACCCTGGTCGTGTACGAGGATATCCAACCGGTGTATCGGTAAGAAATGTGTTTCCACATTAATCATCTTCTTCCATTAAGAGAGTTTATCAAAAGAAATACAATCCTTGTAGGCTGAAGTTCATAAAATTAATGCGAAAATGGAGGAAAATAATAAAATGTCAGTACAGTATATTTTTGCAGACATGAAAAGAAAACTTCAGACTACATCTCCCACTCCTCCATCTCCCCCTATAGACCACATTATTTATCCATCTCCTCTACCAGTAGCTCCCACTTCCCCACCTCAACCTGAAGACACCATTTTTATCCTACTCCTCCACCACAGCTTCTTACTTATTGTGACTTGTATACTGATGATCCTCACTATCATATAGTTGCAAATGGGCTGGAAAATTGTATTTGAGATACAATACATCACCTAAATTTTGAGTTAGATCATCATAGGGTCACTGTATAAGATATTATAGATACATCATCTCGACTACCATTTCCTAAAGATGAGGTGATGACGGTTGGACATAGTATCGGCCAATTTTTATTTTGGCCATCCAGAAATCAACGACTCATTACCGTAGAGGTATGTATGTTATATCTTTTATTTTATTTCTATTTATGTTTTATCATTTGAAAACAAATATATTTTTCTATTTCTTTTTACAAGAATACATTAATAGAAAATAAATACTATATAGACAACAACAAATAAAAATGGCTATGACAATAGATACTGATTCTAGTAGTCTAGAAATATTTTCAATATATTAGAATTTATTGGCGTATCATTATGAGTTTCCAATGAAATCTCTTGTTTTTGGACATGAAATCAATATAGTGACTATGATAAATGATATCATGGAGCTTGTTACTGAGTTATGTTGGGAATCAACGTGGTGAAGATTTTTTCCATGTAAGTCTCCGCACCATTCATTGTATTATATTTATTATAAATATATACTTATTTCTATTTTGTATTTGGAATATGTATAACATCTGTCAGAAGAATGAGAAGACAAATTTATATAGATTCATTGACCCACAATTGATTTCCCCTGATGGACATGCATTGGATGGGGAACAAAGGACACTTTATATTACTGAATTATTTGAATAGAATATAATCACTTAGTGTTAGATGATGCCTTTTTGTGAGAGGTATGAAACATATATCTTGAAAAGTGTTCATTTTATTTTAACATAAAAATACACTAACCATAAATTTTCTTTTATATCAGTGATCATTGTATGTTTGGTGTTTTTTCAATGGAGAAAACACATTATTGGATATGCTCTATCCATGGAAATATGCGGGGATGTTTTTAAAATATGTTGTACAATTAAGCCTCAATCATTTAATTGTCGTTCATATTATAATTAATTTTAAATTTATCCCATTCATATTATTTTATAATAGGGGATGTGTCTACATTCGAAAAAACACAACAAAAAAGAGTGACAAGATCAAATATGTAAAATTAAAGGTAAATAAAAATTTATAATTTTTATGTTTTGATGAATTACATAAAAAATGATATTTTTAATTGAAACTCATTTAAAAATAATTTTCAGGAACAACAAGGAATCGTTGAATGTGAATATTATATGTTAAGATTTATGTTTGAAAAAATTACAACTGGAACACTTGTGAAGTTTGACATGCTATGATTTCCTAATAAACATTTCCATAATATTTCATTTGATTTATTCATTATAAATGTTAACTAATATCCATATAATTTGTAGCTATTTTATGACCCCTCAACTCTATAATACGAGGAGGTAAAACACATACAAGTGTAATAGTCTATTTTTTACCGGTTTGATTGGATTTTAGTTTGTTTGTAGTGTAACAGGTAATGTTGAATATTGTAATTATATTTGTGTATTTGGACATTTATTTGGTTGGATTTAGGTTTTTTAGTTGATATTGTATTTTTTTAATGTTATATATGTGAATGTTTATGTTTTATCAAGTTCTTCTTATTTTGGTCAAGTTTTGATTTTTTTTGTATGAATTCTTGTCTGGTGTTGTTTTGCTTTTGGTACGGTTACTTCTTGTTTCATACTTAGAAAAAGAATAGTAATGCTTTCATGGGGTGGGGGTGTCTAGTGGGTGATGTCCAATGGGTAGGGTGTGTCTACGGGGTGGGGGTGTCCAAGAGGGTAGGGGAGTTTTCCAGGGGGTGGGAGGGTCAAGGGGGTGGGGGCTGTCTAGGGGGTGGGGGTGTCCAGGGTTGTGGGTGGATGTCCAAGGGGGTTGGGGTGTCCAGGGGGTTGTCTAGTGGGTGGGAGGGTTTTTAGGGGGTTTCCAAGGGTTGGGAGTCCAATGGGGGGGAGGGGCTATCCAAGGGGTGGGGGGTTGTCTAGTGGGTGGGAGGGTGTCTAGGGGGTGGGGAGTTTCCAGGTGTTGGTGTGTCAAGGGGATGTTGGGAGGGGTTGTCCAAGGGGTGGGGGTGTCCATGGGGTTAGTCGGGTGTCCTGAGGGTGGGGGCTATCTAGGGGGTTCCAATGGGTGAGAGTGTGTCTAGGGTGTAGAGGGTGTCAAGGGGGTGTGGGATGTCGAAGGGGGTAGGGGGTGTCGAGGAGTTGGGGTGATATTTAGTGGTTTTGGTCTCTTTTCTTTGTATTTCATGTCTTCTTCGGAATCACATTTAAATGGCTGAAATTTCCTATTAAAAAAATGACCTTTACTTCGGTTATTTTTTAACCGACATAATAAATTAATGGGAATGTTTTTACATCGATTATTTAATAACAATAATAGTTATATATTTTCACGTCGGTTATTTTTTAACTGACGTGGAAAAACGATTCACATACTGGTTTGTCACGTCCATTATGAAAATAACCAATGTTATAACCATGTTTTTCACGTCGGTATTATAATAAACAACATAAAAAATGCATCGGAGGGGTTGTTTATTACATCGGTTATTTAATATATGTCAAAATAAAAACCATATTACATCAGTTATTTAAAAACAGACGTAATAAATCTTTTCTTCGAACCGTTTTCCATGTTGGTTTTTAGAAACTGATGTGAATATGGCTTCATATTTCTGTTTTTTTACTTCGGTTTTAAAATAACCAATGTAAAAAAATTAATTATAGTGTCCCCTACAATAACGTTTTCCAAAAACTGACGTAAGAAATTAAAAATAACCAATGTAATAACTGATTTTTTAAGTGTAGTTTTGGAATTAAATTTTTGGATTATTGAAATTGTTGAATGAGAATAATCAATTGTTGAATTAATTATTTGGATATTGAAAATTTTAATTTGAATAATTAATTGAATGATTGATTATTGGAATTTTTAAAATTTCAAATTGGATTAAATCATTGTTCAATGAATTAATGTTATTTTTTTTTGTGATAATGCAATTGGTTGAAATGGATTAATTAATTATTCAATTAATTTATAAATTTTTTCATTGAGGAATGTGATATGATGGTTATATTTAATTAATCTTGAATGATGTGATATATTTTTTGATTTATAAATGGGGTGTGGGACATGAACTATTACTCCAAATACCCATTAGGATCCTAATCATGGAATTCTAGGCCCAAATTCATTCATGAGAATATTACTATGGGATAGATATTGATGCTCCAAATACCCTTGAGGTGTGGGACATGGACTAACGCTTCAAACACACATAGGGTACTAAACACAAAGTTATATTCTGATGAAATTAGCATTGGATTGTGGTTCTAATTGGTCATATTATGAATTGAAATGAAATTGATAAAGAAGTCCCATGTGTTATAGTGAATTGTGAATTGATTATGTCATATAGTTTAGACATCAACATGAGATGAAGTAGTTATCGGTTGGGTTGGGATTCCTTAGGAAACCGAGGTATTTTTTTGTTAAATAATGGGTAATTTAATAAATGTAAACTATTTAATTTATTTCTAATATTTAATATTTATTCAACTGCATACACTATTATTAACTAGATATTGTTTTAGAAAACGTTGTTGGTAGCCTACTGAGTTGTACCCACATCCTACTAAGGCATTCTGATTGATACCCAAATAGATTACATTTTTACAACACATGATAAGGGAAAAGTCCCCCTGTTAGATTGGTGAGTCAGAATGGAGCATGGATGAGGGGAACAGAAGTGGTTCCGAAACATCTTGAGAGTTGTTACTGTATTGATTTTTTTTTTGAGTTTTCCATATTCACACTTGAAACATATTTTCATTACATAACTAACATTTTATATGACCATGGAATTCTAAACTTTAGACAGAGTTTATTTATTCTACCTATACCTGAGGTAAAAGAAGGATTATTTGAAATTTTCATTACTCAAATTTCTCTATACACCCTAGTATCAACATGATGTATATAGATTTTATGGAACATTTTTAGCAGGATAATATGACGTGGGAATTTTCCTATTATAATTCAAGATGTTTTTTTAATAAGTTATGGATGAGAGACAACATCCTAGAGGAGTCATGGTACCGATTCCTATTCCTATAAAGAAATTGTTTGACATTACTCGGGACTTTGTCACTATATTACCAAATATTCCAAGAAAGAATGATGCAATATGGATTATTGTTGATCAACTTACCCAATATGAATATTTCCTTTCTATATGAGAATATTTTTCAAAATAGATACTTAAAAAACTGTATTAATGAAATTTTAAGACTTATCGGTGTAGCTCTTTCAACGGTTTTAATAGTGGTCCCTGATTTACATCAAAATTATAGAAAATTCATCAAAATTATCTTAATTTAGAGACTCATTTGAGAACCACATATCATATTAAAACTATTGGTAAGTCTAAATTGTCTATTTAATCATTGGATGATATGCCTAGGTCATTATCACTTGACCTTGAAGGTTAGTGGGACTAGTATTTACCTTTAGTAGAGTTTTCCCGTAACAATAGCTTCCAATAAAAATTAAAGTTGCACATTATGAAACATTATATAGTAAGGGATGTTTTACTCCCACTTTTTGGAATAAATATGGTGAAAGAAAACTTGTGCGTATAAATATTACAGAATAGATAATGGAAAATGTAATGGTGATTTAGACTCGTATTAAAGAAGCTCAATGAAGGAAAAAATTATTATACCAATAGCCGAGGGAGATATTTGGAGTTTGATGTGGAAGATGATGTTTTCATTAAAGTATATCCATATAAAGACATAATAATATTTACTATGAAAGTAAAACTAAGAACTAGATATATTATAACTTTTAAAAATCTGGAAATAATTGGGTCATTATATTACAATTTTTCAATGACACCTAGCCCTTCTAAAGAACATCTCATGTTCTTTATATCTCTATTAAGGAAGTACATGACAAACATAATGCAATTTATAAATTATAAAGAAATATAATATAAACCTAATTTAAATAATAGTGAAGAGCCTATCCAGGTTCTATAAACTAGAGAACAAATGTTGAGGAATTGGACTACTCAGATGGTAAAGTTACATTAGATAAATCATAAGATAGAAGAGGTGATGTGGGATCCTATAGATATTCTGATGAATAAATACCAAAATATTTTCATGAGGAGACATTCTAGAAATTTTTGGCTGATTTTTTTTGAAATAGGAGAGAATGTAATACAACATGTTTTTATGGTATGTTTCATTTTAATTAAATCTAATCATTTTAATAGCTTGTGTCGCACACCATAGAAAGTTTAAATGCTCAAAAACCTATTATTAAAATAGTATTTTATGACCATTATAACATAACCATTAATGTTGTAAGGTATGAATACGTATAACTAAATTTAAAAAAATATATATCCTCTATATTTATAAAATAAATTCATCGGTTGACAATAAAAATCATTTGAATTTCAATGATATGTTTTTATGTAGAAAAACATTTATGTACACATAATTTTTTTATTTTAATAAATTCAGTAAATATATATTAGTGAATTATATTAAGTAAATAAAATATTATATAATAAATAAAATGTTTTAACATACATATAATGTTTTTACTAGTCATAGGATAATAATAAATAAATTATTATGCATAGAAACTATTTTTTTCTAAAAACCGATATTCATCATGTTATGAAAATTTATATTTAAATTAATCTGAGAATTTTATATAAAATTAATCTTGAAAATAATATTATATTTTTGAATTACTATTTTCAAATTTGGTAAATATGCCTGATTAATTTTTGGTCAATAATAATAATAATTTGGGTAAAATTTATTCCCATAGTAAAGTGTAAATCCGGTTAATCTTTGTTAAAACTGAGTGATAAAGTCATATTATATCATCTTAATTATTATTTGAGAATGGAAATTATACATTTATCACCTTATTAACTAAAATTATATATTCAATGGAAATATTCCATGAAAAAGACAAATAGAATATTTAAATCAAATAAAGTTACAAATATGTGACTCTCTTAGTTTTGAAAATTCATTATGTGTCATCATTGGGAGGAAATAAATTTATAATTTAAAATAAATTTCAAATTTTCTATATAATAAACTTAATTTTATGATTATAGTGTATTAATAATATTTAGTGGTCACATAATTACCTTAAATACTTGCGCAACACTAATATAGTGTTTATTAAATTATTAAAGAAATGAAATAAATGATATTAAAAATACTAAAAGTTATATAATTTGTGTGATTTATAGTATTACATGAATTTTTTAGATGAATAAAAATCATTAGTGTTGTTTAAATGAATTATTTATAAAATCCATATTTACTTGATATATTTGAAGTCAAATTAAATTAATAGTGTCAAAATTGATATTAATGATAATTTATCAAAATAATATTTTATTAAATTATTTAAAGATCATTAAAATATTGAAATAGGACATGGGAGTAATATATGTTAAAAATTTTCATCTATTTTTTATTTATTAGTCATTAGTTAACTTAAATGTAAAATTGTATCTCATTAAGAAGGAAAATTATGTTATTGTGATTATTGTTATAATTGGTTAACTAAGTGGTTAGACTAGAATATAATGTTTTAAAAACAAAAAAAAACAAAAAATGTCTTAATTGGTTGATAATATTTTAACACTATCATACCTTACGTTTTATTCTATTCCCATTTGTTTTGGATTTACTATGAATTTATTATAATTTATTCTTTTATGAAATTCTAAAAGTGCCCCTCACTTCAATTATGAAAGGGAACCTCATCCATTTCTTATTTCTCCCACATTGATCCATTTTGAACAACCAAAACCTACAAATTTCACTTATAAAAAATTATATAAATTAAATAGGTTTTATTCATTTTAAAATATCTACATTAATTCCCTTAATAGGATATCTAAAGGAATTCTACCGAAGAAGAAGATATCCTCTTTACCGAGTCCTTCATGCCACTTTCTTCATCTGGTTTTTATTAAAGAGTTACACCCATTATAAGATAATAAATATATTATCATAAATATTCTAATATTCAATTACAATTACCAGAAAAACATATTCCATATTTTTTATATTATATTAAAAAAGAAAACATTGTATGTTCGTACGTACAACTTATAGTCTCCACGTAGCGATATAATTTGTCTTTAATCACCACTTTTATTGTATGGTTATAACAATGTAAATAACGAGTATATATTATGATTTTTAACAAAAAATTATTTTTAAACTATAATATAATATAGACCTTCTTACCTTACAATCCTTGGGAAAATGATATCATCGCTCGTGTGTATGTGTGGACGACCAAATTCACGACGCAATGTGATATGTTTTTCATTTATTTTTTACATGGATGGTAATAAGTATATATTTATTGACTATATATTATATATATTATATAATAATGATTTTTTAAAGATTAATTAATATTCATATTTCTTTCATTTTATCCATTGAAATGTGAAAACAACGTTCATGTGTATGTGTGGCCTACCGTCTCCATGAATGATGTATTTCATTTTTCTATATATATATTTTATGGATGAATCTAAATATATATATGTTGAATATATATGATATTTAGATTATTTATATGATGGGATAATATTAAATTTACAATTACCAGAACTACCAAATCAAAGAATACTTGAAAAACAATGTAGTTAACATCTGAAACAATGATAAAAATAAAATATTATAAACAAACAAGTGATAAAATGTTATAAATGGATCATATAATATATCATAGATATATATGTGTTTATTTTTATTTTATATAAATATAATAAATATTAATTTATTATACTGGTGTTTGAAATAACTTATGAGGAATATCAAATGTGAGGTAAGGGACTTCATCTCAATTTCAACTCCACTAAAACATATTTTATATTATGCACCTATTTATTTTTATGTTTTTTAGGTACTGCCCCATTGAGGTAATTAAAATTAATTTATATTTATTCCTTGTTATTAATATTCATTTCCCAATTATTATCTTAATTAATTTCCATATTTTCTTCCATATTTTTATCTCTTTGGAACTTGATTCAAGCAAAGAAATGAATAAAATATAAATAATTCTTATTTATATTTTGTTTGGATATATTTTTATTCAGAATCTATATTTCCTATAAAAACAGTTAAAAAAAGATAAAATTATACAATTATTTATCAATGGAAATTTTGACCCATTTTTTTCTTTTTAAAAAGTAGTTTGGAACGAATATTATTATTGTTTTTTAAATTAGGTTATTTTTTAGTTTTATGACTAAAGTATAGAAGGATCTTTTTTAAATTATATAGAGAAAGAAAATTTTCCCACTGTCATGAAAAATATTTTATTTGAACCTTCCTTTAAAAGTTTACATGTTTATTTTCTAGGAAATTTTTTTAATTTATAATTGAATAGTTCTTTTAATAAGTAATTTAAAAAAATGGAAAGGTTATTTTTATAATAAATGGATTAATGAACTTTTAATATAATTGTTATACATTAATGATAAAACCCATTTATTTTAATTATTCACCACTTGGTATATGTAATAATGATATCATCCTTTAAAACATCCACTTACTTGTAATCATTGGATATTACATTTCTTATAAATATCTATATTCATTTTATCATGTATATGATTATTTCTTAAACAATATTTCAAAATAAAATGTTATACTTTTAATGACATTGATTTACTAGGGAATTGTTGATAAATATATGTTATTTATTGAATTTGGATATTTATTGATAAGGAATATTTTTCATGAATTAAATTTTTCATTCAATATATGAGTAATTCATTGGACATATAGTGATTGTTGGGCCCTGGAATTATATATCGCCTCAATGCATCGGAAAGTGTCATGAGAAAAATTAATTGGAAAAAATAAATTTTATTTAGCCATTATTTTAAATATTCTTGACACAATGTAACAGACCAAATTTTATTAAGGAAATTTCAATACGTAGAATTAGCTTATATAGTATAAATCACAAACAAAACACATATATAACACAATAAAAACATTATAAATGAATAATTAATGAAATGGTAGGTATTTTTCCAATTAATGAACCTATACCAATGGAATGGTAACTTTCCCTTTGGAATAGTATTATGGCCATTTTGAATAGTATACCATCCAATAGAATAGTAAAATCACTTATTAAGGTATAAATAAAATTTTCGTATCTTATAAATGAAAATATGAAATATTTATTTCTTAGAATAAGTAAATAAATGTTTTAAAAACAATAAATTAATTGTGGATATTTTTTGAAACCTAAATATTTATTTACAATTTTATAATTAATATAATGATTTAAAAGAAATTTTATTTTCATAAATTTGATCCATTAATAAATATATTTAGTCTTATAGTTATAAGATAATTTTATGAGACCATATTTACTTTTTCAAAGTGTTATAAAATCAGTTATAATTTTAAAATAAATATTTTTGAGTAAATGATGATTTTATTTAGAAATGAAATTTCGTATATTTAGGAAAAATAATCAAAGGGAATATTGGAAATATACAAATTGAAAACATCTATGATGAATTTTTTTATAAAATAGTTGAACTTTTTGTGAATAGTGAAATATGGTAATTTATAGTATTATATAAATACGGTGCTTATTAAATCCTGGATGATGTATGGATGGTGTAAGAACCTTTTTTTACTCATATGTACGGGTAACTATAGTTAGTCCCATGAATAATCATTATTCATTGTCTTGATCCAAGATAATAAACAAGTGAACAAAATAATAAAAATTTACCCTTCTCCTCCCCTATAAATACCACCCTTAACACCACTTCTCCTCAAACCTTCTAAGATTTGAAGATTGATTATATTCATTACAATTACACTCCCAAAACTCTTAAACTTGTTTTTTTCTTACTATTATCACCAAAATTTCAATTCTATGTGTCTCTAGGAGGTTCTGAGGGAGACGACATTCAACAGGTAAAATCCTCTTTCTTTCCCTTTCAATTTCTTTTCTTTTCTAATCATTCTTTCTCCATCCTTGTATAAAGTAGTATGATAACTCCATTATTATTTACATACTAAAATTTCATTATATTTTAATGATATATCCATCATTAATTCTCTTCGGCTCCCCTATTGTTCAAAAAATGAAAACATCATTCCAGCGGTGTTAATTCACCACCTTTGTGGACGATGACTTATCATTATCAAATAAAACCATTTAAAACTGATCATAAAATCATTATAATGGTTATCAAGTATACAAAATTTTTATTAAAACATAATTAGTTTTTTGGGACCAGTATATATATATAATAATAATTAATAAAATAAAAATAGTTCATGACGATCAAAAAACTCCAAAATAATTTAATCGGTTATCATAAACATTTTATCTAAATAATCATCGTCATATCTAGAAATTAAATGATATAGAAGATGATTTTACATTTTTAATGCTAATTAATAACTTATCATATCAATTCTGGATAATTATTCCCATTTAACATGATCTTTCATAAAATTATACAAATGAACCAATCATTAACACCAAGTAAACAAACACTCTCAAATGACATAATTGAATCTTATAACTCACAAAAATGATCATAAATGAACATACTAAAATTATAATAATTAAAATAAATGTCTAATAGGTTCTAAATTAAATTTTTAATGAATCTAGTTTAATTATCTTGGGAATTAAGTGAATGTACAGAACACTTTTAGACATCAGGTAAGTTATTCTCATTGAACATCCATTTCTTCCTTCAGGTTACGCTTTATCCCTCTTTAACCGAATGCAATTATTAATTATTTTTATTTAATCCTCCAAAATTCTATTTTTAGGTCCCGAAAATATGTACCTATCTCAATTCTTCACTATTTAATGGGAAATACATGTTTTAAAATGTTCATTTTTCAATTCTTCCAGATAAGAAAGCCCAATTAAAGGGAAGATCCCAATTTCATTCCTATTTTCAAGAAAATTACATAATATATTTTTAGACAAAAATATTTTATGAAAATAACTATTTTTATCGTGAAGAACTATATTAATTTATATATTGTTTTATTCAAGAAATAATACATTTTCCCTCTTTCAAGACCCTTTTATATTTTCCCTTAAATCACACCGAAGTGGCATGTTAATAATGTATCTTAGGCACTATTTGTACTTGTTTTCACTTAAATTTGACATAATTTATCATGATATATGTTTATTTTACCTTAAAAATTTCCTTGTATGATTTCAATCCATTATTTCATGGAAACTATTATGATACACCCATTTGTTATGCCCAATGACATGATTACAACATCGATTTCATACCATGGGTAACCCATATGTTTATTTATTATGCTTGATTCTTTATGTGGAACACATATGCATGAACATGTTATGGTGGATGTCCCTAGATAGTATTCCAATGCATTGGTTAATTTTTTGACTCATGAGATGTCATGTTGGAATAGGGAGTAAAACCGATTCCTTTATGGGAAATTTTCTTCCATGGGATATGGCGTTGGAAGATATACTTGACTCAATATTAGGTCATGTTACATTTTTTTTACACATTACTATGTTTCCATGATTACATGATCAATTGTAATAAATGTTATTCTTCCTTATGTCTATTCACGTTCCATTCCTTTTTATGTCATCATGTTATTCAATCTAACCCATGTGTTATACTTTATTTCTATATTTATTCCCTTACTGGGATTTTAACTCCTCCATTAATTCATGTATTACCAATGTAATCCTATTAATATCTGAGAGATAAAATAATGATTGGATAATTTTATATAGATTAAATAAAATATGTTTTTATTTTGTTTCATGATTTCTAATTATGTATCAAATCTTTAAAATACACTAGACCTTATGGTCATTGGCTTGTAATTGTTGGTTAATTATGCATAACATCATGTCATAATATGTGTCATAGTATTGGGTCAATATAGTTGGTATTAGAGTGAAATATAGTTATTTTGTGAGATTATATGAGAAAATATTATAAAGAACCCCAGGGATAATTCTATCACCATAGATAACCTAGATTGGAACATAGTGAATCACATGTCTGGACATACGTTTCATTTACAATTTTATCCTTCAATGATATATGTTTCATTTTTTATATAAATATTAGACATGTATTAGACACCCCTTGATTTAAATTTATATTTTTATATAATGTCTAGAAATATGGTAACTCATTCCAAAAATAAATGTGATAGGAAATATGAGGATTTACATAATGAAATTACAAATCATATAAGAACAAGAAATCAAAACATTTTGATAGTAC
This sequence comes from Viscum album, assembly GCA_963277665.1. Taxonomy (NCBI): domain Eukaryota; kingdom Viridiplantae; phylum Streptophyta; class Magnoliopsida; order Santalales; family Viscaceae; genus Viscum; species Viscum album. The sequence continues at coordinate 225,107,562 of OY728141.1, forward strand.
TGGAAAAAGTAGCTCAGGTTATGAATAATAAATTGAATCATGTGGAACTCCCTACTTCTCCTAATAAAGTAAAATTTTGGGCTGAATCCTTCATGTGAAAAATGCATCCCATATTTAGTAAATCTTTAGATACCCTTATTGTAGAACAATAGATTAACTCCATTGAAAAGATATTATTTATCCTCTACTGCACAAAATAAAATATTTTTGTGAAAGAGGACTATCATTTCAATAGGTTTGCTAATAAATGATCGACACTGATCAAGAACACGAAGTCCTAGGAAGTATTTGATTCCATGTAATGGGATTATTTTTAAAAAATAATTTTCAATAAAATATTTTCCCTGAACTATCCATTTTAATATTGAGAGGGAGTTCCTTAGTCTAAAGTAAAATTAATATGAGTCTATATGGGCGTATAATGTAAAATCATAGTAATTTCATGATATACCTCTAGATTTTTCATGAACACAAAAAAACTAGGGGAATTGCTTCTTTAGTGGAATAAAGCTAAGTTTTTGAAAAGCATTGGTGATACGATATTGTGATAGCTATGCGGGGATTTTCTATGGTTCCCAAGAGGTTGAAATAGAGACTAGAGACTCTTAGAGGTATTATAGGACCATATATAAACACAGAAAATGGATTTTTATATGTGAGGATCAACAAATAAATCCCATGATAAAAAGAAACCCCAAAATCCCACATGTCTACATTGTGGGAATAAGTATCTTGGGAACTAACTAAGATGAACTAGAAGATGCTTCAATTGAGGAAGAGAGGGGAATCAGGATAATAATTTCCAAAGGGATATGATGCAACTAAAAAAATGTGGAATAAGAATGGAAGGTTTATATCAACACTCTTCCTATAGTGTAGTGTCTCAACAGTAAGGAAAATGGGCATTTTGCGAGATATTGGCCTAAGGAAAGGGTTTTTGGAGGCAATCAACAATAACAACCTCCATGGTAGAATGTAAGGTCATATGTTATCACTTATACTAAGGTGGGTCCTAGGAATGATGTGGTGATAGGTACATTTTTTTTTCATTTATAAATATAACACGAACAATTCGATTATATTTCTATGAATTATTTCATAACATTCAGGTTTAGTAAAACTATTCAAACACCCCCTCAAAATGTAGAGGATTATTTATCATTGAGAGTATAAAATGGGGTTATTATTTAATCCAATGGATATAAATTATCCCTAGATAATATTTTAGGACTGAACCTCTAAAAAAAATCTTTTCTTATTTCCTATGGTGGAGTTGGATTCTATATTAGGAATGGATTTTCTATCTGCATAAAAACAACTATCAGGAAAGGGAGATCAATATTCTCATCCGGAGGAATCCTATAATTATTTAAAAATGTAAGGATGGGGGTGAATCTCTATTATAATCATCATATCAATTGTGTATCTAATTTCCTTATAATTAATCATATATTGATCATATCAATGAGACAAAGGATACAATAATGGTCGAAGATATTCCCACTGTAAGAGAATACAGTAATGTGTTCCTTGAAGAATAGTATAGTCTTACACATGAACGATAGGTTATGTTATCTATTGATCTTATACATTGATCTAACCCTATATCAAAGACACCCTGTATAATTTCTACCATTGAGTTGTAGGAAGTGAAGAAGTTGTTATAAATGAATTCGGATAAGGGTTTTCTACGCATGAGGGCTTCACCGTGGGGTGAACTAGTCCTAATTGTCAAGAATAAGGATGGATCAATCACATATTCATTGATTATCAAGAGATCAGTAAAATAATGATAAAAACGTATAGCCTTCCACAAATATATGGATTGTTCGATTAACTTTGTGGGGCCATGTATTTCACTAAGGCGGACCTTCGATTGGAATATCACTAATTAAATCTTAGGAAGAAAGATATAACCCAGACTTCCATTTGAATGATGAATGGAAACTATGAGTTCATAGTGAGGCTCTTCGGACTCACTAATTCTCCATAAATTCTCTTAAACATAATAAATAGAGTGTTTATAGAATATCTAGACAAATTTATTACAGTCTCTATCGATGATATTCTAATATACTAAAAAATAATGGAGGAATAGGAGGATCCTTTGAATACTGTGCTAACAACATTTGAAATGATGAATCAATTTGAAAAATATATTAAATGTGAGTACTATATAGGTGATGAATCATTATTGGGGAATATTATCCCTAGTATAGGTATATCTAAATACCCTTCAAAAACAATGTCAATTCAAGAATAACCTAGACCAGCATCTGAAAGGAGATCCACAGTTTCCTTAGTCTAGATGGGTATTAGTAATGAATTTTTAAGATCATATCATAATTTTCAAACCCACTAACTCATATTACTTGGATGGGAGTAAAGTTTATCAAAACTAGTGAATGTGAAGTCTACTTCAAAGAGTTGAAAAAGAGACTTATCACTTCATCGATACTCACAATTCTGACAGGTGAGGAATTATTTGTGGTGTACATCATAGATTAAAATAAGGTATTAGGAAATATACTAATACAAAATGATAAAGATATAGCCTATACCTCTACAGAGTTGAAAATTTATGAGAAAAACTCTCCCATGCATACTCTGGATTTGGAATATATGATCTTTATATTGAAAATCAAGCGGGACTATCTCTATGGGGAGTAGTGTGATATATATATTGATCATAATAGTCCCAAAAATATATTTACAAAGAAGGATATTGATATTAAATAGATTATATCATTAGAGATCATCAAATATTATTACTCCTCAATCCACTACCATCTTGGTAATGAAAATAAGATAATGGATACTCTAAGTAGAAAAGAATCCTACAACTTTATAAATGATGATAATTTATAAGGATCCAATCTTCTTAGACCTGAAAAGGATGAATATGGGAACATTTATGGATTGAACATCATAAATCCTTTCTCAAATTATTGATCAACTATCCCTTATGATGAAAATAAAGTATGCACAAAGAAATGTGGATGAAATGAAAAAAATGTGGAAGATAATAGAAACGGGATATCCTAAAAGTTAAAATTTTATGAGGATGAAGTGGTAAGATTTGGGTCGTGATTATTTATATCTTCTAATACAAATATAAAGAAAGAGCTTCTGAATTATGCACACAGCTCAACTTTCTATATTCACCCAGGAAGCACAAAGTTGCATCGAGATCTCTGAGAGCAATATTAGTGGGAAAATATAAAGAAGTAAATCAATACATATACATCATATTTCATTGTATCTCATTGAGTTAAGGGTAATAAGAAAAAGTATAATGGGATGATGAAACCATTTCTCATACCAACATAGATGTGTAAAAACATCTCCATGGACTCTATGGACTTATAAAAACACCCAGAGGAAATAATACTATATGGGTCCTTTTGGATCATCTTAAAAATATTTCTCACCATATCACACTTTCAGAGGAATTATAAAATTGATTAAACTATATATATATACATTAGAGATGTTTTTAGTCTACATGTAATACAAGTATCAATTATATCCTATCAGGATATGATATTTTACACAATGTATGGAAAAACACTACAACATGCTCTAAACAGTATGTAGAATGTTAGTAAGCCTTATCATCATCAAAATTATGCCCAATCTAAGAAGAATATTTAGACACTAGAATATATGTTGAGAGATATTTATATAGACTTGATGTTATGATAAGACCAATATCTACCTTTGGTCAACTTCTCTTACAACAATAGTTTCTACTGGATTATCCAAATAGCTCTATATGAATCAATTTATGAAGACAGTTAAAGAGAAAAGGAATGATAGGTTGAAGTTAGTGAACATAAGATTATATGACTTGAAAACATTAACAAAATGGTAGAAAATGTGAAAACCATTCAACATCACATCAATATATCCCAAATTCTACAGAAGAGCAATGTAGACAATCATATATGGTACGTGGAGTGTAAGATCACAGACATCATGGAGGTAAGTACCTATATAAAATTTGGTTTCAACCCCTTGGTTTGGATAATGAAGTGGTTTTTGGGAGTATGTGGGGTGTCAGGGGTGTTCTAATGATTTGGGACATGAAAAAAGGGGGGAACATATCTAATTTGTGAAAGGTTCATGGTTGGAGCACTGTTAATAGAACCGTGTGGAATACTCAAGTAACTATTATTCCATGGACCTAGGCTTATCAGACAATATTTACATTGTCTATCAAACTATATAACCTTCGTAGGTTATTGTGTGACCTAATTTCCCTTGTATATTGTCTAGAGAATAGTTTTTCTTTGGGTATTCAATCCATGTCGGTAAACTGTGTTCCCCTGTAATGTATAGAACATTTTAAAACATCCATTATAGGATTTTAAACACACATGAAATTTACAGCACTAATTTCCTCATTTGAACCATCATGATAGACAAGAACTTTTTAGGAATTCTTAGGGTGATTCTTGTAACGTCCCAATTTCGGGTGCCACTCAATAGGTGCCCCAAACCCGGTTCGTCACATGACCTCAAGAGAATTTCCCCAAACTCCAGAGGCTGTCAACTATCAGAAAGGGGCTAGGTCTAATAGTGGGGAAACTATGCCCTCATTTTTCAATGTGTAGCGCAGCGGAATAAAAAAATGCAAACAACAATAGAGGAAGCAATAAACCATACACATTTAAAATAACAACTGTAATAAAAGATAACCAATTAGTTATATAAATGTGATGCAAGATGTCTGAAGTTCTAATAAAATAGCCAACACATGTTATATATCAGTACAATACAATGTAGAGTACAACAAAGAAAAAAAACATTCAGAAGCATCGTGAGCCTAAGCCCTATCCCATTGTCCCCTACTCCACAGCAGAAATCATGTACCTGTATAAGGACCCTTTCCCTTATCTAAACCTGCAGATATGTAATCTGTATGGGATGAAAAGAATGACCCAAACAGGGTGTGAGAAATAAATCCCAATAGGCACCCACCAAAGGCTCGTGGCCAACTGTGTGAAATTATGCAACAATAGTGTGAAGTAGTAAAATTAAATAAAGTAATCAGTACTGAAAGTAACTAAATTAACCAGTTATATTTCCATTTTAATACTCATTTAATCCTTTATTTAAATTATCACCATAGTGAATATTCTAAGTAAAAATCCAATGTCTTCAGACATGTGAACCCCTACCCTCAGGTAAAGAGAATCCAAACACAAGAATCTACACTCAGTCATATAGATATTTTCCATGGGCATAAGAAGTGTCACCCACAGGCACAGAATCAACTACCCACAAGCACAGAAGGAGTTTCCCACAGGCTAAATTGTACAATGCCCAGAGGCTAATCACAACACTTCCCTCAGGATAAAAAGGTAAACAAGACATGCCCAACATGTAACAAAACATTACACAAGAAATTCCCCTCAAGGAAATTCTACAATCACTACTTTAAAGGAATACCCTTGGGTATCCTGGCCAAACAGCTAAATAGGTAAACACACACCCAGGGTGGTCCTGGATCCAAGAAACGATCCAAAATAGTAGTTTAATTATCAAAATTAACTACTTATTACGCTCTAGGTATTTAAAATTGAAATGGCCTCAGCCACACGACACCCCAATATGGGTTCGTAGCACAAAAAATACACAATAACACAAGACAGTTGAAATTTAACACCAAGCCACCTACCTTTGACACCAATGAATGATATACGCGAATGTCGATTTTAGAAATGCCCAAAAATTTTGTAGATCTGAGGTAAAATAATTCTCATTCAACCTCAAATAACTTCCATTAGAGGAAGAATTGGGAGGAACTATGCAAGTAGATGAGAGGGCACACCCGTGCTGTTCCAGGGAGATCGATGGTGCAGAAAACTGATTCCCGACATACACTCGGTGGATCTCCAAGTCTTCGGCCTCCTATCCCACTCCTTCCTCCGGTTCTATGCCATCCATGTGAATAGGGGAGGATAATTTCCATTTTAAGAGGATAAAACAATGTACACAACATGTATTTCCATGTACACGGCATGTACTTCGAAATTTATAATTGTTCCTGTAACTGTTTCCCGCCAGTGTGGCAATGTTAATTTTATAACATGACTACACAACGTGTATTCCAGAGTACATGGTGTGTTCTGACGCACAGCTGGCCACAGCCTTACTATTTTCCTGCCGACTGACTACACAGTGTGTAAACGACCACTACACGGTGTGTAGTCAGTTTGTACACCCTTCATCGCCGACATGGCCACATGCCCCGTGTACTCATCCCACATGGCCAAAAGTAAATGGCATGAACTTATAAAATTTGGTATTTCTCCCCATTTTACCTATTTTTCTCAAAAACACCTATGGAAAAGTGAAAAAAAATCATACCTCAAAAATAAGAACTTGGATCTTACAAACTTCCCCCCTTAAATCAATTCGTCCCTGAATTTCCCTTCCAAGGGTGGAGAAGATAAAGCTCAGAACCTCTCTGGACACTGAGCATGTATGTCTGTCTCCTGTTCCCAAGTTTCATCCTGCACTTGGCCATGCTGCCATAGCACCTGTACGAGAGGAACTGACCGGCCTCGGAGAACCTTTATGCTTCTATCAACGATATGAATCAGAATCTACTGAAAGGACGGATCAACCTCTAGCTCATCCTTATCTGGATGAAAGATGTGAGATGGGTATAAATGATAGTGGTGCAACTAAGATATAGGAAGACTTCGGGCATGGCCCGGTACCTATGTGGTAACTGGAACCAATAAGAAACCGGATCGTCTCTCTGCAGAATCTCAAATGTCCCCACATACCTCGTTGAATGTTTACCATGTCTCCTGATCCACTTGTGTCCTAACCTCGGAGAAACACACAAGAAAACCCGATACCCCACCATGAACTACAATGGTCATCTACGACGATCAACATAAGGCTTCTGACAATACTGCACTGTATCCATCCACTTCTGAATCAACTGGACCTGCTCAAAAGTCTCCTGCACGAGACATAGTCCCAGTAATGTTGCCTCACCTGCCTCTAACCAGCACAATGGTGATCGGCATGGCCTACCATATAAAGCCTAGTAAGTTTCCATATCGATAGTTTCCTGAAAACTATTGTTATAAGAAAAATCAACTAGGGGTATGTGCATCTCACAAAAGCCCCCAAAGTCTAGGATGCTAGCACGCAGCATGTCCTCAAGCACCTGTATTGTACGCTCTAACTGGAAATTGGTCTGGGGGTGGTAAGCCGTGCTCAGATGCACCTGTGTACCCAGTGCCCTCTGAAAACCTTTCCAGAAAGGAGATGTAAAATGGGTGTCCCTATCTGAAATGATAGAACATGGAACCCCATGAAGACGTACGATCTCTTGGATATAAAACATTCCTAGCTCGTCAACTATGATGGTCTCCTCGATCGGCAAAAAGTGAGTTCCATTCGTGAGCCTATCCAAAACAACCCACACTGCATCATTGCCTCTAGGTGACCACGGCAACCTAGTCAGGAAGTCCATCGCGACATCATCCCATTTCCACTCCAGGATGGTTTACTTCTGTAACAGTCCGACTTGCCTCTAATGTTCCTCCTTCACCTGCTGATAGGTGGAACACGTAGTAACAAAACAAGCTACATCTCTTCATACCTGGCCACCAGTAATGACGTCTCGTGTCTCCGTACAGCTTGGTAACCCCGGGATGAACTTACCAAGATGAATCATGAAACTCCTACATCAGCTCCTCGCGTATATCCCCTGGAACCCACACTCAACCATGGAAATGTATAATTTCATCATCGCCCATCATCCAACCAGGAGGAGGGTCCTCACTTGCCACCGAATCCCATATAACTAGACCTTCTGGATCAAATAGATGTCTTATCCTCACCCTATATAGGATGGTAGAATTCACATCTAAAGATGAAAGATAAGTCCTCCCATGACTGTCATGCACCTCCAGATGAATCTCAGAGAACAAAGCCTTCAGCTTCCACTCATCACTGGCCTCCTGCACAGCCTATATCTGAGTCTTCCTACTCAGGGAATTAGCTACTGCATTACGTTTACCAGGTGTGTAGGAAAGATCAATGTCGAAGGACTGAAGGTATTCGACCCACCTTCGCTACATCAGATTCAAGTCATGCTGAGTAAAGATATACTTGAGAGTTTGGTTTTTAGTGAAACCCAAAAAATGTTCTCCCAAGAGATAGTGTCTTCAACAGCGCAACACATGTACAACCACAGCCAACTCAAGATCATGTGTTAGATAATTCCTATCATGTGGCCTTAACTACCGAGAACCATATAAAACAACATGATCACCCTGCATCAACAATTCTCCCAGCCCAATTACTGATGCATCACAGTAAACATTATAGCTCTTACCTTGATCTAGAAGTATCTGTACTGGTGCTGATGTCAACCATACCATCAGGTCCTGAAAGGCTGTATTGCAATATTCTGACAAAATGAACTTCACACCCTTCTTAGTCGGACCCATCAATGGCGCTGCTAAGCAGGAGAAGTTCTGTATGAAGTGTCTGTAGAAACTAGCCAGCCCTAAGAAACTCCTTATCTCAAAAACGTTCTTAGGATGCTCCCAGGAAACTACTTCTCTCACCTTCTCTGGGTCTACAGCAACTCCGGCCTCGGAGATTATATGACCCAATAAGTGGATCTGGTCCATCCTAAAGTGGCACTTTGAGAGCTTATCATATATCTGATGCTCTCTCAGTGTACTCAATATGATCTCAAGATGGGTTTCATGGTCGTGTCGAGTGCATGAGTACACAAAGATTTCATCCACGAATACTACCACAAAAGAATCCAAATAAAGATGGATCACACTATTCATCAGAGCCATGAAAACTACTGGTGCGTTTGTGAGTCCGAAAGGCATAACCAAGTACTCGTACAGACCATATCTGCTTCGAAAAGCTGTAAGAGGTATATCTGGTGGTCTCACGTGTAGCTGATGATATCATGACCTCATGTCAATCTTCGAGAACACTTGTGCTCCATGAAGTTGATCAAAAAGGTCATCAACACTCAGCAATGGATATCAATTCTTGACCTTCAACTGGTTCAGCTTCCGATAATCCACATAAAGTCTGAGGTTACTGTCCGCCTTCTTCGCAAAAAGGGCCGGAGAACCCCATGGAGAAGTACTGGGTCAGATAAAACCCTTTGCATGTAACTCCTCAAACTACCTCTTGAGCTTATGCCACTCTGGTGTAGCCATCTTATAAGGTGGAATGGACACTAGTGCTACTCCTAGCACAAGCTCAATAGATAAATCCACCACTCTCCCCAGAGTTATACCCAAAAATTCATCTAGGAAGACATCCCTGAAATGATCATCCACTGGAGGGGAAATTGTCTGAAAAGTACCCTGATCATCCTTATATAAACTCGCAATCTAGGATATGACTCCACCTCACCCACGATGCTCTGGACTAGCTCGAATCACTTAAACAATCCATTCACCCTTGTATAGAAATTGTCCGCCCTCTGGTGACGTGAAATGCACCCTGCAACGATAGCAGCCTATAAAGGCTTGAAAGGGAACCAAGCAGTCCATCCCAAGAATGACATCATTGCTCATCATCCCTAATACATAGAGGTTCCATAGAAAGTGACACCCTCCAACCTCAAGGGGGAACTCCTTGCACTGATGCAAACTAGCCGTTCTAGTCCCCAACGGAGTGTCTAGCATCATAAAAGTATAAGAATAAGATACACAGAGCCCAAGGCTCTCCACAATGGGCACAGATATGAAACTATGTGTAGCACCCGTATCGAAAAGTACATAAGATAAGACAGAAGCTACTAGAATTGTATCTCTGATAGCAGAAGGTCTAAGATCCTGCTCATGTTGGGTCTTCTACACTGCATATTCCTACCTAGTGTTGCGTCCCTACGACACAGCCTGGCTACCCTGAGCTGTCCCGCCCTACTGCCTCTGAGATCCTGGTGTCTGGCTACCATGGCCATGACCACCATCTCTTCTTACACACCCTGACATATTCCAGTTCCAAGACTGGTAAGAAGCCACTGGCCCTTCTCCCGCACATGGAGTCTGCACAGAACCCCTCTCACTAGCCACTAGTGGAAATGCCCAGAAGCGTTTCAGATGATTGATCATGCCGCATGATCGGCACTCCACTTGGTCTCGAGGACACTATGGTCTCTTGTGCCCCTCTCTACCACACTGGTTGCACATGACCTGGCCACCTGAACCATTCATCTGGCTGGTACGGCCACCGTGAGAGAAGTTCATATGTATATTCCTCTTACTATTATAAATAGTACCAGAAACAGGTGTTGAACCACCCTGTCCCACACCACTAGCCTCCCGTAGGTTCCTCTCTGTAATTAGCACCTGGTTCACAATAGAATGTACTAAAGGAAATCTGAAAACATTCACCAGTACTCGGAAGTCATATCGAAGACAATCCTCAAAGCGCCAAGCCCTTAACATCTCATCACCAACCAAAACTGGTGAAAAATGGTGATGCACAGTAAAGCGAGAAGAATAATCCATCACCGACATAGTTCCCTAATGCAGATTCATGAACTATCGAGCCCTATATATTCACAGTGTCTCTGGGAAGAAGAAGTCATAGAAGGCAGCCTGAAAATCTTCTCACACTATGTCCCCGTGATGCTCTGACTGGGTGGTAACATCCCACCACCTCTTGGCGGAATGACGAAGCATATACGTCACGAGCGTGACCCTCCGCCCTAGAGGCCTCTCAAGGTTCTCATAAATAGTCTGCATCGACCCCAGCCAAGACTCTGCAGCCTGTGGTCCACCATCCCCTGTAAAAATTTGTGTATGATGCTGCTAGAATATACAAGTCAGCTCCGCCATAGATGTGGTAACCGGCGGTTCTCCCTGAAAGGTCTGCATGAACCGCATTAAGCCTTCACGGAACTGCACCACCACGCCGGTGTCTGTTATAACGGCTGGTGCTGCATCTGGCTCTGATGGAGGATCCACTTGTAGCCCATAGCCCACCATCCCTAGATTATAGTCGTCGCCACTCTCTTGGTGAACAACATGTGGTCGTCTTGGCGGCATGACACTACAATGTCAAAACATGCCTTAGATTCAAGATTAAGAACGTCCGAAAATGAATAAACCCAAAAGGGATCAAGAGGAAGAAGGCATTAAAAATTTTCAAAAAAGACTACACGGCACGTATGATGACTACACGGAATGTACCTGACTTCTCTTCCTTTGCCTGGGTTCTTCTACATGGCTAAGCCACAAAACTTCTATTTAACAAAACTACACGGCGTGTATAACTTCTACATGGCTTGTATGATGAATTTCCAACCTCTCGTGTTGTTTGTGACACGGCCGAATACTCGGCTTGACATTACACAGCGTGTAACAGCCACACACAGTGTGTACACCACCCCATCTTCCAGCCACATGGATAACTCCACACAGTCTGTCCTTGGACAGGACAACATGGAATGTCCAACAGGTACATGGCGTGTACTAGATGAGCTCCGCCGACCCGTTTTGTTAGTTATACGGCCTGATACATGGCTTAGACTACATGGCGTGTTCCATATACACACGGATTGTACACGAAAGGATTAAACTGACCCGGGTTGTTAGTTACACTGCCAGGTCGCCAGTTCATACTACACGGTCTATTCATCATTGACACGACGTGTACTAGAAATGATTACATCGACCGATGATTGTTAGTTACATGGCCGGACTCCAGGTCAACCCCACACGATGTTTACAGAAGCTACACGGTGTGTTCGCCCCAAGAATTCCCTACCCTGTGTCGCCGCCCACACGGTATGTGACACGATAAGAGACTACATAGCGTGTACTCTAGTTACATGAAGTGTACTCAGAAAGTTTATTTTTCTTACCAAACAAAAGAACATACATGTGGTGTTGAAGGTACTACACGGTGTGTATACTGGGTTTCCGGACAGTATGCCTCAGAAACTTCCCCAAAACCCAGAAAATACTAAAAAACAACACCTAAGTGTCAAATTTCGATCCGTGAAGGCCCATACTCCCCATGAATCAATGTTTGGAATCTTATCATTGTTATAACAAAATAAACTTCTAATGATCCACCAAATTCCAGTCAATGAGGGCCCATACTCCCCAAAAACAAGAATTTTGGCGTCCATTATTTTAACAAGCTTATTCAACAATACCCTATCATATAGTAGTTATTTATCAAGAAGCTATCACAACAGCATGCTTTTCTAGCACAACAACTATCACAACAACATGCAATTTCTAATGCACCTATATGGCATGGAAATTATGCATGGCATGTGATTCCTAGCATGTGCCTAAATGATTCATGAGATGGCATACCCTCATCTTATTGGGTTGCAACTAAATAGAACCCATAGATAAAATATAAACAGCACAATAACAAGTGTGTCACCCAATGGTGAAATCAAATCAACTGTAAAATTTGAAAAATCAAAAGAAGTGAAAAATACGAGGTCGACTTTCTTTTCCCTATACATAGGTTAGCTATGCCCGGGTACAACTTATTACCAACTACCATTCTTGTCCTCTCCCTAACTAAGGCTCCAAACAGTATGTCAATGAAATGAACGCCTCTGATACCACTTTGTAACATCCCGGTTCCGGGTGGCACTCAACGGGTGCCCTGAACCTGGTTTATCACATGACCTCAAGTGCATTTCCCCAAACGCCAGAGGCTGCTGACAAGCAGTGAGGGACCAGATTTGATAGTGGGGAAACTATGCCCTTATTTGTCAAAGTGTAGCACAGTGGAATAAAATAAAAAACATACAACAACAACAGAAGCAATAAACCATACACATTAAATATATCAACTGCAGTAAAAGATGACCAACCAGTTATATAAATGTGATGCAAAATGTCTCATGTTCTATGAAAACTTCCAGAACATGTTTCATAGTAGTACAATAAAATGTAGAGTACAAAAAACCAAAACAAAACAGCCGGTAGCATCGTGAGCCTAAGCCCGGTCCCATGCTCCCCTACTCCTCAACAGCAATCACGTACCTGTATAAGGACCCTATCCCATATCTATACGTGTAGAAATGTAATCTGTTTGGGCTGAAAAGAATGACCCAAACAGGGTGTGAGAAATAAATCTCAGTAGGCACCCACCAAAGGCCCATTCCCAACTATGTGAAAGAATGCAACAACAGTGGGAAATAGTAGAAAGCAATAAAGTAAGCAGTACTGCAATAACTAACTTAACCAGTTATATTTCCATTTTAATACTCATTTAATCCTTTATTTAAATTATCACTACAGTAAATATTCTAAGTAAATAGCCAATTTCCTCAGGCATTTTAACCCCTACCCTCAGGTAAAGAGAATCCAAACACAAGAATCTGCCCTCAGGCATATGGATATTGGCCACGGGTGTAAGAAGTGTCTCCCACAGGCACATAATAATCTTCCCACAAGCACGGAAGAAGTTTCCCACAAGCTAAATAGTATAATGCCCACCGGCTAATCAAAACAATTCCCTCAGGCTAAAATGGTAAACGGGCCGTGCCCAACATCTAACCAAACTGTACACATGAAATTCCTCTCAAGGAAAATCTACAATCATTACATTAATGGCATACCCTTGGGTATCCTGGCCAAATGGCTAAACAGAGGAACGCACCCCTGAGGTGGTCCTGGATCCATTAAACGATCCCAAATAGCAGTTTAATTATCACAATCTACTACTTATTCATCTCTAGGTATTTAAAATACTAATGGCCTCAGCCGCACGACACCCCAATATGGGTTTGTAGCACAAAAAATACACAAAAACACTTGACAGTTGGAAATTTAACACCAAGACACCTACCTTAAACACCAACGAACAATATACGCGAACTTCGATTTCAAAAACTCCCAAAAAAGTCGTAGATCTAAGGTAAAATAATTCTCATTAATCCTCAAATAACATTTATTAGAGGAATAATTGGCAGGAACTATACAAGGAGATGATAGGGCTTACCGGTGCGATTCTAGGGAGATTGACGGTGCACAAAACGGATTCTCGACGTGCGCTCAGTGGATCTCCAAATCTCTGACCTCCTCTCCCACTCTTTCCTCTAGATCTAATCCTTCCATGTGAACAAGGGAGGCTACTTCCCATTTTAAGAGAAAAAAACAAAGTACAAAACGTTTATTTCAATGTACATGGCGTGTACTTCCCATTTTTTAACTGTCCCTCTGGTGATTTACTGCCAGTGTGGCCCTGTTCATTTGCCAACATGACTACACTGTGTGTCTTCTAGAGTACACGGCGTGTTCTTCCACACATCTAGCTACATCCTTACTATTCTCCTACTGACTGACTACACGGCATGTAAAGTACCACTATACGACATGTAGTCGGTTTCTACACACTTCATTGCCGACATAGCCACATGCCCCATGTACTCATCCCACGTGGGCAACAGTACATGGCGTGTGGAAATGTACATGGCGTGTACTTCTAAAATTTGTGAATTTTCACAATTTTCCTTATTTTCTCAAAAACACTTAAGGAAAAGAGAAAAAAAGAAACATGTACCTCAATAATAAGAACCATGTTATTACAATTCTCCTTTATCTCTTGGTCTGTTGGAGTGTCATCAGTTGTGGGTCGAAGATATGAGTAAGTATAATACCTATCCTATTTATATATTTGGTTTAGGGTTCACATACTTCTCTTATCTCCATATAAATCTCTAAACCCTATATTCTTTATGAGATCTAGGCTATGTATTCAAAGTGCCTTTGAATCAGTATATAAGTCTTCGAATATGATGGTGATCATCAATGGATTTTAGGTAGGTGGTCAACAAGTTATATCACATAGTTTCATTTTAGATACGTGCATTATTGGTTTTTTTCTTTGTCACTACATATTGTGATTTTGATCCCATTGGTGAGGATTCATACAAAGGGCATGTAAATTATGAGTATAAACCCTCATTGTCCACTTGGGCTACATCGAGGATGACTTACCCAATTTAGGGCCGCCAATGGGGTGTGCGGACCGTCCAAAACATGGTTAACAGTAATGAATAGTGTGAAATTGACATGTGATTAGGTAGATACCATTGATAATGTGTAAATTGGATAATTTAGATACTAAAAAAGGATTTTGATTAGTTTTTTCTTGATGAGGATAATGGTTAAGAGGTTGTTTGGTTTAACATGAGAAATTTTCTAAATGGGAGGAATGGGGATCAAATAAATGAATTATGTTTTTCACTCAAAATTCATAAGTGGGAATATACATGGAAATGGTTGAATATGATTAGTGTGATAAGAAATTAGAATTGGAATTGGGCTAAATGGTTTTGTGATATAAAGGATAAATGTGTTAATGGATTGTGGTGTAATATTGACTCTCAATTTCGTTGTTATTGTTGTGATATTTTTATTGATATCGGTTATTATTGGATTTAATGTGGTTCTCTGTGGTGAACAAATAAAAAATCATGTGCACATGGCTTGGAAGAGTGGGTTTTTGACATGAGGTTCTGTGCACATGGAACAAGTTGGAACGAGGCTCTAAGCTCCACCCCTCAATGCACAAGTTAGAGAAGGGGAGAATGTTTTATTCCCCAAACATATTATTCAACCCAGACCAAGGCTTCGTGGTGTGGATAATGTGGTTTTTGGGATTTTATGCCTTCGTGAGATGGGGCTTCATTTATTCCAATAATCATTGTGATTATTGAACATTCCTAGCCCATTAAACACATGAATGGTGTTAATTGAACAGTAAGATGTTATATGTTTTGAATTATAATATAATGGCGGGTAACATAAGGGAGAATCTACTACTAATCACCAATTGAATTATATTTTATTTACATGTGATTTTATAGTTATTATATGAACTACCTATTAGACTGTATATTTTGTAGACATTGTTAGTGCTGGCCTACTGAGTTGCACACACACCCTACATGTGTCATTGTTGGGTACCCAAAAAGATTTCATGGTTCTAGGTGAGGAAAAGGGAAACTGTCCCTTGCACGGCTGTTATGTCAGATTTGGGATGTGTGTGGATGAGGTTCCGAACAAGGAGTCAGTTCTGTCTTGGGGTTTTTTTCACTGACTTTCTTTTGTGTTTTTTTCACATGGCATTATATCATGACATGAAATATTTACTATTGGTTGTGGTTTGTACCCATTTTGAGAGGTGGAGATTTACGCATGCTCATTGATTAGTCAATGTTGTTTCCACTATTTTATATTTTTTCTAATGTGGATTACTCTGTTAAAGAGGGTATAGTTTCACAAAATGGATTTTAGACCCTCACTATTAGTCAGAAACCTCTAGTGTAAAGGGATGTGTGCATGAGGTTATGTGATGACCCAGATTGGGGCACTAATTTTGTGGCACCTAGGTCGGGGATGTTGCAAATTGTTATACAAGGAGGTTATTTTTGTGACTTAATTTTTATAAAATAATACATAGGAGGTAAGTAAGGTTTTGGGCCTTAGAAATTAGCTCATGCTCATGAGCTACTAACTCAAGTATGGGGGAAAACCCAAGTCACCCAAGGTGGAATTGTTGTCCTTATTGTGTGTTGTCACCTTTGATGACATTTCACCATTTGGTGGTTCACTTGTTGTGTGTTGTGACAGTTTTTTGGTATTTTTCTCGTGGTCAGAATGACACACGGTTGTTAGTTAATTCATCATTCTAGGAAACTATTCACATAATTTAAATGCATCATGGCCATCACATACACAAACACACACACACACACACACAAGATGAGGGTATGGGGGAAAAGGGTGGGATGCATTAGATTTCATGAAAATAATGAACAGAGTGTCTAATGAAGTGATATAAGTAGGAAAAATGACAGAAAATGTTATATAATAATCAATTAATAATGCTGTAAAATATGTTGTATGTGAATTCAAATTTTATCGAAGAAAGGATTGATTTTAAGAATAGTTTGAAGTTGTGTATAATGTAAGGCTCATAAATGTCTGTGTTAGTTACCCCATGTTAACCATATTCATTGGTATATATGGTCGAGGGTAGCATTTCGAGTATGATAATTCATGTTTTGTTAGTGTATACAAAACAGTTTTTTATGGATAGTGATGAGCCTTGCTTCATATTTTTTGAAATCATTATAGTTTGTGCTCTAAAACCTGTGTTTGGTGTTATAGAGAAATGCCAGTACGAAGACGTGTGTAGGTAGGGAAATATGAATATGATTCTAAGAACAATCCTCTAATAGTGGATCAAGAGAATGTAGTGATTTAATAAAATAGATAATATTGGTTTCGTGAGAACATTTATATATTTATGCAGATGATTTAATGGGACCTCGGGCAGGTAGCACCGAGTATGTTTGAGCTAAACCAGGGAATTCCAGTTTCACCACACTCCGACTTTCACTAGAGAGGGTGAAAAAGGGATAGCAGAGTTCTGTATAGAGTCCATGAATACAATTATTGATCATCTGGAGATTTTTCTTGAGAAGTGAGTCATGTTACCATCCTATATGTTGAGAGGTGAGGAAACTCATTGGTGGGACATCATGGCTCAAATAGAATAGGCTTGATGAATGATGTGCAATTATTTCTAGGAAAATAACCATGAAAAATTATATCATGTAACATTGATGTAGGAGAAGGCCATTTATTTTAGGATTTTGACCAAATGGGAAAATGTTGGTGATGAGTTATGCTAGTCATCTCACTGATTTGTGACGCTTTATTTCAATGTTGGTAGGAGATGATTTAGTTGTGGAAAAACATTTCTAGCATGGAATGATACCTGATATCAAGTCCCAAGGAAACATATTTAATTTGAAAAGGTTTTTACAGGTAGTGGAATAAGACTTTATCTCATAAGGGAACTTGAAGGGAGCTTCAGGTGATTGGATGGTGTTATCATCAAGGTGGAAATTTTGTGTAGCTTCTTAGAGAAGGAAGCATCATTTTGGATATTTACATCATGGAGGAAATTCAATGAGAAGTCAGAAGTGGGGGATAGCCTCTGGGGTAGGTAACTACGTGTTCTATTATCAGTGTGTTAGGATGGGGAACATGCACGACTAGTGTCCCTAAACACTAGTTATGGTTTGAGCATGTGGGATACTGGGCCACGTGCAGAGTTTTTGTAGGAACCAGCAGTAGTCAGGAAATGATAATGATTAGAGGTTGATGTGGAGTTCAGGTAGGGGGTTGGAAACCCCGTATTAGGAAGGTAGTCGGTGCTCCATGGGTTGTACTATTAGGGGTAGCAGACAAGAATATCCCGGGTGAGACCATCCATACCAACAAGGAGGTGCAGTGTAGGGTACTCATTATGGAGGGGAATTTCATATTCATGTAGTTCTGTATACACCAAGAGGTGGTGTGGTATGACCATCTACCATTCAATGTACAATAATTTTGGCTTCCACACATGCTAGTTCTTTATTTGATAATGGTTCCACACATTATTTTATTTCTACACAGTTCGTAGTTTTTTTGGTCATAATCGTGGAATGTGCATGTGGAGTTATATAAATTGATACTCCATTAGGGGTGAAATTTGAGAATATTGGATAGTATAGGATTTTCCTATAAAATTTGGTGTATATAAATTCTTGTGAAACATGTTTTTCCTTTAAATTTGAGGATTTGTCATGATTCTGGGTATGGATTAACTGGTGTTGTTTCTAGCCCATATTGACTGTTTCCGAGATTGGATGTCTTTATCCTCTCTCAGTGGAGATACACACATCCTTCATGATGAGTGGGATTCTCATCCAGCCTGTGAAAGGTCAATTTTCTTTCAATTGGGGGAACTCACAACCCATTTAGATTTTCTTTTTTGAGATGAAGGTGTAAGGGAACAATCACTTTTCTCTCCCCTTGTAGATCAATTACAAGATGTGTATTCTAATGAATTATTGGGGCTACCACCCGAGAGGGATGTTGATTTAACAATCAAGTTTATACCATGGGAAGAATCAGTTTCCATTCCTCCATATAGAATGTCATAGATAGATTTCCAAGAACATAAGGTTCTACTAAATGATTTGGTGAAAAAGGGATTCATTCATACTAATATGTCACCATGGGGATCTCCTGTTCTTTTTTTCCAAGAAGGCTAATGATTCATTGAGATTATGAGTCTACTACATGATGCTCAATCATATGAAAATTTTGAATATGTACATGCTTCCTCAAATTGTTGTCTTACATGATCAACTAAGGGGTGCCTCAGTGTTCTACAAGATCAATTTAAGATTGGGATACCATCAATTGTGGTTGATAACATATGATGTACCATATATTTCATTCCTATGTAGTTACATGTTTTATGATTTTGTAGATATTTCACTTCGGTTGACAAACGCACCAACTCTATTCATGGATTTAATGAATTGAATATCTCACCCATTCCAAGATCAGTTCATTGTTTTCTCTGTTAATGTCATCAAGGTGTACTCAATAACTCATAACAATCATGCTAAACATCATGAAATTTTCCTGAGTATACTAATGTATAATAGGATTTATGCCGAGCTATCAACATGTCATTTATATATTGATAAGGTACAATTCTATGGTCACATCATTTCTAGGTCAGGTGTGTTGGTGGATCTAGATAAAGTGCATGTTATGGTGTCTTGGGGGATGCCTTAGATCATTTCTAATGTCTAGATATTTCTAGGTTTCTTTACTTAGTAAAAAATGTTCATTAGATATTTCTCTTATTTTGAAGCATACTCATAGGTTTAACTCTGAAGGGAGTTATGTTTGAGTGGTCAGAGGCCTTTGATAATTCTTTTTAAGAGTTTGAACAAGCGGTTGAAGACCACACCGATTAAAATCATACCCAAACCATGTAAAAGGTATAAAATATTATATGATGTGTCTAGTGTTGGAATTAGGGAATTTATGATGCAGTATGACCGAGTTATATCTTATGGGACAAGAAAATTGAGGCCTTATGAATGAAATTACCCTACTAGTGACCTTGTGCTAGTTGTTCTGTTTATTCCTTGATGTGTTGGAGGCATTACGTTCTCCCAATGTGATATAAATCATTAACAATGAATATAGGTTTATTAACTAAAATACTTAGATTCTGAGACGTTTTTCACATTAGGGAAATGAATTAGTGTTGAGAATTCACTAAGCCATAAAAATATGAATCAGGTGGTTCATCAATGCAACTCAGAGTGGAGAATGGTGGAATTGTTTGTTGATATGGGCCTCTAAGTATAGGATGTGCACAAGTAAGTGACCCAAGAATCTATAGCAGTTTATTCCATTCATTTGAGTCAATTCGGAGTTAGCTAGAAGATCCCATGTGTTTTCTATGAATGAATTGTCTTAAAGGTGGGGAGTAACCTTATAGTTGGTATATTGGTGGGGGTGGTATTGTCATGGTTTTTGGTTGTGTGGTTGTACCACCATTAATACAGGAAGATTTGATGTTTCAGTTCCACACATCAATGTGCGAAGTGAATCCCGACCTGACAAAGATGTATTGTGATCATTATAGGTTGTATTGGTAGCTGGGAAAGAAGAAGTAGGTTGTAGGTTTTGTGGAATGATGCCTTACCTATCAACAGGATAAGGCCGATCACTAGTTCCTAGGTGGGTTGTAACAACAATTTCCCATTGTGTAATGGAAGTGGAATGACATAATGATGGAATTCGTAGTGATCCTTCCAAGGATGACTCAATGTAATAATCTATTTAGGATTTTCAGGGATGGATTGACTAAGGATGACCATTTCTTACAAATCTCGGAGACTTACACAGTTGATTAGTTGGGTGAGTTATATGTTTGAGAGATAGTGCAGTTTGATGGTGTCTCAAGAACCTTGTTGTCTCAAGAGCCATAGTTTCAAATCTTGATTCATGTTTCACATCATGCTTCAGGAAGGCACTACAGAAGGAGCTTCATGCCCCTGTGTTTTTGAGTACAACATATCACCTCAAGATGGAAGGGTAGTTAGAGTATGTGATGAAAGAATTAAAAGATTTGTTGAGAGTTTATGATATAGATTTTGGTTTTTTGTGGGAAAATTACTTTCCACACATAGAGTTCTCCTATAGTAATAGTTTTTAGTATACGAATCATATTGAACCTTTTGAATCACTCTATGGAAAACCATGTAGATCTCCATAATACTAGTTATAAGAATGGGAATCAGAGTTATTGTGACCTTGTCTCATGAATGAGATTTCATCGAAGGTTCGATTGATTAAAATGAATATGAAGAAGGCTCAGAGTATGTAACACCAACATTTTTTATCCTTTGTACAAATTTTTTCATTGGGATTTTAGTTTTTATTCAGTGTTCCATGTGTTCTAGATTTAAATTTTATGTTTTGGTGGTTTGGGGTGATTTTTTTCGACCTACTATTAGTTAGCATGAAAGGTATGAGGAAGTTGTTTCTTGGAAAATGGGGTTTTAACACTCCTAACGAAACCATTTTATGGGGTATATTTTTTGGGCTGATTACCCCCTTATGTTTGATGAGTTTTGGAGTGAATAGGGTATATTTTGGGGACTTATTTTCAGGTTTCAGGTAACGGTCCACTATTAGTATAACCATTTAGTAAGTGTACAAGGGGTCTCATTGTTTGTGAATGGTTTAAACAACCATGAATCCAATATGTGCAGCATAGCCTGCTCTAGACAGGGGAAGATTACACAGTCTGTGCACGGATTGTCAAACCGTGCGAACTAACCATGAAACCCACTTGGGAAAGGGTAATTTGAGGTTTTTTCATTCTTTTTAATTGGTATTTATCTTCATGGACCCCCCATTCTAACTATGCATCCCTAGAAACCTTCCATGGGGGTTCGTGAAACCTCTACACCCATCTAATTCATATTCTAGGGGATTTCATTGTGATTCTTCACCCGGATCAAATGGTTTGGGATCCTTTATTATTCATGTTTCATTTTATTCCCTTTTCCACTTCTCCTCTAACCCTGGTGTCCAATTTTGGATGCTTTTCATGCCTAGGGTGGTGCAAATTTGGATTTTGTTTCTTTCTTAGGATTCCTTGGGGTTGTTCGTGCTTCATGAACCCATTTTGGAGCTATTTCAGTTTGGCATTGTTGAAGCAGATGTAATTTGAGGTAGGATCCTTTTTAATATTTCCATTAAATTTATGATTTCATTTATTTCTTGTTTTTTTCACCCACCATTATATCTAAATAGTGATCTATGACTTTTAGAATGATTGTTTTATGAAATATGAGGTAATATTTATAATTATTTTTAATGTGTGGTGTGTATTTGATGATTTATGCACCCCATGTGTTTTTTAAATTGATCGGTGAATTTTTTATGTGGTTTGTGATTTTTAAAGGAACAGTTTGGTTTCGGTAAATGAAATTGTGATAATCAAATGGTGATTTTTGTTCCCTAATTGGACTTATAAATTTATTTCTCATGAAAGTGGCTTGTGTGTAGTTTTTCAAGAAATGTTAGATCTTTGAAAGCATTGTAAGGCCTGTTTGGAAATTTCAAAATAGTTTATTTGGAAAAACCTTCCAAGGGTGAGCCACATTCCTTTTTGGGATACCATGTGATGGGATTTTCCTCTGTATGGGTCCTCCCTTTTGTGATAATTGTTTTATTTAAAGGGATTACTCCTTGAGGTTACTGGAGTGGTGTTGTTTTGTGCGATGTGTATGATAGAATGTGTATATGGTTTGTTGATACGATTGTTTTGAACACCCATATGTGAACACATAATGGGAACCTGGTATTTAAAAGATGAATTCTGAGAATGTTTGGTGCACTATTTAATGTTATTGCACTAGGCAGTGGCACATAGTATGGGGTTACTTTTTTTTCATTGTTATTAGATTAGGCCCCTCGGTTGGGCTAGGTAGCATGATGATTGGGTGTTTGGGCATTTTGATGTCATTGATTAGGGAATTCCTTCTGGATTAGTCACTTGTATTGTATGTTATGATTCCCCATTAAGTTCCTAGGTTTTCTTGGGTTTCTCTAATACTAGTACCATTAGTTCCATTTCCCTAATTGTGTGGAATCGTGAACCTTACGATCGGTTTTGGTGTTATCCTAGAAAATTTTGAATCTGTGGTTTTGTTAAAAAAAATTCAAAGAATATTTTATGAAATATAATGTATTTACATTTACTTTACCTCTCTTATGAAAAATTAGAACATCCTATTTAGTTCAATTTCCCCTTCTCCTCTTGAGCGTTTTTTAAAATCATGAGTGCAGTTGTTTATGATTGTCTAATTTAAAATTAAATGTGTGGAAAAACTTATTTATATATTATTTTTCAAAACTGTTAATAAATATTAATTTATTTAAAGGATGATCATTGGGAATATAATTATTTGGGCGGACCTACTATGTTTTAATACTCATGTCCATATCCTTTTCTTGTTTTTTAGTTTCTGCTGTAGGATTAGGATTTGGATTGATTTCTGTGGGTGGTAGTTAGTTGTGGATTGGATATTGATCCTTCCGAACACAAGGAGGTTTCTTGGGTGTTATGTTGAGCCTATTTATTTTGGTATTGTTTGTTGGTTAATTTGATGTTTTGTTAATTGTAAATGTAAATAATGAAATTTTTTTAGATCATATTGGGTTTGGTTTTTTCTTTTATATATTTAGTTTTGTTTTTTATTTTATAGGGTGAAACCATTATCATTATCTCTTATAATGCCTTTGGTGCTTACCGCCTACACATGAGGATTGGGAACACCTCTCGGTCCATTCCATTGTTTGGTTCGAGTGACTAGTTTAGGGTTGTCCTGGGTTGGTTCATGATAATAATGATTTTAGAGGGTGGTTGTCACTTTAGTGGACCTTGATTTTTTAGAAGTCCATTGTTACTTAGATATGATGGGGTAGAAGGTATAGGATTTTTTGTGCATGGAATGTAGGAATGAGAAGGACGTCACAAAACTGTTCTTGTTCTAAACCTTGGGTTACCATGGGATGTCTAGGTTTTTGGTGTATTTTTATTCTTATGGATTGTTTGGTGTTGGGAAATGATAATGGACTTGGAAAAGTTGTCTTCGTGTTGTCATTGGGCCTGACAAGCCTTGTTGATCTAGTGGTATGGTTCTAATGGACACCTCGTAATGGTGGTGGGATCGATATATAACCACCAACTATATGACCAAGTCACCCATCGACACTAGTATCCTCCTTTGTGTTGTTTTGGGTATACCTTGATTCTAGATTTTTTTTAAAATCATATATTTGAATTATGAAAATCTATGTTTTTTAATGGTTTGTACATTTTTTTGGAAAGCGGAAAATGGATTTTCATAACACTCTTTGAGGAAGGATTAGAATAGTTGGTTTTTTGTAAAATGCGTTTTAGGGTGAAATTAATATGGTTTAATAGTATTATATAATTAAAACTAAGATATGCAATTTAATTATTTTGTTTGTTTGTAAAAGTATTTTTTTAATAGTGTTTTGGAATTCGTTCTAAATAAAGAAAAATTATTTTTTCTATAAATTATTCTTAATGAAATGAGATTAACGTAATTAGTGGAATTATTTTGAAGGATATGGATTGGTTTTATTGTGATACATTATTTCTTTTTGGATTTTATTTCAATGTTTTTGGGTGATTCAGATTTAAATTTTTTGGTTTTGGGTGTTTATTATTAGAGCATGATCAACACAGGGTTTGATAAAACTATGAAACTTACTCTAGATAATCGTTCTTGATTTGGTGTGCTTCTGGTCAGAGGTGTACAATTTGAGCATGTATAGGAAAACCATGAAGATGACATATTCATGGTTACACTATTAAGACAGATCCATGATACATGGTTGGTGCATGACATCCCAAACAAAGCAGTCAAACATTTCACGGTTACCTTGTGTCTAAAAAATGTGAAACCATAGGGTTTAGGGTAAATGGTTGTTTGAAAGTGGATACATGTTTTTGAATTTCATTTAAATGGAATGTCCTGGGTTTTTATAAAATATTTTTTGTTGAAATTTAATTTGTTGAAATGCTGAAAATGTTTTAAATGAGGTGAAAATGATTTTTTTTATTTAGATTAATGGGATTTTATTTTTGAGTATGATTCAATGATTTGTAATGTGGAATTTTAAAATGGTTATTTATTTTTTATTTAATAATATTTTTGAAACATGAATAAATATAGTAATGTAAAGAGGGTTGGGATTGTGAAAACATGGGTGGAATGTTTTGTTTTGGAGAGAGGAAATGTTTTGTTTTGACCTTTGGTACATCAATGAGTACTCACATGTATTGATATGTGTGTAAAGTGGATGAATGATGTTATGGTAGGATGAGTGACTTGTATGGCGTGGTCAATCGGTTCCTGGGGTGGCATGAGAATTTTCATGTGAGTGAGACTCTATGAAATTCCATTGGTGAGTATGAAAATCCACAAAGTTTGTTTCTTTAAAAATCATTTTTATGTTGGAATTTTTGTGGTTTTTGTAAGAAAATTGTCATGTGGATTGTTTTCTATTCTTTGGAAGTGTTTTTAATTTTGTGTGATTCCTCGTGATTTTGTGGTGATGTTAATGTTGTGTTTTAAGATTGAAATTTTGTTAGTATTTGGGTCTTGATGTAGTGTATAGTGGGTCTCTATAATGTTTTTGGGAACCGTTAAACTGGTTTCCCTTTGTGATAGTGCTTGTTTAATATGAGTTTTGTCTTATGATCTGGTTTTGGTAGAGATCTTGGTTTTCTCTTTGCTATGTGATCTCCTACAGTTGGTCCCACATTAGAAATGTTTCAAATTGGTTAACCTAAGGATTTTGTTCCTGAGTTTAAGAAGATAAATAAACCTCTTCAAAGGATATCCCAACCCATTTTTTTTGTTGTAGAGAGTTGTTTGGGCTCAATTTAAAGTGACATCAGATTGTAGTGTTTCTATTGGTTAGAGAAGTTGTGATTGATGGTGTTTTCTGTGTTTTATTGAGTTCCTTGTTCATTCAGTACCTTATTCTATGTGAGAAATATTAATGTGTGAAAATCCCATGTCCTCATTTTTGAAATGGTGAGTTGTTTAAGGATATGAATTTATTGGTTTGTCTTGATATTCTGTTTTTTATAGGACTTGTCATGTGAACTCTTGTGGCATGAAAAGAAGAAGTTTTGATTAGGGATTAACAAATGTTGAATTCAAGGTAGTGGATGCTTCAAAAATTAGTGATCCATCCAATGTCTTGAGAGTGAAGCTGGAATGTAGTCTGGAATCATAGTGGTGTGGGATGTTTGGATACAATCTTTTTTTCACCATTCTAATGAAGTAGTTTCTATGTTTATATTACATTATCTCAGTCACTACAAATTTCATCTTGTGGTGAATCTCATGATGGACTTATCCCTCATGAAATTTATATCCTTTAGCATCCCGGGATGGATGTTTCGGATCAGTGTCCTTGTGCAGACTGCCCATGTGAATCAGTTGTGTATATGGTTTATGGATTGTCAGAGGTGATGATTCATGGGTAGTTTTCATTTGAGGTTTTAGTGTTCTAATCATTGGCCCCTCCCATCCGCTACCCTTTTGGTGGGGGGTTTTTGTTTTTTACGATGATGTTTTCAAGTTTTTTTTAACATCGGTAGTTCTTAATGGTGGGGAGACCCATCATGGGTCTCATTGAACACTATTCTGTGAGAAATCAGTAATAGGTTACTTCATATGGTTTGGAGTCCCTTCGGGCCTCCCCCTCTTGGTGATCAACATTTGTTTTTTGGTGTTAATTTGGTTGAAGTTGATTTCTTTGGATGTTTTTTTATTTATGAGTTTTGTTTTTTAGTTTGGGTAAACTTTGGGATTTTTGGAGTGTTCGTAGTGGTTCATTTAGAAGTTAGGTTATGAAATTTGTGGCTTTGATTTCCCAATTGATTTTTGTAGAGTGGTTCAGGTTTTTTGGTCAGTTTCGAGTAAGAGGAAGAAGTTCTCTTTGACTGTGTTTGGATTTTTTTTGGTCAAGGGGTTGAATATTATTGTTTTCGGAATCACTGGTCATAGATTAATCAACTAGAAAATGATGTGGATTTCAAGTGGTGAAATGAATTAATGGTGGGGAGAATTTTCACATCAGGATTTTTGTTTTCTTCCATTTTACCAGCTTATGTGTTGGATTTTAGTTTTCCATCCGAGTTCTGAGTGTTCTAGATTTAAATATTATGTTTTGGAGGTTTTGGGTCCTTTTATTTAGAAATATTCTTCGTTAGCGTGAATGTAATGATGAAGTGGTGGATTGGAAAATGAGTTTGTAACAATCCTAGTGGCACATTTTATGGGGAATGTTTTTTGGGTTGTTTACCCCTTGAGTTTAATAAATTTTGGGGCGAAAAGGGTTATTTTTTGGACTTTATCCAGGTTCTACAGTTAAGGGGCACAATTAGTTTAACCATGCAGTAAGTGTGTATGGGATTGCATGGTATTTCTAACCATGCGGCCAAAGTCTGATGCCCAAACTACTCTAGATAGGGGTGAATAGCATGGTTTGTGGCTGGTTTTTCAAACCCTGTGAGCTAATCATGCAACCCACCTGGGAAAGGGTTTTCTGTGGGTTTTCCTTATTTTTAATTGGGGGTTCACCTCTAGACCCCACATTCAAACTCCTCTATGCTATATTCCTTCTTTGATTTTTTCACCTCTAATCCCCTCTATGTCAGATTCAAGGTGATTTCATGGTTATTCATCACACAGATCGAATGGTTTGGGCTCCCTTGTCATTCTTTTATTCATTTCTTCCCTTTTCATCTTCTCCATAAACCTTATTGTCTATGATTGGACAATTTTCATGACTTGGGTGCGGTGTATTTGTGGGTTTTCATTTCATATGGTTTTTTGGGGAAGATCTTTCTTCCCACAAACATTGTGGAGTCATTTTAGTTGGGAGTTGTTGAACCAGAAATGATTTGAGGTTGGATCCCTTTTCATATTGCTATCAAATTTAATATTTCATTTATTGCTTGTTTTTTTTCACCCTCCTAGATACATAATTAGTAATTTATGACTTTTATAATGATTTTTTTTTGATATAGGAGGTCGATTGAATAATTGTTTTGAATGTGTGGTGTTTATTTGATGAGTTGTGCACACCATATGTTTGATAAATTCCTCTGTTTGATTTTCATGTGGATTTTGATTTGTAAAATAATGGTCTGGTTTGGGTACATGGAACTATGATAGAAAACTGGTGATTTCTATTTCCCAAATGGATTTCTAAATTTATTTTCCCTGGAAGTGTAAATGTTGTAGTTTTTAAGAAATGAATGATATGTAATAGCATTATATGAACCGTTTTTCATTTTTAAATTGGTTTACATAGAAAACCCTTTTGGGGGTGAGTCACTTTCCATGTTGGTTGACCATGTGATGGGAGTATCCTCGGTATTAGACCAGCCTTGTGTAAAAATTATTTTAAGTAAAGGGACTACTCCTTGTGGTGGTTGTCGTGGTGCTGGTTTGTGTGATGTGTATGATGGAATGTGTAAATGTGTTGTTGTTTGGATTGTTTGTCACACCCATTCATGAACATAGAATGGGAACATTGCATAAAAAAGAGGAATTCTGAGAATTTTTTCTTTATTAGTATAAGTTATTTCATTAGCTAGTGGCCTATAGTAGGGGGTTATTTTGTTATCATTATTATGGAATTGG
This sequence comes from Viscum album, assembly GCA_963277665.1. NCBI lineage: Eukaryota > Viridiplantae > Streptophyta > Magnoliopsida > Santalales > Viscaceae > Viscum > Viscum album. Next base: position 225,136,201 of record OY728141.1, read on the forward strand.
GCCCCTGATCAGGCCAGGTAGGGTGATGGTCAGGTGCTTTGTTGTTATGATGTCATTGAGTAGGGAATTTATTCAGGATGAGTCATATGTATAGTGTTTTCAAGTTCTCCATTAAGTTCCTTGGTTTTCCCATGTTTTCCTAAGACTAGTACTGTTAGTGACATTATCATTGTTGTCTCAAATCATAAACCTTATGCTTGGTTTTGGTGTTATCCTAGAAAATTGTTAATGTGTGGTTTATTTAAAAACGTTTAAAATAAGATTTTTTTAAAGAGAAAGTATTTCTATTTTATTTTCCTCCATTATGAAAAGGGAACTTCCAATGTTGTTCCCTTTTACCTTCTCCACTTGGTCCTAATTTTAAATCATTGGGGATATGGATTATGATTGTTTGTTTTAATATAAAAAGTGTGAAAACCCTATATTTAGATATTTTATTTCAAAAATGTTAATCAATTTTTTTAATTTAATGGATGTGCATTGGGAATAGAATTATTTAGGGATACCTACTTAGTTTTAATACTCAAGCCTATAGGTTTTTCTTTTTTTATGTTTCTGATGTAGGATCTAGCTTAGGTTCGATCACCTTGGTGGATAGTTTTTAATAGATTGGATAGTGACCCTCGGGGTCAAATGATATTGTCTTTGGTTTTAGGTTCAGTCAAGTTATTTTGGTATTGTTTTTTTGTCAGTTTATTATATCATTAAATATAAATGTAATGAATGAAAAGATTAAAAATCATATTGAGTTTGTATTTATACTTTAAATATGCAGTTTCCTTGTTTATTTTATTGGGATAAACCATTGTCATTGTATCTTATGATGCCCATGGAACTTGTCTCCAACTCGGGAGGATAAGGAATTCCTCTCAGGCCTTTCCATGGATCAGATCAGGTGAATAGATCAGGGTCGACTCAGGATTTTTTGTGAAAGAGTAGAAAAAATACTTATGTAGATCGATGTCATGTACCCCATGACATTGGGGTGGGTGATAGTGTGATTCTTCATGTGTTTTCGTGGTTGGGTCACCATCAAATTTGAAATAATGGCAAGATTAAACATAGGTATGTGGGACCATTTGAGATCGTGGAGAGGATCTCACTTGTGGCTTCTCGATTAAGTCTCATGTAGTGGTATTGTGGAATGCATGACATTTATTATATCTCTACACAATGAAACTATCACCCTAATCCATCTCATATGATACAAATTGATGATATAGAGCTACAAGCAGATGCATCCTTTGAGGAGTATTTCATTTGTATTGTGGATCATAGTGAGAAAGTATTGTAGGGAAAGACTATGCCCTTAGTAAGAGTTTTATGGAAGAATAGAAATGTGTAGGAAGATACTTTGGGTGAGATTTAGATACTCACGATAAGTGTCCCAATCTCTTTTCATTAGAAACATAGTAATGCTCGAGAAGAGCGTCTTGAGGATGAACTGTCATATTGTGAGGAGTTTGTATGATCCGAGACATTATTGGAGCATATCACTATTTAAATATTTGATTAAACCTCTTCTTTCATTATAGAAGTGGTTGAGTGGAGTATGTGGGGGTATTGGTAGTGTTTCAATGGTTTAGGACGCATCAAAAGGGAGAACAGGCCCAAACTATGTAAGGCGTGAAGTTGGATCATGGTTAAGAAAACCATGTATAATTTCTAGGTAACTTTGGAGTATTGGAAAGAGGATTAACACATGTTCGGTGCTTGATATTTCAAACCGTGCAACCTACCCATGAAACGATGTGACAAAGTTTCTCCTGAATAGTGTCTAGAACAGGGTTTTTAAACTGTGAGGTTAAACAATGCGTCCTTGTAGTATTTGGAAAGATTAAAAAAATCCAATATTGTATTTTAACCCTCACCTGATTTTGACACCTCATTTCTTCCTTTGAAACATATTGACTAATATGAACTTCCAAGGGTATCCAATGGTGATTCTCTTTCATCACTAGGAACTTGGAGTACTGTTGGTTGCAGATTGAATATTTAGGTAAGTCAAATCCCTCTCTTGATTCTTTTTCTAGATTAAGGTTTTCATCCATCACTAATCTCTATCTAAATATCTAAAACCAATCCTTTTCGTTGATATATAGGTTGAGTATTCAAAGGGAGGGTCAATTGGAATCTAAGGATTATATTTGGAGTGAAATAGTCAATGGAATTGATATAGGTGGTCTAAAAGTTATATCCCATTGAAATATTTTCTTATTTTTCATGCATTTTTTTGTGCTTTGTCACTTCTTGTTTTGGTTTTGATCCTTTTGTTGATGCATGGTAGAATGTGTGTATAAATTATGACTATAAACCCAAATAGTCTCCATACGATGCATCAATGATGACTTCACTGATTTGGGGCTACCCATGGGGTGGGATGACCGTGCCAATGTGGTTAAGAGATATGTAAAGTTGGAAATTGACATGTGATTATGTAGAACCCATAAATAATGTGTAAATTGGTCAATATAATTATTAGGAAAAGATTATGAGTATTTGTGTCTAGATATGGATAATGGTTAAGAGTTCATTTGGATTATCATGAGAAATGGGCTAAATGTGAGTAATGGGGATGTACCAAACCCATTTTGTTTTTAAAATGTAATGCATAAGTGGGCCAATGCATGGAAATGGTAGAATATTCTTAGTGAGATAGGAAAAGGGAATGGTAATTGGGCTAAATTATTTTGTGATATAGTGTATAAATGTGTTAATGTATTGTACAGTAATATTAATTTTCATTTTAGTTGTTATTGTTGTGAAATTTATAACTATATTGGCTATGATTGGTTGTAATGTGATCAATGTGGTGAAGAAAGAAATAATAATGTGAACATGGTTTGATAGAGTAAGGTATTGATATGAGGTTCTATTCCCACATGTGAAGTTCGACCAAGGATTTCTGCTCCACACCTAAATGGACAGGTTAGGGAATGGAATTAAATTTTATTCCTCTAATGGTATCATTCCACCAGACTGAGGCTTTGAGGTGACGATAATGTGGTTGTTGTGATATGATGACTTGGTGACATAGAAAATGATTTATTCCCATATTCCATGGAATTTTTGAACCTTCCTAATCCATTAAACACATAAGAAGTGGGAAGTAAGCACTAATATGTTATAAGTATTGAATCTAAATTTAATTGTGGGTATCATAGGGGAAAATATATTACTAATAGGTACTTGAACTATTTTTTATTTACTTTACATTTTTTGTTATTATATAAACTTCTTATTAGACTGGATATTTTTTAGACACCGTTGGTGGTAGCCTACTGAGTTGTACTCACACCAAGCTTGGGAAGGTTTCCTGGCAGTAATTCAGAAAAAGGGAAAAGGGCATGTGCTTGGGAGTTGAGTTATATTTGGGATGTGAGTGGATGAGGATCTGGACATGGAGTTAGGTCCATCTTGGGGAAATTTATGTTTTTATTTCTCTTGGTTTTTGTCCACTTGTCACTGTAGCATGACATGACATATTTAATGTTGGTTGTGGTTTCCATTCAGTTTGGGAGATGGTTATTTAAACATTCTAATTTGTTATTCATATGTTTTCTACACTATTTACAGGTTTTCTACTAAGTATTACTCTAGTAAGGATGGTATTGTCTCCACACATGGATTTTAAACCCTCACTTCTAGTTGTCAACCTATGGCCTATGGGGTGGAACGCTTGAGGTCATGTGAAAACCTGACTCAGGACACCAATTTAGTAGCACCTAGGTTAGGGAAGTTACATTGAGTTTATGGTTGGAGACATTCTACTCCTCCATATATCACCATGTAAGAATATCCTGAGATTTGGGAAGAAAGGAAAGCTAAGTCCCAGGTTTATTGGCCCCTTTCAGATTCCTTATCATGTTGGAGTTGTCGCATATCGATTAGCACTTCCACCGAACATGTCTCAAATATGTGATGTATTATACATATCCATCATGAACAAGTAAATATTGGATCCCTAACATGTACTACATATAGAGTTCATATTATTGTAAAATGATATATATTACGATGATTATTCGATGAATATCATGGATCGTATAGATAAAGTTCAAAATAATAGGACGACTCACCTAGCCAAAGTACTATGGTGGAATCATAAGTATGAAGAGCCGACATGGGAACTAGAGGAATCAATGAAGGATAATAACCCTCAACTATTTTCAACTTATTGTGAAAAATGAAATTTCAGATCGAAGTTTCATATGGTTTGAAGAATGTAATGACCCAAAATTTTATCAATGAAATTTCACATCTTATAAGTATTTAATATAGTAAAAATTATATAAACTAACATATATAATGAAATAAAAATATTATAAATGAATAATTAATGAAATAATAAGTATTTTTAGAAATAAAGGAACTTATACCAATGGAATAGTAACTTTGCCATTGGAATAATATTTTGATTATTAAGAATAGTAAACCGGTCAATAGAATATAGACCTCACATATTAAAGTATAAATTAAATTTGTTAATCTTATAAATAAAAAATAATATATTAATACCTCAGAATAAGTAAATAAATGTTTTAAAAATGGTAAATTAAGTATTGGTATTTTTAAGAAACACACATTTTTATTTATAATATTATAATTAATGAATATATTAAAAATGAAAAAATTATTTCATAAAATAGATTAATTAATTAATATTTTTTAGTCTTATGATTAGAAGATATTTTTTGAGACATTAATTAAACTTTCAATGTTTTATAAAATCAGTTATAATTTTACAATCTGTATTTTTCATGTAAATGATTATTTTATTTAGGAATTTCATTTCTCAAATTTAGAAAAATATTTTCATAAAATGGGGTCCATTTTTGAAATATAGACATCGATAAATGGGCGTGGTGGATCTTTTTATATTTCTATAAAATTTTAATTTTAGTGAATAGTGAAATACCGTAATTTATGGTATATACTAGATACATGAATTATTGAGTCATGAATGATGCATGTCTAATGTAATAACATTTGGTTTGAACTAACATATATTGGTTACATTATATAGTCATAGGAATTAACACTATTCATAGTCTTCTTCCAAAATAATAAACAAATTAATAAAATAATAATAAAGCACTCCATTCCTCCCCTATAAATGTCACCCATCACCACCTCTTCTCCTCAAACATTCTAAGCCCTGTATATCTTTCATATTTTGGTCAATTACTCTCCCAAACCTATTCTCTTCGTTTTTAGATTACTTTTTCTCACAAAAAATACCAATCCAAAGTGTCTTAAGGAGGTTCTCAATGAGACGATCTTCAAGAGGTAAAATCCCTCTTTATTTCCCTTTCAATTTCTTCCCTTTTCTTATCCTTACCTAACCTACAATGTACAAAGTTAAATGAAAAATATATTATTATTTATATAATATAATTTTATTATGTTAATTTTATATCCACCTTCAATTTTATTCCCTTACAATTTTTTCTAAAATATGAAAACATCGATTGTGAGGTGGTGAATCACCACCTTAGTGGAATATGATTTTTCATTTTATAATACTGCCTTCAAGGAGGGTCACTAAAACATTTTAATGGTTAAAAAATATAATAATATTTTTATTGAAACATATTTATTTTTTTGGAAATCTTATATACACATAATATGAATTAGTAAACCAAAAGTAGTTCGTGATGATAAAAAAACACCAAAAATATTCTATATGGTTATCAATTACTTTTTATCTAATGAATGAAATTTATATCTAGAAACAAAATGATATATAAGAACATTAAATCTTTTTCAAGTTCATTAAAAAAATATGATTTCAATTTTGGATAACTATTCACATTTTACATGATCTTTCACATATTTATATAATTGAACCAATCATGAAAACGAAGTAAACGTATACTTCCAATTGAAAAAATGGATTCTTATAAATTATCCAAAATTCCATAAATGAAAATAACAAAATGATTATAAATAATATTAATGTTCAAGAGGTTCTCAATTAAATTATTAATGAATATAATTTCATTTTATAGGATACTAAGTGCAAGTGCAGAACACATTGGTATATAAGGTAAGTGATTTTCACAGAACCTCAATTTTTTTTCTTCCGGATGTACTTTTTTCTATTTACCCATATTTATTTCATAATTATTATTATTTATTAATACTAAATTCTATTTTTATGTTCCAAACTTATGATAAAAACTCAAATGTTCATTACATTTTGGGGAAATGTATTTTTATAAGGATTAATTTTCAATTCCTCGTGATAAACAAGCGCGATAAAAGAGAAATTCCAAATTTCTTACATATTTTCAATAACATTCCATAATATTTTTTAATCCACAAATTGTTTTCATTAAAATCACTATTTTTATCATGAAACAATATTTTTACTCATTTTTTGGTTTTTTTAAAAAAATTATGACATTGAACTCTTTGAAGACTCTTTTATATTATCCATTCAAGTGCCCCAATGTTGCTCGTTACTAAAATTTCATAATTATAGAGTATACATGTTTTCAATTACATTGGACATAATTTATCAGGATCTATGTCTATTATAATTTATTAATGTTTATGTATTAGTTAAATATATACTTTTATGGAAACTTTTATGATAAACTCTTTTGTTATTTTCTAAACATGACTATGACACACATTTCATTCCATGAGTTTCATTATGTCTATTCTTTATACATGATTCTTCATGTGGTACAAATATTCATCAACATGTTATGATAGTTGGGCCTCGATAGAGGTCCAATGCATTGGGTAATGTTTAGTCTCTTGAGAGATCCATGTTGGGACAGGGAGTAAACCTAATTCCTTTACGGGACTTTCTCCTCCATATGCCATGGTCTTGGTAGCTAGCCATGACTCATGCATATGTCATGTTGCATGTTAATTTCTAAATTCCTATATTTCATGAATATGTGATTCCATGTTCTACTTGTTATGTGTTATATTGTTTATTCATGTTTCATGGATTTTTATATCATCATGTTATGCCTTCCAACAAATGCGTTATGATTTATTCTTATGTTTATTCCCCTATTGGGATTTTTAACTCATCCGATTTTTCATGTATTCCCTAGTTTATCCTATACGAGTTTAATGGAAGTTACTATCCATTTATGAGTATTTAATAAAATATGTTTTTATTTTGAATTCATTGTTTTTAATTATGTGTCTAATCTTCCAAAGACACTAGTCATTACAATCCTTGATTTTTAATTGCTCATTAATTATGAAAAGGATCATTTAATAATATGTGTAAAAGGATAGGGTCTCTCTACGCAACGTCTTGACCATAGAGATATCATGATGTATGAGATCATGACATCGAATAGTGTTCGTTTTATTCAATTATAATTGGGTTGTTATTACCCATAAGATTAGTGAATTGATAATATCTATTAATTCATTTGGTTCACAAAATTATGATTAAATGAAATATGTTTTCCATTACATTCCATGACATATTGATTATGCCTTTTTACTCATTATAGTTTCCAATGTATGTAATATTTAATAGTAATTTGATATTTTCCTAGTTTTGATTCCTTTCCCTGTGTTATGAAGAAAAAATATTTGAATGAGTTTCAAGGATGTCGAACATTAATCTTGTTGTATTTATATTTTATAATTCCAATGTAATATAAGAATCATGTATATATTTAAATTATCAATACTTCTTAATTGATCGATCCTGGATGGTAAAATCCCTTGTATCTATGTCAACATAATAATGTATTCACTATCTCTAGCGTAATGGAGCAGAGGTTGTTATTAAATCAAATTGATAGAACAAAATTTTAAATTTGTTAATAAATCACCCTTGATTTTTCAAATTTAATATTTTTATATGAAAATGTTTTATGACATATAATAGAATTTATATAACAGTGAAATTTTTAAAAAAAATACTAGTTGATAAAATAGATGTAGAATAGTGATTTAAATTGATTTTGATATCTATCTAGAAACATCGATACAAGTACCATGTTGACATAAACTATTATCTAGTCATTTATTTTTTATAGGTCAATGGATGATCTATTAGGATGCTTTAACAATCCCAATAAATGGATTTTTTATTCTAGGTTGACGAGGTCCTGGTTTTGGACCTCTACATCTGATTCCTTCTTTCCTTTTTACCCCACCCCTGAACCTACCATTTATTTTGATTTTAGTCATTTATATGATAACTTTACTAAATAATATCATGTTTGTTATGTCTAAGTATCCTTTAATGGAAAACTCATTTCCTTCTATATTAATATTCTAAAATTCATCAGAAAATGAAAAATTTTACTAATGAATTTGTTATGTTATTGGTTCATTTGGAAAATGAGAACCTTTGCAAATAATTTCATATGTCCTGCACTAATGGAGTAATAAAACGACATCAATGGATTTGTTTTTTAATGAATTAAAAGGTTGTTTATAGTTTAAATATCAAAGTGTGTTTTGGGGAGGGGAATGACTTTGTTAATATTACTGATTTACTTTACCATATATAAAAATTTGAAATTAATTTCATAAAACTCCTAATATTAGGATTATTTTGAAAAGAGAGGGATTTATATAAATATAAGGTCCAAAATGATTTACTAAAAAAATTTAAATCAATCAATCTAATAAATATGCTATGTTTAGTGAAGAATGATAACAATTACTTTCAATTTTAACCACGAAGACTTAAAATTTATCTAATAAATCTATGGTTAAGAACTATATGAGGGTATCCCACATTGGGTGAATGAATTCAACACAGATATCTCATTCAAGAAAGAGAATTTCAGTTCATGGCAATTTATGGTGGATGACCCTCCTACAAGAGAACAGATTTATGGGGGGTTTTATTCTGGTTATTTATTATCATAATATTTATACTATTGGTGACTCTATAAAATTAAACAACCTCTCTTCCATCAAGTCTCTCATATTTTTGAGGTGGGTAGATTTTTGGGGGATGAAGAGGGATGTGAGGATTGTGATTTAGTTTCCCAGGATGTACCATCTACAATCCATTCTTCCTGGTGACATTGTAGATTTGCATGTTTTAGGTTTCAGGTTAACATTAAACGTGTTTACCATAGTGTTGAAGAACACTCCTCTGTTTTATACTCATATATTTCATTCATAATCCACTCTATGTCACATTTCTTATCTTCCTTTGAAGACCGGCTATATCAATTTTATATTATGGGTTCAAAAAAACAATTAATTTTTTTATATCTTAGTTTCGTGTTTTATGAAACTGTGATTATTTACTTATATGTTAATTTAAAAAAGTTCATAGGACATATATTAACAACCCAATATAACATCCCAAGTGCTCAAAAATTCCAAATCCAATATAATTTATTTATAATAATCGAAGTCCTTGAATTCATAAAAGATAGTCACAAACTCAATGTGCACCACCCACCAGGGTTATTTAAACTATTTAAGGATTTATAGGTATTAGAAGTTGTTAATACATAATTGCACAATATAAATAACTCCCCTAATATCAAGGCTCATGAAAAAACTCATGCTAGAATTATAGGTCCATTTATATGCCCTTTTTCATTGGGAAATGTCAATATATAGATGGCAGATCATGTATCATTGGTTATATAGGTATACTAGATGGATTTAATATCTCCATCACATTGGATTATGCAATGTAGATCCTAACATCGTATAATGAAATTATGTAACACAGCGTGTTAGTTAGTGGAAGATCACATCACAATGAGAGAAGTGCAGAAACCACTGAAATAACAAGGAACTATTTCTCTAAAAATCACAGTAATTCTTTCATGATCACCACTATCTCCAAGGAGAAAATAACCCACCATGTTTTCTCCAATGATCATTCATCAGTCCACATGTTGATTAAGTACCCACATGTCATGCTCTAATTTCACACATAATCCTCTCCTCAACATTGGAATTATGAGAGATGAGTCTATTTCCATGTACGACCTCACTATATGAACACTATGCTCCATTAGTAGTGAATAATAAAGACTCGTCATCAAATAGGCATGTAGAATCAAATCATCGATCACAAGTGATCATAAATGTCCTTTCCCTCATGAAACGCCATCATCACCAAATGACATTTGAAATACTCACACACATCAAAATATAAAATATTATTTCAGTTAGAATAAAATTTGAGAGTCTTTAAAAAAATGAAGATATCATTTTTTTATTTGATTTGACTAACACAAGTATTTTTTAAATTTTCATAGGTTGAGTAATCATCAATTTGGTGTCTAAATCTCTAAAAAGTAAAAAGGCCGTATAAATGTTCTCAAATTGAATGAATATATTAACAATTATGCTCTATGTGTAAAAACAATTATAATTAACTATATATAGGAATAGAACAAATATCGACATTGTGGGACTATGCCATATGGTAGAGGGGAAGCAGGTCACCAAATGAGGGTGCCAGATTTAATGACCTGGATATGGAACCACTATCGACCATAGATTTAGTGGAATGTGTCCTCAAGCATTCCTCCTTGTACACTAGAGGCATATGACTACCAATGAGAGTCTATAAACTTCATGGAGAAACTATACTATCAGTATCACAACATATAATAATGGATAAATATTGGAATCATCATAAAACCTTAGAATAAACACAGGGAGTTGTTTTAAAACTTGGTGGCCTCGACCCATCATAAAAAATTCCTTTCGATGACCATATCACGTATACTATAATGAAACTGGATTTTTTCACATATTGTTACATGTTTTCAAACAAAAATATCTATCAAATTGGATTCCAAGGATCATAAAGTCTTGTGTCGTTGGAAGACATGTTACATAAATCTAAAAACAGGGGTCTAAATAAAACATTTCTTTTTTTATAATCCATTATGAGCTCCAATCATCCATTGAGACATTACCCATGCATATGATAACTAGGGGATAACATGAAAAAAGGGATGATGTAGAAATCCAAATATGGGAATAACAATAATAATAAAGCTTATAACATGGGTTAGTAGGCATAAAAAGATGACATAAAAGGAATATAAATACAAAAATAATCATAAAATATGTAATCATTGTATCAAAATATATGTGGAGTCAACATAAAAAATTTATAATCATGAGTCTATGCTCATTGAACATGAAGGATCACAAGTCATGGTTAACCACGAATACCATTACACATGGTGCATGAGTTAAGGCTAACCACCAAGACCGTTGTACATGACGTATCATGAGATTAAAAATTACTCAATGCATTGAAGTTCTATTTGGATACAACCAGAGTAACATGTTCATGAATATGTGTTCCTTTTTATGAATCATACATAAGGAATAAAATATAAATGTAACGATTACCCATGGTAAGAATTGTGTATTATAATCTAGTCAAAAAGGCATATCATAAAGAAATATCAAAATAGTGTCCATCAATGAAATGATTTATATACAATGTGGACATTAATAAGGTAATATAGATATTTAACATGATAATTTATGTCAAACATATGTGAATACATGTAGAAATTTCGTTTAATAATCTTCAGAAATAAAACATTCTAGTGCAGTTTAAGGAAAATATTAATGAGAATTTATAGAATAAAAAGGGAGAATATTTTATATAAAAAGAGATGTGAACAAAGAATGTTTTCATTATAAAAATAGTGATTTTATAAAAATAATGGTGGATTTAAAAATATTATAGAGTTCACTTGAAAATGAATAAAAATTTAGGAAGTTCCTCTAAATCGGTCTTGCTTATCTAGATGAATTCAGTAGGGATCCTTTTAAAAGCATGTATACCCCTAAAGAAAAAGGTTGAAGTGATATTGATACAATAATTTGGAACATATTATCATCATTTATAATATTTAAATAAAAGTAAATAGAATTTCATTAGGGTAAAAAGATAAAATGAATAACCCGAAGAAAAAATGGAGGGTCGGGTAGAATCTGTTATCATATGTCCGAAGGTGTCCTTCACTCTTACTTAATGTATTGGATAATAAAATTAGATTAATTAATTAATTAATAATTCAAGAACCATTTTTACATTTATTTGCTTTATTATATCTTTACTATGTTCATTTATACCCTTTTGATTGGATAAGAGATTCAATTTCATATTTTGGGAGGGTTGATATCCTTGGTTTTCATGATCGGTTTACTTGTATACATGTACGAAAGGTTATGTAATATAGAGGTAATTATACATAATATAACTTATATGTTTTTAATGATATTCCATTGGTTAAATTGGTCTTATATATAATATGGATTCATGTCATGAAGATGAATCATTAGATAAATTGTTAATGATAATCGTTTGGGTTTATTTTGGCGGTTTTCAATCATAATGAACTCATTTTGTATTATAATTTAATATAAGGTGTTAAAAATAATTCCAGAAAATTTAATAAGATATAATAAATATATTATAATCTTTTTCATAAATATTTTTTTTTGGCCAGCCTTGAAGTTGTTAATGGAATTGATAACTTTATCATCATTGAATGTGTTAAATTAACACATTAAGGACAATGTTTATATTTTAAGTATAAAAGGTGGGGAAAGGAGATGATGATGAATTATTCCTTTTTTATAATGACATTCTAGTATATTTATGGTAATAGTGTTTTCATTCCATTGTGATAAGGGTAGGTGTGGAGAGAAAAAGTAATGAATAGAACATTAAACGAAAATAAAAGAAAAGGAAGAGGGCTATACCTCTTGATTCATTCTTCTTGAGAACCTCCTTAGGGGATTCGTTTTGGTATTTTGTTCAGACCAAAATCTCATGTGTGTGGGGTAGGGTATTTGGAGTATATTTTGGTAGAATTTGGACATGTCTCAATTATTGAGATATTTGAGGAGAATATGTGATGAGGGATGGTATTTAGAGTAGAAGAGAGGGGCGTTTCTTCAATATTTTAATCATTAGTTTATTATTTTGGCGCTAAAATATGAAGTGTTTAACAGTTATTATTAAAAATATTAAAATAAATAAGGTTAGTTCAATATTATGGTTCTTACATCAGTGATGACTCAAGGAATAATTTATTTATGTTTTAATGTATAGATACTGTATATTATTGTATTTCACTATTCATTTCAAATTCAAGTATTTTAGAAAAATTCAAAAAATTAACCCTAACCATTTACTAAAGTATAAAATTTAAAAATGATCCAAATTTTATGAAAATAAGTTCCTAAATATAATAAATTTATTTTTTATTTAAAATCATCATTTGATCAAAAAATACACATTTTATATTTATAACTAATTTTATAACACAATGAAAAATTAACTAAGGACTCATACAATTATATTATAATCCAAAGAAATAAAAAAAATTAATATATAAATACATTTTATAAAAATAATGGTTTTTTAAATTATTAAATTAATCCCGACATTGTAAATAATTATTTATGACTTATAAAAAAATCAACACTTAATTGATAATTTATAAAACATTTATTAACATATACAATGATGTAATTATAACATATTATCACTTATAAGATGGATAATTTTTATTTATACATTCATTGGTGAGGTTGCTATTCAATTCTATGGTTTACTATTCATAAGTGTCGCATTACTATTATAAAGGGTAAGTTACTATTTCATCAGTATAGGTAACTTAACTTCTAAAAATACCTTTTATTCCATTAATTCATCATTTATAAAGTTTGAGTTGAGTTCAAAATGTGATTTTATGTGGTTTATTATAAATTAATTAATTATAATAATATAATTTCCATTGAATGAATTTAGGGTCGGTACATTCTTACCTGTTAAGAAATTTCTCCCTCAGAATTTCATTTTACATTCTAATTTAAAAATATGTGTGGGTACTTTTCCTTCATCGCTTCCTCTATTTCCCATTTTCCTTATAGGTAATTATGGTTCTATCATAGTAAATTGACTATGTGAATAGTCTGGTTTCATAGTACTTTATTTCTACGATCTAAGATATTGATAGGATGCTCCTTGTAAGATAAATCATTTTCTAATTGTACCACCACTAAATTCAGTACATGTGAGGGATCTATTATGCACTTCCTTAAGATTCAAACTTGTAATACATCATGTACTTGAGACAAGGTTTGTGGAAGTGCTATTATATAGGCCACAACTTCAACATGATCAATAATATTAAAGGGGTCAGTATACTTAGGACTCATCTTTCATTTATTACCAAATCTCTTGAACCTCTACCATGGAGATATGATGAGCAATACCATGTCTCTGAATTTAATCTCACAATCTCATCAATGATTATCTACATAACTCTTTTTAATACTAGGGGCCGCATTGATGTGTTATAGAATGGTTATCTCCTTTTCCACCATTTCTTCAACCATTTTTGGTTCTAGCAGATTACGCTCACTAACTTTATCCCACCGTTCTGGTGTTCTTCATATGGCAATTGGGAGTGTGCCTCTAAATAAATATTTCATTCTGGGAGGAGGAAGATTTTACATCTATAAGTATTTAATGTTGTTGTGATGTTTTTCTTCCATATTGTTACTTGAGAGCGATTAATTTGTAAATTTTAGAGTCTTTTAAAGGTATCTATTTAGAGGATTATTGTAAATAATTTACGTAATTTAAATTTGGTAATGAATTTTACCCATCTAGTTTGATCATGGTATTGTTATGTTTAAGAAGACATAGGTTTACCATTATTAATGTCTAGGGTTCTTAGGGATAGCGAAACAATTATTGTATCGATCATTGTATAGAGTTATTTCTTAGAGTAAGAAAAACATACCTTTATTATTATGTAAACACCATGGATACGTAAATAAAATGTTATTGACTTACTTAACACTTATGTTTAGTGTGTGTATCTTCTTATAAAAGTTTCTGAAATGTTTTCTTACATACTTTGCATAAGATTTATTTTACTTGTTTTACAAGATATTATTTCTATTGTGCATGTATATGAAATGTTTCGGTTTGTTTGTTATAATCTTTTCTAACTATGATTTTAAAGTGAATCTATAAAAATAATTTTCCAACATACATTCATAGGATGTTATGTAAAATTTAATGTTTTATGTTATAGTCTATAATTCACCCCACCATTAATAAAATACATACTTTTTTGATATTATAGTGTGATGAGGATCATGTTCATGGACCTTGAGTTAAATTCATTGATAATTGGTATGTGATGATAGTTTTTCAATTGAATTGCAAAGAGTTGGTGTGGGTAACAATTATGTTAATAAATTATATAGTAAGAATGATGTTCAGAACTTATTTCGATAAATGAACAAGAATCATGGAGGAATGTGTATGGATAATGGGGGATATTGATAGGATCATGTTCATTGTTCTATAATAATGATTTCCAAACATTGGGACAACACCTTGGGCAGTGGAGAGTGTGACTCTCATTTGGAGAAGTTTTCAGAAATATTTGGAATATACATTTTCATGAACCCAAGCCATTGGAGTTTGTGGGTTGTGATTTTACATGGGTATACAAAACTATGTTGGGTATAGAAAATGGGAGATTACCTGGGTATAGGTATTGGTTGATTTGGAATATTTTGGATTTGATATCTTCAGTTACTAGAAAACAATTGGACACAAGATAATGATTTGGTGTGATCCCCATCTGTGTTTATCGAGAATCATGTTTTCAAGGAGACCAGGTCTATAAGACATTAGTTTTCAGTGTTATCTTTTTAAAATGATTGAAGAAGCCGGGACTTCTGTTTTAAATTGTCGCAAGAGTGAGGTTGTGGGTTTGGAAACAAATTTCATGTAAGAAATTAACTTTTTTGGATTAGTGACATCAACCTATGAGGTGTGAAGTTGGTGTTTTGTAAATTCATACATTCCATAAAGTGAGGCATTAATCTGGAGTTATTTTGGATAATTGGAACCATATTTCAAGGGTTAGTTAGGTTTTGAGTAGTAAATCTGGACTATGTGTTGTGTTGAAACAACTATAGTCACCAAGAGGCATGCCATTTAGTTTATGTCTTGGGACCGGTGAATGTGATAGTCTAATTTTAAAATTAAAATCATAGAGGACATTTTGATATCTTGACTCCTATGATATATTGGTTCTTATGAGAATCCCATAGATTTAGTGGAGTTGGAATTGTGTTTCCTCAAGGCTTATGAGATGTGATGATTGGAATGATTCTCTTGCTGTAGACTTCAGAGTTTTCTCAGATGATTTGGTAGTGGATGGAAACAACTCAGAGAAAATTGGTATATGATTCAAGGGGTGGACCCCAGTTAATGGTGTCATTCAAGGATGTAACCCTATTTTGTGATTTAGTTCACAATGTGAACCTATTTTGGGGGTAAAACCCCATTCTATCACATGATTAATTGTGTGAAACATCATATAAAACCTAGTGAAGGCATAATTTTGTGTAATAGTGATTAGGAAGAAAAATCCATTAATTTCGTGGCTCAAGGGTATGACTAAGACCCATCATGTGGGTTATTATTGAGATTTTAATCATTTGGATAATGTTTCCTTTTTGGGGATCCTTGATGACATAGTTTATTAGAGTGAAAATTTTCCCCATGATTGGACTATTCTTATAGAGCATGTGATGTTTCAACAATCATGTGACTAGGTAGAGACCTGATAGTGGGAGTCAGGTTTGTGGGCTCAGTGTTTGTTGTTGTTAGACAATGAGGTCTAGTGTTTTCTAAGATTGTAGCTTCAGGATGATCATATTAATATTGCGGATATTGTAAAACTATTACTATTCTCCAGGGTATATATTCTATTATTTATTTCATATCACATGTATTAAATGTCTTATGATGGTTATGGGGGATTAGAAGGGGATTAGAAGAGGTTTCCGATAAGGATGGAATGTCTGCAGCTACATCACAGTGTCAATCAATTCTTCACATCATAAAATAAAAGGGTATAAGGTTGTAAACCCTATCGTGAAAATTCCCAGCATTAATAACCAGTTCATGCTATGAAACTACTAGTGTGACTTTTCTTAATATTTATTTTGATTATTTTAAGGGGGTTGATAAAAAACAAAAGGGGTTTCCCACTAAGTAGTTGAGGGAATAGAGCCCCCTCTTGTTATTTTTCTTTCCATACAAAAGGGATTCCTCCCCCCAACATATGTGGTCTATCATTCCTTTAATTGATTTGAAGGGTTAGAGGTAATGCTATTATTCAACATCAACCTTTTATTTTTTTTATTCCATTTTCTCTTTTTCTTATGTCTTTTATCTTTTTTTTCCTATTTCAAGTGTATCCATCTTTTTTTATAATTTATACTGGATATGATTGAATTAAAGGCTGGTATGTGGAGAGTGGACATATAAGAAAATGAGGTATGTGTATAAGAAGTTATCCAACAATTTTTCACCATTTTATTGATTTGTACGTTGGGTGGTCATGATGATATTAACATTATTTTTACCTAAAACTAAAACATAAATATCATGTCTTTAATTAATTAAATCGAACCTCTCAATGGGCCACTAATAGGTGGTTTGTGAGTACACCAGGATTTCATCCACCCATGCAGTTTGTGAAACAATAGAAAATTACTTAAAAAATTTAAGAAGTGACATTATGGGTGTCTTATCTTAATGATGTAACAATATATGTGTGATAAAAACAATATCCACCACTTGAGGGGAACTTCTCAAAGATACAATGTTTGGGTAATTAATAGGGTAACCCTCATGGTCCCTCAGACATGACTTATGACCATGGGTGAGTGACCAAGGATGCCTATGACATGATCTGGGTTCTGATTATAGGATTATTATTTCAGGCATACTTTTTAAAAATTAAATAAATTTAAATTAAATTGATATATGGTTTTCCCATTGCGGTTTTTTGGGATAACTAATGGGAAAAAACAAGTCAACCCAATGGGTGTCAAGGATGAGACCTAATGTATATATAAATAAATGAAATTGTTGATGAAATGAAAATGGGTTATGATTATGATAAATTTTTGGAATTCCCAGGATGAAAACAATTTAATTAGGCAATGGTGTATTATTAAATGGAATTCCTATGATATTCATCCTAGGAATCAGAAGTGTTTCATAATTAAATCGAATGAAAATGGTGATAAACCTTGGGTTTGGTGATAATTTCTAGTACATTGGAACACTAAGGGTGATACTTCATGGGTTCAGCAATAATGTGTAATTTCATAGAACACATTGGGTTGATTCCCCCTGGGGTTTAACATTGAAGCTTGATTATTTGGAATGCCCTAGGCCATTACATTATATTTGAAAGTATTTATTAATTACATATTATGGAAAATGAAATCCACTATAATTTTAATTAATTATATGTGATCCAAGGTGTCACTTTGGAACCTGAGGATCAAAAGTGGATTTATTTATTTATAGAGTGATTTTATTTATTACACACATTTGCGTGAACTTATTTCTCATATTGGATATTCTTATACATGATGTTGGTGGTTGTCTACTATGTTACACTCACATCGTTCTTAAGTATCCATTTTGTATCTAACCATACCTCCTTGATTGAAGTATGTGATATGAGAAAGCACCATGTGGTTGATGCATGTTTGGGTTTCCAGGATAGAGCATGGGTGTTTGGGACTTGGTTATGAATCATAACCATTTTTGGGGTTTCCCCATATTTTATTTTAGTGTTTTGTTTTTTCATGTATATGTATGGTGTTTATGTATGACTACATGACATGATACACAGTCTTATTTCACATAGAATGAGTTATATTTTACTATTTATCGTCACTTGCTTCAATTTCTATTTATTTATTGTTTGTCTAGATGTTGTGTCTCATTCTTATTATTTTCATTGTTTTAGTACTCTAATATGTAGCTATAGTATCTTCATCATACCATATTATACCCTCACTATTAGTTGGTCGCCTCTGGAATATGATGAGGTACACATTAGTGACAATGGAATCCTCTGATCTTGGAACTGATTAGTAGTTTGAGGTAGTTAGAAATTAGAATGTTGTTATGCTAATTTGAGATCAAAGATATACCTTAATAGGATCTAAATTTCAAGGATTGAATATATGATTATCTAATAATCTATCATAAAATTGTATTTTTTCATTCTACCAAAGAAACAATGAGAATGTTCATTACTGAAGTATGAAACATGTTTTAAAAAACCATAATCCTTATATTCATGAAGTTTTAATGTCAAAATATGTCAAGGAACTCAACATATTCTCTAGAAATTATCCTATAGAATTATGCCTCTTAAATTAAATTAATTTGGTTTATTTTAGAATAAGAATAATCGGTGAAATCTTTAAAAATTTAACTCTAGTTAATTTAATAATAGTTCCCCAAATATGAAATATGGAATTATTTCAATAAAGGGTGTAAAATTTTTGTTCTATTAAAAATAACGATAGGGTTATTCCATTTTTCCTATAATGTTTTTTCTATTAAATAATATCCATTTTAATATTTATAATCAGTATTTTTTTATCAATAACACTATTCACCAACTTTTTCTGTCATTAATTACATTGTGAAAATATATTTTAAATTTATAAATAAATTAGGTACTTCTGAAAATTTTAAATGACTAAAACATAACATATTTAGGATTTAAACACACATACCTCCTAAATTTTAGATACTATCCATTTATCAATTTAGTTCCATTTAGTTATATTTTTAGGGAGACCCCACTATATTTTTTTATAGATTTAATTCCGAGAAAATAGTTAATTTGAAATGACATATAAATCAGTAACACATCAACATTTTATAAATTTTTTTAAATAAATATAATACATTTAATATCATGTGTTACATATAACATTGAGTTTAAAAAATTGTGATCTATTATTAAAGTATTATTATATGACCATTATAACCTAGCCTTTAAAATTGGAGAATATGAATAAGAATAAGTAAATCAGGTTAATCTAGGTAAAAAATAAGTGATAAAGTTTACCATATAATATTACAATATTTAGCATTAAATAAATTTTTTTAACATTCATCTCGAGTTTTTACATGGCATAGGATAATAATTAATCCATTTTTTTTCTTCAAAACTAAATCATTATAAATTATGATTTTCATCGGGTTTTTCATAGTGATTTTAGAATTAATTTAAAAAATTTATATAAATTCAATCCTGAAAAATAAATTCCATATTATGGATAAATGGGTTGAAATTTTCAAAATAAACCCCGTTTGTCAATATTAATAGTAACTATTTTAAAATTTATTTCCTCAGTAAAGGATAAATCTGGCTAATTTAAGACAAAACTATGTGATATGGTTATAATATTCCATATTAATTATTATGTGATGAATTTAATTATACCCTCATCACCATAGGATAATTATTGTGTGGTTTAATGTACACTTTTCCCCAGAAATAACCAATGTAATATTTAAATCAAAGAAGGTTACAAAATTACACTCTCTTAGTTTTAAAAATCTATTATGTTTACACCTAGGGAAAACATAAATTTATAGACAAATAGAAATGTTTGTTTTGTGAATAATGAAATTTCTTTCATTATTATAATGTATTTATAATTTTTATTTATTATTTAATTACCTTAAATTATTGTGCAACGCTGCTATGGTATTTATTCAATTTATGAAAAATTAAAATAAATTATTTTTGAAATATTAAAAGTTATATAATTTTAGTGCTTTATAGTGTTACATAAGTTTTATTGGTTATTATGATATATTATTGATGTTTAACTGAATTATATTTGAAATAAAACTTAATCTTGTTGTATTTGAAGTCAAATTAAATTAATAGTGACAAACTTGACGTTATTGATAATTTATCAAAATAATATTTGATTAAATTATTAAAAATTCATTAAAATATTAAAAGAGGAAAATCAATGATATATGTTCCTTAATTTTAGCCCTTTTACATTTTTGTGTTAATAGGTACCTTATATGTAATATTATATATCATTAAGAGTGAAAATTATATTATCATTATTAATGTTATAATTTTCTAACTAAGGGGTTAGAATATATATTATGGTTTAAAACAACACAAAAACCTATCAAAATTGTATTTTTTGGTGATTTTTCAACCATATCCCATCCTAGGTTTTAATAACTATCCATTTTTCTTCATTTTTATTAATAATTAATTTATAATAATTAAGTCTTGTAAGAAATTCCAAAAGTTCCCCTAACCTGAATTATAAAATGGTACCTCGTCCCTTTATTTTTTAAACCATTTTGAGCCATATATCACAACAAAAACATGCATTTTTGTCTTATTAAAATCCTTATATAATTTATATATGTTATTTTAAATTCAAAATACCTACCCTACGTCCCTAAAAAAGATATATAAAGGAAGTATACAAAAGAAGAGGTAATCATCTTTACCGAGTCCATCATATATATTTCTTCGTATAGCTCATATTAAAGTGTTGTAAACATCTGAATATAATAAAAAAATTATAAAAAATATACCTATATTTTATTAAAGTTATAGGAAACCCATAATCCATATCTTCTCCAACCTACGAAATGTGAAAACATCGCTCATGTGTACATACATCTTATTGTGTACATAGAGCGGCGCAATTAATTTTTCATCACCAATTTACTTGTATGGTAATAAAAATGTAACCAATGAGTATATATTATATTAATGAGATTAATATTATTTGGGAACTATAATATCATATGTACCTTCTTATCTTCCAATCCATTGGAAAATGATAGCACTGCTTGTGTGTATGTGTGGACTACCACTACCATAAAGTGATGTGATTTTTTTCCTTTATGTTTTACATGGATAATAATAAGTATATAATTAATGTATATTATATATATGTGTGTGTGATATGAGAATAATTATTTATATATTAATTATTATTCACATTTATATGATTCTATCCATCAAAAAGTGAAAATATTATTCATGTGTACATATGGCAAACCATCTCCATGAATGATGCAATTAATTTTTATATCTCTATATTTAATGGATGACTATAAATATATATATATAATTAATATTTATTATATTCATACCATTAAAAAACTATTAATATGATTAAACCATAATAAATATACATGTACTGGATCTACTGAATCAAAAAGTACATGAAAAACAAAGCATTTAACACCTGAAACAATGATAATAATAAAATCATATTAACAAAAGAGTGATAAAATACTGTAATTGGATAATATATGATATGATAGATATGTTTATAGTTATTTGATATAATTTTAATAAATATAAACTTATTATACATGTGGTTAAAATAAATTATGAGGCATGTCGAACGCAAGGTATGGGATTTCATCTCAATTTCAAGTACATTGAGACATATTTGGAATTTTACACCTATTTAGTTTTATGTTCTGTATATAATACCAATTTTAAGTAATTATCATTAATTTATATTTATTCATTATTATTAATTTAAATTTCATGTTTACTCTCTTAAATAATTTCCTTATTTTCTATCAACTTTTTTCCTTTTCGGATATTGAATAAAAAAACATTAAAATCTAGCTCGATCTTATTTATAATATTATTATAAATATTCTTACTTCACATTCTTATATTCATTAAAAAATTATTAATTTTTTTACACTTATTCAATGATTTATAAAAATATATTTTACCCCTATTTTATGTTTTCTAAAATATTTTCAAAGGAATATTTTTGTCATTTTCCAAATGAGAATATTTTTGACTTTTTAGAAAAAAAATACAAAATGATAATTTTTTTATCTTATACGGAATTAAATAATTTTCCCACATTAATGAATTATATATTTTAGAGATTACATTACATATTTATAAGATTATTTTATAAGAAACATGTTTTCTTTATAATTGTGTAGTTTTTTAATATACGTGATTCCAAAAAATAAGAAGGCTATTTTACTCAAGAATGTATAAAGACATTTTATTGGAATTCATATTCATCATTGAAAAAACCATTTATTTTTCTTACTCACCACTAGGGATATGTTTTAATGATACGATCCTTTAAAACATTAACTTACTTGTGATCATTGGATATTGCATTTCACATATATACCCACATTATTTGTGTCATGGATATGATTATTTTATAAAAGGTATACCATTTCTATATATAGTGTTATAATTTAATGGTATTTGATTAACATGGAAATTATTGATAATCCATAGTATTTATTGATTTTTTTATAAGGAATATTTTTATGAATTAAATTGATAATTTGATATATGAGGAATGCATTAGAGATATAGTGATAAGTGGGGCTTTGAATTATATATCCCCTCAATGCATAGACATGTCTCAATAGAAAAATCAATTGGAATAAATAAATTGGTCTTTACCAGTAGTTTTACATTATCTTGTTGTAGTGACTTCATGGTATATATATAATGTTGAATAGGATCTTGAATTCTAATGGTATGAATTTACTTCATTGATAATTTAGTAATTTTTATCTATGACATTTTTGTATTGATATTATCCATATACACATTTTGTTCATAAATGTATGATTAAATTTCATGTTTTCTTTAGTTATTTACCTTTTCATGTTGATTATTATTTATTTACTCATGATACCTTCCAAAGTACATAACCCTTAATAAGCATTGAGATCACCATTTTTTGGTTTCCATTCATTGTGTTACCCATAAGAAATATTCGAATGAGTTTCAAGGATGTGGAAATTTTACTTTTATTGTGTGTAGATTTTATAATTACTATACAATATAAGAATGATATATATATATAGTTAACGAAGGTTACTAAATAGATCAATCATATGTGGTGATATTTATTTATCTATTATAATGTAATAAAGTATACATGATATCAAGGTAATTGGATTTGTGGTTATTGCAGTTGTTAATAGGGGATGTTTAATAGAAACCTATTGAATTAGATTTTAAATAAAAATATTTAACACGAGAACTAATATAATATCATATATTATTTAATAAATTTTACCATTAAAGGAACCTTATTTTATGGATCAATATTCATGATGATTTTGTACTAACTTAGTGTGGGCCATTATTTAGTGATGACGCCAATTGGAAGAATGATAATCTATACATATGGCTGATGTAGGAATTTCATGTAACATCCCTATATTTTATGAAAAAAATTTCATGTAAATTTAAAAATTTTGATATTTTGAGTTTTATGGAACACTAAATTATTCCATCATTACACACAACTCCAAGGTTATCTTTTGAAACATGCAACACTAATGTCATCCTCTGCTACTAGCAACATTGTGTTTAAATGAAACATGACATACTATTAAAATGGTATTATTTAGAATGGTAGTTATCACCTAATCGCTGGATTGAAAGGTATTAATAGGATTAATTGAATTATAAAAATATAGGTTTTAAAAATGTATATAAAATTAATTCTTTGGTGAGATATTTACTTTAAATTTAAATAAAAAATCAATTTTCATAGATAACTATTTTTAAGCCAGCAAATATATTTTACCTCAATAAATTACAAAAATAACTTTTAGTGAATTATTTTAAAGAAATTTATATATTATATATTCAATAAACTTTTTAACAGTAATCCTATGTGTTTTATATATAATGGATAATAATAGACCAAATTTTATATACAAAACTATATATTTCCAGAAAGTAATTTTGTCTCCATTTTCACATCTACATTAAAATTATTTTTTGATAATTTTTGAAAAAACTTGAAAAAATAAAGTTAATTATTTACATCATCTTTCAAAATTATATTGTGGTAAAAAGTTAAGAATTTTTTGAGAAGATAATTTTTTTGATGAATGGGGAAAAATACTAGTTTTTATTATGAATATTCATTTCTTTTGAAGATTTTAAAACATAAAAATTATTTTAGGATATTTTTTAAAAGAAAAACATGTTCAATAATATATATATTAACATAATTTAGGTCATTATAATAAATTTAATATTGAATTAAGATATAAAACCTTTTTATTCTTTTGAAAACATTCCCTTTGAAAACCGACTTTGTCATCACATTTAAAGGATTAAATTTGAATTAAAATTTTCCACCTATATTAATAGAATTAAAAAATATGGATTACATATTTGGAATAGTAATGATTTATATTATATACTAATATGAACATAATTTTTCTATAATAATAAAAAGTTAAAACGGTAAAAATTATTTACTGTAGTTAAGGTAAAAAATGGGTTTACTGGGGGATAAACAAAAAAAGATTGGGGTTCAAAATAAAAGAAAATTTATCCAAACCCAATTTTATGGAAATATTTAGACCTTATATCTTGTATTATGGATATTTTTATATTATATATTTTTTTGTAGACAAATGTTGGCACACCGTTTTCTTTTGAAAAATATACAAGTCCACCACACACCACACTTATAAAAGGAAACCACCTCTCAACTCCTATTCACACTTTAAAAACCCATTAGTTTAGAAAATAACTTCAAAAATAATGTCAATAAATTCCTGATGGATTTTTCTATGTAGTATTTTGATCATTATGCTATACTAATAATCTGTTTGTGGAAAACTGAAAGATGTTTTCCAAATAAGAGGTAATGTCCCAAATTGTGTCTTTATTTTATTTCTTACTCCACCACATTAAATTATTATTAAAACATGATGATATGATAAAATAATAATATAAAAAATATGAAGATGATATTATGTTAATATGTTAGTATAATAACGAAAATTATTCTCATTTTCTTTTAGATGGGTCACGAAATCATCATTTGTGTGTACGATAAACTACCTCCTTGTGAACCTATGTTATTAGTTTCGAATAACAACCTCTCAAGGATGGATATAATGATGAATTTATTGTTTATTTGTTATATTTATGATATTATTAATATTATATAATCATTATTTAACATATTTAAAATTACTTTCCATTCTATGGGAATATGATTACATCGTCCGTGTGTACAGTGGATAAACGTATCATAATGCGATGTGATTTATTCATGATTTTCATTGTAGGTAATAAGTATTGGTGTAATAAACTTATGTGATATATTTGAAATATAAATCATTATTTAATGGTAATATTTTATTTAATTTTATTTCCTTCCACTCATTGTGTAAATTTAATCGAAGTTCATGTATACGTAAGGTCTAACATCTCTATGAATGGTGTATTTAATATTCTTTCTGTATCATTTATATATTAATATTAATACATATATACAAAAAAAAATATGATATTAATTTCATGGATATCATTATTTAGATTATGTAACCATTATAAATTTAACGGGACCAAAAAATAACTAATCAAAACATACATGAAAAACAAAGAAGTTATTTCCTAAATGTAACTTTAACATGGAATTATTAATATGAAAATATAAGTTAATAAGTAAATAATATATGGTATTATGTATAAAATTATCATCATTAAATATATGTATATAAGTCTTATATTTTATAAAATGTCAGTTTTAATGTGTGTGATTTAAGTTGAGAGATATGGTAAAGGATCTCTATTCTATATTTTTTTATCTGAGAGACCTAAAAAATATCCTCCAGTTTCTCTTTTGTGGTGTATATACTACCCCTTTTACATGTTATATCATAAATATACTTATTTCATAGTATTTATTATTCCCTATAATTTTATTCTTTATTTTTCCTTTTGATTCAAAAGATTAATAAAGCGGTAAGTGATTCATGTCTTACTTTTTTACTTCGGTGAAACGCTCACCATATTCCCACAAAATTACTTTATGTGGGGTATAAACAGACCATTAATGCATTTTTATATGTTTATCCTAAAAATTATTGGGATTTAAATATCGATTTTAGGATATCACTTTCATTGGGTTTACAGTTCAAATGATAACAAAGCAGTAAGGGATTTTTGTCTCAATTGACTTTCCTCAAAACATATGTCATATTTTGCACCTATCATTTTTATGAGGTATATATATTTCCCATTTTACAAGTAATATAATTAATTTACTAATTATAATGATATTTTTAATTTCATTTACTAGTATTCCTTCATATTTATTAAGATTCAAATTTACCAAAGTGGCATGGTTTTAATGTTACAATCTCATCGTTTATCAGGATTGTTTCTGATTATGATTCCAATTATGAAATATTATTATAAATCTCTCCAAAAACATAGTAATTTTCATCTCCTGTGGCAATATCATCAGGTTGAATTTTTTTCATTCATTTTTATCTCTTTATATACTCATGATTTCAAAAGAAATATTAGAAAAACAATCATTATCTGTCTCTTCGATCAAAAACTCACTTTTCATCCAAAAATATGTTTTCTATATAAATTTAAAAATTGATTTTAACAATACCCAAATATTTATTAATTACATTTTTACCCATTATTTAAATTATAAACAATTTTTTTAATTTAGTATTCATGTTGTTTTCCAAATAATACCATTTTGTATTTTATTGAAAATGTGAAAGGAATATATTTTTTAATGTGCACGACATTAACAAAAATTCCCACAATCATGAAAATTAATTTCATTGAAGCTTCCTATATAAATTCTCAATGATATAATCAAATAAAAGTAAATTAAATCAAAATTATGTTTTAAAAATTTTTTTTCGAATAATAAATTATAGTTTCCACAAAAAATGTTTTAAATTACTTTTAAATGTTATTTTATAAGTTTCAATGTTTATTTTCAAATAAAAGGGTTTCCAAAATGTTTTAATGATTTTTAGTTTTAAAAATTTATTATCAGTTTTTTCTATTTTCCTCAATAAATTTCATAAATTATCTTTTAAAATCA
Source organism: Viscum album (assembly GCA_963277665.1). NCBI lineage: Eukaryota > Viridiplantae > Streptophyta > Magnoliopsida > Santalales > Viscaceae > Viscum > Viscum album. The sequence continues at coordinate 225,163,966 of OY728141.1, forward strand.
TTTCTCATCTAAGATGGATTCCATTGATGTTACATATTCCTTACTGAGGATATTATCTAACGATACCATTATTATTCTTTCTCTGAATTGATTTTTTGGTAAATAAGGCATGATGTTTATGAAACCTATTTATCTTACATGAGTTACACAATGAAGAAATGCTTATGAAACATTTTTATTTTCATTGGTTATAAAATCTTAAAATTATAGAATTGTTTTAAAACATGTCTATTTTTCACTAGATATGATATTATGAAATGTTTTTGAAAACCATTTAATTTCTTGTTCTATGATATGATGAATATTTGATGTAATTTTAGAACATATACGTATTATTTTATTTATGTGATAAGTGGGACCATTATCTTCTTCCAATGCACTAGTTCAAGATTTATATCTCAAGAGATTGAGATGGACAGACTAGTGATTGAACCCATTTCATTAAGAGACATTAACCACTATGTTTGTCTTGGTAGTGAACCATGGCTACTATGATGGTATGGGGATTAAACCTATTCCACAATAATATCCTTAGATGCGAGCCTTTACTACACTATAAATTAGTTTTTATTCTTATTGTTTTGTTATAAATCTACATCTTATGCCAATGTTATTCTCAAATGACTTGTGTTATTTGATTCCCATATAATTTTTGAATTATGAATTGAAAATATTTATGCAATGAATCTTGAATATGATATCTGATATACAAGGTATGATTTTCAAATGTTATTCTCATGTTATTGTAGCCTTGTGTTCACGTTATTATTTTTATCTCTATCATTTACCCATAATGAGCATTTGATATCACCCTTTCTTATGTTTACATTCCTCTAGTTATGAAAAAGGTCATAATTTGGTTATATATAAGATTTTTACTATATGGGAAGAAATATATGGGACATGCTTAATATATATCAATAAATGAAGGTTTTTGTGTCTAATATCTAAAAGAAAAAAAATACATTTATGATCCCCATGCATGTGTTTGTGTAATGTAATGAATATTAATCTTAAAAGATTTAGTATCTATATAAGAAATACCTTGACCATTATATTTCCCCACTCATAAATTCAATACAATTGGTGTTAAAGCTAATCATATCAGGTTCATATTAATTAAGATGACCCATGTTATGTCAAATAACCTTACACATATGGACCAACATGATGTTCCACAACATGATACTCCAATATTGAATTTTACATGCAATAAAAGGCTCGAAAATTTATTTGGAACTAATAATCTAAATATAGTTGTGAAAAGAATAAATTATATTTAAAAGATATTTCATTCAATAGTATTCAATGAAAGGGTAAATGATATGCTGGAAATGCATTGTCTTAAAGGAGATGTTGATAACCAGTGGTTGTTGATTCATAATACTAAGGAGGAAGAAGTATAACTTATTTAGTAGAGATATTTTAATGTAATATTATTTAATAAATATTTCCATTATGAGAATTTAATTTAAATTAATAAAAATTTCCTCATCTTAAATCTTCAATGAAGAAGAGGGTAACAAATATATTCCTATCATTTGAATATTGTGGGAATAAGCATTTTTTATAATGTTTAAAGAAATGTGAGTTTATTTCATGTATTGAGATAAAGAGTGTCTGTTGAATGAATATAAAAAGAATAAACAAATCAATGATGTAAAGGTATATAACCTTAGATAAATTTTTATATTATTCACACCAATTATCCAAGTTTCAAGGGTACACACAACATAAAATGTTAAGGGGAGAAGACCAAGCATATGTGATCACTATAGTTGAGGTCTAGGTTTGTAATGATGTTGTGGCAGGTATTTTGATCAAAGCTTCAAATTAATAAAATTATTTATCTTATTATATATCTTTAATCATTAATATCATCTATGTTTACCAATAAAATTATATATTTACCTAGAACATTGAGTAGTGAGTTCTCAATCAATAATACTAGTTGAAATCACACTGCTATAAGGATGTGTCAGTCAATACCCATTATGATCCATAAATATGCCCCATTTATATACTTAATTATTATATCTATGTTTGATTTTAATATAATTTTAACTATGAATTTTATTTTAAAATTGGATGCCAAAAATTATTGAAAATAGAATTATGTTACAATTCGTGATTAAGATATGGACATCATTATCTTTATATGGGAGAATTCATCAACTGAATCATGTCTAGATCCACCCCAATAGCTCTTCTTGAATGATATTATTGGAGAAGAAGAGAAGTTTCAACCTAAATATGGAAAATGTAATCTTCAAATAGAGGAGGTGTAATGCCTAGACCCTAGTTCCCCAGAGTACGTTAATTATTATGTATCATTGGCATAATCACAAAATATTATCTCCTAATGGATCGATTAGTTTATTAGACATGGATGTACTAGATACATTAATAAGGTTTACATTACATCACAAAATTGAAAACTAAAACAACATTATTTCCATAAAAAACACTGAGATCCCATATACTATCCCTGCAGGTCAGTCATAATATTCTTCTTCGTATCATAAGAAAAATAAAACCTAGAAAGGGTTGAGATTAGATGCTTAGTAAGGATAAAAATATAGAGGAAACATTCATAAATAGTCATAAACATTTAAGGCAATGTATAAAATGAAAACAAAATCCTTTTAAACATAAACTTCATCTTAATATGGAAAATATAAATCAAGATATTTCCATTTACTTACTCATATTGATATTCTACTAGTCGAATAATCACATGAATTATCAATAGCCAAATTCATAATGATGGAATGAATAATGTCGACCTTCATTACCACATTTTCAAAGCCTTGTGCAAAGACTAAAAATAATATTTTTTCAAGGCCCTGTGCCACGACACTAGTTTTTCTAATGAGACCTGAAGATGCATCGAGGAGCTATAGTGGGCTCCACCCATCAATTACTAGGTCCAATTCATTCCTCATATAAAAAGGTTTAAACATAGAAAAAACATTCTTATTAAAACTAGAATATGAAATGTCAAAAAATTTATCCCTAAAGCATGAATTTTGGAAAAATAACACATCCATAGTCAAACATATCACAAAACCTTCAATACAATATGGATGTTTTGTGTCATAATAAATCTACTTCAAATAAGCTTAAAATCCATCAATGGATGTTGACATAGATGTAATCAAAACCTTTTTTAGAGAAATATCACATTCTATTTTGAAATCATATAAGAAAAAATTTATATATAAAATATTCTTATAAGTTTATAAGAGAAGATTCGACGATGTTATAATGGCAGAAAATAGACACACTTGCCGTATAAGTTAAAAAACATTTTTACCTTAATTTTGTCGAAAAGGTCATTAAGTACCATGTTTGGAAAATGACAGAAAGATTAATCTCAAAACATTTTATAAAAAGTAAAACAAGGGTATAAATAACATTAACCCATAGTCTAGTAAATAGTAAAAATGTTTTGGAATACATTTTTATGAAACATGGATGTGGATGATAAAGAGGTCCCAGTAGATACTTACATAAAAGAAACCTAAGATGATAAAGAGAATGTGAAATTAACCCTTACCTTGAACTTTTCCTTGGTCTAGGGTAGGTTAACCTCTAGTATAATGGGGACATTTTTTTTATTAAATTATACAAGAATCATATACATTAATATGATATCATATTTGATCTTTTAACATTGCTTTGTTAATAATATCTTAGTATTATCGTCATTTCGGGTGTTAACTGATTCGTTTTCCTTTACATGCTTTTGTTATGTAAGTAATTTTTGTTATAGATAGGATGTATCTTAATCATATTCATAATTATATTTATTCTTAAAACATTATTTTCAATCATCTAATGAAAATTTTCCCTCAATGGATATGATGGGGAATTAATCTCATCGAGTTCGTGGAAATGGTAATCCGTACATACACACAATAGATAATATCATTTTTCTGATATTAAAATAATATATAATTGGATGGTATATCATATATTCAGAATAATTATCATGTTTTATTTATTATTTACATCAATAACACATCATTATTACACCCATTCAAATAATAATGTATTTAATAACAATTACACCACAATGTGGAGACGGCAAGCCGTATGTACGCATGTATGGTGAAATGTCATTCAAAGGATACATAGAATAATGAATATGGTTGTACCATAATTATAATAACATAACAGTATATAGAAGACACTGGAGTTATTATTTTACAATGGAAACAACTAAGAACGAGGAAGTGGAAGAAGAAAGGAACTTGAAAGAGGTGATGAAATATTTACCTCTTCTTTGGGTTCTTCTTTTTGATTTGATCCAAAGGGTTCCATAGGTTGGCTTTATGACTATAGGATGGACTCTAGGATGAATGGAGGATAGTTTAGAAGGTATTTGGGTTTGTTTTGGATGAGCCAAATGGCTTTGAAAGTGTGAATTAGAGAGATGGGGAAGTGCCCTTTATTAAGAGGGTTGAGGGGCACCTTAGAAAAAGCTAGAAATATTATTTTATAATAAATATAATTTTTGGTTTATAATAGCTCAAAAGTTAATTATTTAAAGGATATGGTTGGGAAGGGTCGAAAACCACTCAACCAATAGGGTTTAGATTGATTTGTTTCACAATATTGACATTATATTTTAGATTTAACACTTAGTTAAATAGTTTGACATTTACCATGTCTTTCTGTATTTTTATATTATATGGTCAATAAATTTACTATATACTTCTTAGAAGACCCCAAGTGGTTCATTAATGATACACCTATGATTATATAAGTATTTTTGCCGAACCATTTATTTTTAGAAATATAATATCAATTACTAATATAATATTTGTTTAAAAAACTCTTTTATGTCAATTTTGACACTATTTGGTATTTTTTTCTAAATTCATAACAGAATTATTAATTGGAAAAAAATACATCTAACAAACCATAAAATGTCATATTAACCTAAAAAATTAGTGTAATTCACAAAATGTCTCAAATTACATAAATTTAGGTTTTTATAATATCAATTATTTTAAGCGTTCATTAATACTATAATTAATGCATCATCATTGTGTCATAAATAAATATAATTATTTAATGTCTAAAAATTATAAATACTATTCCATTATTTATGACATAGTTTTATATTTCTAATATATATTTATATTCTAATTTATTATATGTATAACCTTATATTAAAAATGTTTTAGTTATTAAACATCGATTTTAACACTTTTAACTCTTCTTTAAATAAAATAATAATAAATGACATAATCTAATCCATGTGGACCTAAAGGATCATATTTTAATCCTATGGTCTTTTTGGGTCAAATTACAATTATCCAATATAATTAGGACATGTTTTAGGGTAATAATAATATCATTTTTATTCTTAATTACCGAATTTACTTTTAACCGTGCTAAATAAACGTAAAAAGGTACTATTCAACAAAAATTATTTTCATCTTATTGAACCACATTTTACATACTGATATAAACCCTGTCTATCATATTTTTGAAATTCAACTAATAGAAGTCGTAAAATTAATTTTTATATAAATTTGAAAATTCTCCTTGGAGGTGGGTAAAAGACTGTAAAAATTTCAATAAAATTTTTATATATCTAAAATTATTATAATATAACTCCAATTAATTATATTGAACTTATATAAGTATTATGTATCAATTTTGACATAAAATAAATTTAAATAAATTAAATAATTATTTAACTAAAAATACTATTTTAAACTATAACTCAGTGTTTTCACTATTCATCAAAAATTGAAAGTTTTCCAAAAAATACTAAAAATTCTCCCTAAGATAATTTCGATATTACATATCCAAAAAAGATGTAGATTTTGAAATATAAAATTCATAAACTTTTAAAAAGTGGGTATTACTATTCATAATGGCTAGTTTGATTGTTTGTGGTGTGTTAGAACTACAAGTTGCGTACAACACATGCTATTGTATTATTCAAAGAGAAGAATATCGTGGAAGCTTGGGGTGTAACGTTCTCCACTCCTTCAAATAATTTCATCCTAGAAATTTCAAGAATATTACTGCATAAAAATACTCAGGTGTTTATTCATCATAAGTTTCTTTGGTTCCCATGTTGCCTCTTCCATCTTATTGTTTCTCCAAATAACTTTTACCAAATGATTCTTCCAGTTTCTCAGCACTTGTTATCTTGTATCAAGAACCTTGAAAAGATCATCTCAATAATACAGATCAGGTTTCAGTTCTAATTCCCCATAGGTGAGTACATGTGTTGGGTCAGGCCTGTATTTTCTCAATTGTGATACATGGAATACATCGTGAACTTTGGAGAGACTTGGCTGCATTTCCAAACGGTAAGCTACATCCCCAATTTGATCTAGAATTTCGAAAGGTCCAATTTACCTACAAATTAATTTTACCTTCTTACCGAAACGTATAACACCCTTCCGAGGAAATACCTTCAAGAAAAATGATCTCCTTCCTGAAATTACAAATCCTTCCTTCCGTTATCGGCATATCTCTTCTGCCAACATTGAGCTACTTTGATGTGGGTTTGGATTACCTTCACCTTTTTCATCGTTTCCTCCACACGTTCTGGGCCTATGAGTTTTCTTTCACCAACATCATCCCAATATGTTGGTGTGTGACATCTATTTATATATAGAGCTTTATATGATTCCATATGAATACTTGAATGGAATCTATTGTTATAGGAAAATTATATCGGAGGTAATTATTGATCTCACATACATTGAAAGTCAAGTGACCATGATCTCAACATTTCTTATATGGTTTGAATAGTTCATTCTGATTGTCCATCAGTTTTGGGGTGGTTGGCAGTGCTCAAACAATGTTCAGTATCTTGGGGTTTATAAATACTTTTCCAGAATCGTGATGTAAAACATGGATCATGATCAGAAACAATCGACAGGGGTACTCCATGAAGTCTCACAACTTCATTAATATATAGTCTTGTTGGATGTTCAAGTGGTAAATCTTCTCTTATTGCATGAAAATGTGCTGACATGGTAAGATGATCAATAATGACCCATATTGCATCGTTCCTTCTAGGAGTCATTGGTAGTCCCATGAAAAATTCCATCATAATATTATCCCATTTACACTCAAGTATGGGAAGAGGTTCCATGACTCCGCCAGGTGTTCCCTTCCAACCTTCACATGTTGAAAAACCATGCGTCTTGACACAAAATCGGAAATCTCCCTATTCATGTTTTCCCACAAAAAATGTTCCATAAAATCTCTATACATTTTGGTGCTCCCAAAAATTATAATGAAATTGGAACTATGAGCATCATCCAATAATTAATTTTTAGATCAGTTATATCGGGAACACAATTCCTCTTCCCAAATTTCCAAATTTCATCTTCATATACGAAGTCACTCAATATCTCATTATTCAAAATATTAATTTTCTTTTGAAACTTTTCATCATAGGTCTGAGAACTCTTAATCCTTTCTAGTAAAGATTTTTTGGCAAAAATTTGAAGAAGTGTTGATGTTTCACCTTCCATGGTTATTCCCAGATCCATCATTACTAGATCCATGAAAATAGGATCCTATTGAACTCTCATATTGTTCAAAACTCCATGATATTTTTTTCTAAAAGCATCATCCATCATATTTTTCTTCCCTGGGTGGTAGTGTATCAAGAAAACATAATCCTTGAGTATTCTACGCTATTGCCTTTTCCTCATGTTTAGTTCTTTTTGTGAGAAAATACACTTCAAACTTAGGTGATTAGTTTAAATCACACAATTTTTCACCATAAAGATAATGTCTTCATATCTTCAAAGCAAAGATTATTTCTGCTAAATTAAGATCAGGAGTAGGACAATTTTTCTCGTGAATTTTTAGTTGTCGTGATGCATAGGCAATAACCCTATCATTATTCATAAGGACACGACCAAGTCCTTTCTTTGAAGCATCACTATAAATAACAAAACCCATCATTCCCCAATGGTAGATTCAATATAAGATAATTGACTAATATTACCTTAAATTCATCAAAACATTCTTCACATTCTTTTTTCCAAACAAATTTCACCCCTTTATGTGTGATCTTGGTTAATGGATTTTCCAATCGGGCAAAATTCTCGATGAAACGCTGAAAATAACGTGCTAAACCAATAAAACTGCGAACCTTAGTTATACTCGCCAGTGCAGCCCATTCTTGGATTGCTCTTGTATTAGAAGGATAAATAGAGATTATATCCATAGAGTAAATATGGACAAAAAAAGGAATCTCTTGATGCCAAAATCCAATCTTGTTAAACGTCCCATATAATTCATTTATTCCAAGAGTCTTCAAGATAATGCGCAGGTGATTTTCATGATCTTCATATCTTTTGGAGTATACCAAGATATCATCAATAAATACCACTACAAATTCATCACGATATTCTTGGAAAACATTATTCATTAGATCCATGAAGAAAGAGGATGCAATAGTCAATCCAAAAGGCATTACTGTAAACTCGTAATGCTCGTACCTGGTTTGAAATGTTGTTTTCAGAATGACTTCATTCTTCACACACAACTGATGATATCAAGATCAAAGGTCAATCTTTGAAAATTATTGACCTCCATCAAGTTGGTAAAATAAATCATCAATGAGAGGTAGGAGATACAAGTTCATTATTGTTATAGCATTGATCTCAATGTATTCAATGCACAACCTCAAATATCCATCTTTATTCTTAACAAAAAGGACATGGGATCCCAATAGAAATATACCAGCGTGATTAAATCCCTTATTACTCAATTTCTCTAGTTGTTTCTTTAGTTCCACTAATTCCATAGTGTCCATTATATAAGGGGACTTCGATATAGTCCTTGAACAAGGAATTAAATCAATGGAAAACTCAATTTCTCATTTCGGAGGATATACAAGTAAATCCACTGGAAATACATTAACATAGACTTGCATAATAGTTACATCCTCTATTTGAACATTCTTTTCCTCATCCCAAGTTATTTCATTCCTTTCCACCCCAATAATTGAATTTAGTTTAGCTACTAGGGGTGCATCTAGATAAGAATTAGGAGGTGATGATTCTTCTCAAATGGTAAGGTTTTCTTTATCATCATCATAAAAAATAGTTACCTCTGTTTTCTTATAATAAATTTTTTCATCATGGTCCGAAGGCCAATCCATATTGAGGATTATTTAGAATTCAATCATGGGTATGCCGATGAGATCAGCAGATAAAGAACATTTATATGCCATAATGGGGACTGATTTGAAAAACATTGTGGCAATGATAATTCCCTTAGGTGTTTTCACTGACAACTCCCTTGTTAAATAAAATTGGAAATATCTAATTTTTTTAGCAAACTGGGATGATATGAAACAATGTGATGATCCAGAATCAAATAAAGCATTGGATAAACTTGAGGAAACTATTAAATTACTTGTCACAACCTCTCTCGGAGCTTCAACCTTAGCAGTAGTGCTAGTATAAGCTTGGCCTTGATCCCTTGGCCTTTTTTGAGGTATGTTACCCTAACGCTTAGGAAATTAATTCACATAATTCCCCCTTTCTATACAATTGTACCATTCAACATCGACAACCTCTTTCTTCGCCTTTCAATCATGTTCTTGGTGTCCCTTTTCACCACACTTGTAATAGACTCATATTCCCTTTAGGCAAGTACCATGGTGTTTCTTCACACAGTAACTGCAGGATAGATATTCAATTGTTCTCTTCATCCCGTTATTTATATTTCAAGAGTGTTCAGCAGATCTCTTCTTCTCTTTCTTTTCTTTAAAGTTGTAATACTTAGAGAATTCATTTTCTTCCTTGATACTCATGAGACAATATCTTCGTACGACAAGAAGGATTGTGAGACTAATGATCGATGGAGAAATGGTTTTAAATAATCAAATAAATGATCAATATTACTTCTTGGTATATGTATATAATTTGTAGCATACCTTTCTAACCTTGTAATGTTAGCTTCATATTTGCGACATTCTCATCCTTATTTTCCCTCAGACTCAAAAATTTTCTTCCCATATCCTCTCGATGGTGTTTAGGAAAGTATTTTTCTAAGTAAATTTATTTAAACTCCCTCAATTCTATATTTGATACTTCATCATCTTCATTTGTTATTTGAATCAATGACCAACATTGATCAGCATCTCCAGTGAGGCGGTAAACTTCCATGACAACTTTTTCCCTTTTGCTACTCTCCAAGGCGTGGAATATTTTTTCTACAGAATTTATCTAGTGCTCATCTACCAGTGGATTTGTAGCACCATTGAATATAAGTGGTCTTTTCCTCATGATGTTATCTAACATTGATCCTCCACGCTGTGGATTAGGGTGATCCATATGGGTAAGGTTATTATTCATAACCTCATTGAGTTGTCCCAGTATGGTGATTTTCTAATCTTCACCAGTTGCATCACCAGATCCACTATAATTATCTTTAGTAGAAGGGAAATCCCTACATAGAGTGTATTTCTTGATATGGTTTCAATTCCTTCCACTAGGCACCATTTCAAAACAATGGCATAAATTGGATTATTTTATGAATCGAAATACATAATTCCAAACTTGTAAAACACTGAACATAAAATAAATAGTTTATAGATATAATACATAAACATAAATAATTTTTCTTTGAGGATTGATATACTCATAAAACCTTCATAATGGTTTGTAAAGAAATTTACAATTATCCTAATCATATCCCCTAGGAGTGTTGTAAACGAGAGTGAAACAAGGCTCGTTGTTGTGCACCAGTTCCTTTTGTGTCTAGTTCAAAGAGGTGTGTTCTGGGTTTACCCCAAGGTACATCTGTGCCAGAGACACCTCTACTTCCTCATATCTATAAAGGGATGTATTTCTTGGAAAACTCACAAAATATCTACAATACCAAAATTCTAGTATATTCTTCTATACTAATCCTCAATGTCTATCTTAGGTCTATGTTCTCTAATCATAGTTTATCTAAATCTAGTTTCCAAGGTTTGTACTAAAATTCCTCTGATACCAAATGTAATGCTCTAACCCTAGTTACCCAGATTCATTGCATTATTACGTATCATTGGTAAGATAAAAAAATATCATGTCCCAAAATAATGATTAGATTAGTAGCCTTGGAAGTAATAGATACATTCATAAGGTTTACATTACATCATAAAATGGAAAACAACAATAAAATAGTTTCCATAAAAAACACTGAGATCCCATAGACTATCCCTGCAGGTCAGTCATAATATACATCTTCATATCCTAGAAAAAATAAATCATAGAGAGGGGTGAGCTCAGATGCTCAGTAAGGATAACAATATAGAAGAGACATTAATAAATTAGCATAAAAATTTAATGCAATGTATAAAACTAAAACAAATCCCTTTTCAACATAAACTTCACCGTAATATTGAATATATTAATCAAAATAATGTCATTTACTTACACACATCGATATTCTACTTGTCGAATAATCACATGAAATATCAATAGCCTCATTCATAATGATGGAATGCATAATGCCAGACTTTATAACCACATAGTCAAGGCCTTGTGACAAGACTACAAATAAGATTTTGTCAAGGTCTTTTTCCAAGACACTAGTTTGTCTCAAGAGACCTATTAATGCATCTAGGACCTTTTGTGGGCTCCTCCCATCACTTAATAAGTCCAATTCATTCCTCATATGAAATGGTTTAAACATTACATAAACATTCATATTAAAACTAGCATAAGAAATTTCAATACTTTATCCATAAATCATGAATGCTGAAAAAATAAAATATTCATAGTCAAAAATATCACAAAACCTTCAATACAATACAGAAGTTTAGTATCATAATAAACCAACTTCAAATAAGCTTAAAATCCATCAATGAATGATGACATATATGAAATAAAAACCTTTTTAGAGAAATTTATCATTTTATTTTCAAATCATTTAATAAAAAAATTGAAAATATTCTTATAATAATGTAAGGGAAACTTTGACAATTATATAACGGTGGAAAATAGAGACACCTGCTGTATATGTTAAAAAACATTCTTACCCTTATTTTGTCAAAAATTTCATAAAGTACCTAGTTTGGAAGACGACTGAAAGATTTCTCTCAAACCATTTTATAAAAATTCAAACAATGGTATAAATTAATATAAACAATATTCTAGTAAATAGTAAATATCTGTTGGAATACATTTTTTAGAAACATGGATATGGATGATAAAGATTGCCCAGTAGATACTTACACAAAAACAACCTCAGATAATAAAGAGATTTTGAAATTAACCCTTACCTTGTACTTTTCCAAGGTCGAAGATACAATAACCTCTTTTATAATGGTGAAATAATTGTTATTAAATTATAAAATAATCATATACATTAATATGATATAATAAATGATCTTTTAACATTGTTTTGTAAATAATATCTTAATATTATCGTCGTTTCGGGTGTCAACTGATTCGTTTGCCTTTACATGACTTGTTATGTAAGTAATGATTGTTATGGATAGGATGTATCTTATTCATATTCATAATGATATTAAGTATTTAAACATTATTTTTAATCATCTATAAATATTATTCGAGAATGGATACGATGGGGAATGAATCGCATCACGTTCGTGGAGACGGTAAGTTGTACGTACGCACGAGAAACAATATCGTTCTTTTCATATTAAAATAATATGTAATTGGATGTCATATCATATATACAGAATCATTATCATGTTATATTTATTATTTATATCAATTACACATCATTATTATACCCATCCAAATAATAATGTATTGAATAACAATTACACCATGACGTGGTGACGGTAAGCCGTACGTACGCTTGTATGGTGACATATCATTCGAAGTATGGATAGAGTAATGAATATGGTTGTACCATATTTATAATAACATCACATTATATAGAAGATACTAGAATTATTATTTTAGAATGGAAACAACAAAGAAAGAGGAAGGCGAAGAAGAAAGGAACTTGAAAGAGATGATGAAAGATTTACCTCTTCTTCGGGGTCTTCCTTTTGATTTGACAAAAAGGGATCCTTACGTTGGATTTATGACTAAAGTAAGGCCTCTAGGATGAAGGGAGGACTGTTTAAAGGGTACTTGGGTAGGGTCTGGCCGAGCAAAATGGCTTTAAAGGTGTATATTATAAATAAGTGGAAGTTCCCTTTTATAAGAGGGGTGAGGGGTACCTTAAGAATAGCTAGAAATATTATATTATAATTAAAATCATATTCGGTTTCTAATGAATTAAAAATGAAATATTTATAGTAAAAGGTGTGGATGGGTATAAAAACACTCAATGAATATGTTTTAGAAAGTTTTGGGTCATTATATTAAATTTATTTTTTAGAGATAACTCTTAGTTAAATAGTTTCACATTTACCAGGTCTCTTTGTATTTTTATATTATATGGTCAATAAAAATACTATATACTTACAAGGGAACTCCAAGAGGTTAATTATTGATACAACTATCATTATATAAGACTTTTGTCTGATCATTATCTTTTTAAGAATAGAATATCAATTAATAATATAATATTTTTTTTAAAAACACTTTTTTGTCAATTTTGACACTATTTGGTATTTGGTTTTTTCTAAATTCATAACAACATTATTACTTCAACACAATTCATCTAACCAACCCTAAAATGTCATATTAACAAAGATAATTAGTGGAATTCATAAAATTCCCAAATTACATTTATTTGGATATTTATAATATCAATTATTTTAATCTTTCATTAATACAGTAATTACTACATCATCATTGTGTCATAAATAAATATTTTTATTTAATGTCTAAAAATTATAAATATAGTACCATTATATAGGAAATATTTTTAGCATTCTAATTAATATTTATAGTTTAATTTAAATTATGTATTACCCAATATTAAAAAAATAGTTATTAAACATTGATTTTAACTCTTTTAACTCTTCTTTAAATAAAATAATAATAAATGTCCTAATCTATTACAAGTGGACCTAAAGGATCATATTTTATTCCTAATATTTTTTTGGTTTAATTACACATATTCAATAGAATTAGGACATGTGTTAGGGTAATAATAATATAATTTTTACCCCTAATTACCCTATTTACTTTAAAGCGTGGTAAATATAAGTAAAAAAGTTATTATTCACCAAATATTATTTGCAAATTTTTGAACCACGTTTTACTTACTGATATCAACCGTGGCTCTCGGATTTTTGAAATTCAACTCACATAAGCGGTAAAATTACATTTTATGTAAATTTGTAAATGCTCCTAGGTAGTGGGTAAAAGACGGTAAAATGTTCAATAATTGTTTTTGTATATAATATATTAAAAATTAACTCCAATGAATTAAATTGAACGTATATAGGTATTATGTATCTATTTTGTACTAAAATAAATATAAATAAAATAAATAATTATTTAAAAAACCGGTTTTAAACTATAAATAATTGTTTTTCACTATTCGTCAATAATTGCAAGTTTTCAGAAAAATAATACAAATTCACCCTAAGATAATTTCGATATTCCCAATCCAAAAACGAAGTCCATTTTGAAAGATAAAATTTATAAAATTTAAAAATCTGGGTATTACTATTCCTAAAGGCTAGTTTGAATGGTTGTGTTGTTTTAGAACTCGAAGTTGCGTACAACACACGCTATTGAATTATTCAACGAGAAGCGTACCGTGGAAGCCCGGGGTGTTACAGGAGGTACCTATTGTACATGAATACATTCATGTATTTCTTTAGGAATTACTTTTATATCCACCAGAGCATGAATTTGAGTTTTCAATTAATTAATTTCAAGGAGCAAGACCTATATCAAAAACTCCCTATATAATATACACAATGTAATTAGTGGAGTTAATTTAACAAATAAAGGATTTTTCTAGTAATGGATATATATATATTGGTCGGTCACCTTGGATATACCATTTATTGTCAAAAAAAAATTCAAATTGATCTATGAGTTTGTGCATTGATTATGGAGAAATCAATGTTATTATGATAAATAAAAAGTATCATATCCCTGCCGTTGTTGACTTATCCATTAAGTTTCACAAATCTAATTTTTTTTTCAAATGTTTACATTCATTTTATATATCATCAATTATGTGTAATGAATGAATATATTAAAAAAATATCATTTTCAATGAGTTATGGGCATTATGTTTTTACAGTAATTCCACTTGGACTAACCAATGCACACAATATTTTCATGGATCTAATGAATAGAGTAATCAAGAAATATGTTGATTCTTTTTCTGGGTAATTTTTTGATAATATCATTGTGTAATACAAAAGAAATCAGGAATATTATAATCATTTTTCAATCATTCGTGGGACTCTGAGAAGAAAATAGTTATATGATAAAATTTTCAAGTGTGAATTTTTTCATTAGAAGGATTCTTTTCCTTGACATATTGTATCTAGGGATGCATTCTGAATTGATCCTATAAAGATAATGGTTTTACAGTAACTTCCTAGACCAATTAACATAACCATGGTATGTAGTTTCAATGTTTTAGTATATTACTATCTGGGATTTGTCAAAAAACATCCTGATTGGATACCCTTTTAACAAAGATTACTCGTAAAGGGGTTAAGTTTGTATAGAAAAATAATTGTGAAATATTTTTTATTAATTTAATAATAGATTTTAAAAATGGTCTAATTTTTAATCTGAAATTAGGAACTAATGGATTTATGATATATAGTGATTCATTGATGAAGAGACTTGGTTTTTTTACTTATAAAGAATGATATAGCTATTTACTATGCATCAAGGTAGGTAAAGATGCTTGAAAAATAAAAATCTAACCTAGGATCTTGAATTAGAATCCACCATTTTATATCTAATGATATAGACACAATATCTCGATTGTGAAATATGTGAGATATATATGGATCATAACAGTTTGTAATAGAACATATCATTAAATTAAATTAACATGAGTAAAATATGATGGCTTGAGCTACTTAAGGATTATAATTTCCCAATACACTTCTATCTAGGAATGGAAAATAAGGTATCACATCCATTGAATAGGAAATATAAAGGGGTTTTGGAAAAAATGGGGTTTGACAAGGATACTATGTCATAAATTTAGTGAATATGGTTCTGGTAATTATTATGGAAGGGGACACATCAATACATTTACAAATGTTTTTAAAACCATATTTATTGGAAACGATAAAAATTTCATATCCTAATATTGATAATTTTAAAAGGAAAAATAAAATTTTTAATGATGTTAAATTTTCAAAATTCTTATATGATGATGGAATTATGAAATTTGGAAAGAGGATATGTGTTCCATCTATACGAGATATAAAAAAGTAACTATTAGATGATTATAACAGCTCAACATTCTCTATACACAATGGTATCACCAAGATGTATATAGATTCAATGGAAACTTTTTTTGTGGGATAATATGACTTAGGAAATGGATGATTACGTGTCAATAAGTAATGTATCACCAAGATGTTTGGTTTTTCAACAAGTGAATGATGAGATAAATTATTCTAATTGAGCCATGAAACCTATTCCAATTTATATATGGAAATGGGATGATATTATTATGGACTTTTTCAATGTATTAATAAAGACTCTTAGAAATAATGATGGGATATGGGTTATTGTTAATTGCCTTACCAAATAGGCACATGTCCTCACCATAAGTGAAGTGTTAACTCTTGATCAACTTATATGACTCAATATTAATGGAGTTTCAAGACTTAATGGTGAACCTTTTTCAATTGTTCCTAACCATGATCCAACATTTACATCAAACTTTAATAAAATTATTTAGAAGGATCTTAATACCGAGCTTCATTGGAGCACCACTTATCATCCTAAAACTAACTGGAAATTTGAATGAAATATTAAAACATTATAAGAAATGTTTAGATCATTCTCACATAACAGTAATGGTATATGGGATCAATATTTCCCTCTTACAGATTTTCCATATAACAATAGATTCTGTTCATGTATAAAAATGCCACCATATGAATCATT
Source organism: Viscum album (assembly GCA_963277665.1). Lineage (NCBI taxonomy): Eukaryota > Viridiplantae > Streptophyta > Magnoliopsida > Santalales > Viscaceae > Viscum > Viscum album. Next base: position 225,180,993 of record OY728141.1, read on the forward strand.
ATATAGAAATAGGTTTCTTACTCCCACTTGTTGGGAAGAATATGGAAAAGAAAACTTGAGGGTCCATATAATATTGAAGAGACAATTGTAAGCTAAAGGTAATTTAGACTCATATTAAAGAGCCTAAAATCATGAAAAATAGTCAAGTCGATAACCGAAAGAAGTATATGGAGTTTCATGTGGGATATCATATTTTCTTGGAAGTATCTCATAGAAAGGGATTATAATATTTTTTATGAATGAAAAATTATGTCCCGTGTACATATGACCTTTTGAAATTCTGGAAATAATTGGAGGGAAATTCCACATAGCCTATCTAAAGTACATGGCGTGTTCTATATATCTTAGTTAAATAAGTAAATTCTAGACCCAGTGCATGTCCTCACATCCTAAGAAGTAGAATTTGAACATAATTATTGTTACCGGGAAGAACCTATCCATATAATAGACACTGGAAAAAATGTTATATGGAATTGGATGATTTAGCTAGTAAAGGTACATTTGAGAAATCATAAGATAAAATTATAAATGTGGGATCCTTTGGAAATTATAATGATGAAATACCCAAATCGTTTGATGAGGTGACATTATGGAAATTTTAGGGATGAATTTTTTTGAATAATAGATTAATATAACCTACCAAGATTTCAGGGTATGTTTCTTTTTAAGTAAATTTGACATCTTCAATTCGTTTTGTTTCACACATCCCCATGTTTAAACAATTCAAGACTATTATTAAAATATTATTATGTGACCATTATAATATAGTCCTTATAATTTGAGGATATGAATATAACTAAATATATTATTACAATTTTATGATTTATGAATTTATAAAAAAAATTCAATTATTATCAACAAAACTCAATTGAATATAAAACATATTTTTTTATTAAAAACTATTTTTACGTGCACACAAAGTGTTTTTATTTTAATAAATTTAATTATTTTAAATTGGATAATAACTTAAATTAAATATACATATTACATATTCAATAAAATTTCTTAACATTCATCTTGAGTTTTTACTAAAAATAAGATAATAATAAATCCTATTTTATTCTTAAAAACTATATTTTTCTAAGAAAAAATTTATTTTTGTCATATTTTGTGTACTTATTTTAAAAATATTTCAAAACATTTATAGAAATTGAATCTAAAAAATTTTATTCCATATTTTGAATCAAGTTGATCATGTTATTTAAAAAGATCCATTTTATTTGTTTCATATTGAACATCATTTTTTATCACCTCAATAAAGGGTAAATTAGGTTAATCTATGTTAAAACTAAGTGATATGGTCATAATTTATTATCATGATTATTATACAATGAATTAAATTATAAAATTATCATTGTAGTCTCTAAATTTATTATTTAATGGATCCTTGTTAATTAAAATTACCAATATAATATTTAAATCATACTTAGCTACAAAATATCACTCTCTTTTTTTAAAAAATTAATTATGAATTTACATAGGGACAAAAGGAATTTAAGAATGAATTTAATTTTAATTTTTTTTATATCAAAATTATTTGTATTATAATATTTTAGTTATAATTTTATGTGATTATATAATTACTTTAAATACTTTTTCAATTATAATAAAGTATTTATTTAATGAATTCAAAAATAAAATAAATTATATTAAATTATTAAAAATGAGAAAATTTGAGTGATGTATAAGGTAAAAGGAACTTTTTAGATGAATATGAAATATTTCTGATGAATAAATGAATTATATTTTAAATCCATCTTTTTATTGGTGTATTTGAGATCAAATTAAATGAATAGTGTCTAAATTGACATTAATGACAATTCATCAAAATAATATTTAATTAAATTATTTCAAAATAATTAATATATTAATATAGTAAAAGGGGTAATATATATTGTAAAATTTTATCCCTTCCCATTAATAAGTAAATTGTTACCATATATGTAAAATTAAAACTCTTTAAGAGTGAAAATTGTGTTATTGTGTTTAGTGATAACATTGGTTAACCAAGTGGTCAAATAAAATGATAATGTTTAAAAAGCCACACATACGTACCAAAAATATTTTGGTTGGTAATATTTATATTTTACTATACCTTGGATTCAATTATATATAAATTTGAATTTATTTTCTTCATATTTACATTATTATAGTAAAATATTTTATGAAATTTGAAAATTTCCCCTTGCCTTAATTATATAAGGGAACATCCTCCCTAACATATTTATCGTACATTGAGCCATATAACTAGACCAAACTGAACCCATTTCACTTATAAACTAACATAACTATGTTATAGAGGATCTGTTTATTTTAAATTACATACCCTAAGTCTGTGAGGATATGATCAAAATGGAGTCAACCAAAGAATATGTAATCGTCTTTACTGAGTCTTTATGTATATTGATGCTTATAATTACTCTTAACGTGTTTTAACCAAAGTAATATTATTAATATAGTATGATAAATATATTTATATTTTTTAATAATCATGGAATAACCATATTTTATCTCTTTTTCCATCTTATAAAATGTGAAGACATTGCTCGGGTGTTCATACAGCTTATAGTCTCTATATAACATTGTAATTAATTTTCATCACAAATTTACATGGATGGTTACATAGATAGAAATAATGATTATATAATATATTTATTATACAAATATTATTTTGGATATATAATATTATATATAAATTCTTACCTTCCAATCATTTTTCAATTAATAACGCAGCTTGTGTGTATGTGTGGACTACCACCACCATGACATAATGTGGTCTGTTTTTCATTTATGATTTAAATAGATGATAATAAGAAAATATTGTGTGAATATATTATATATATATGGTATAATTATTATTATTGAAAAATTAATTATTTTACAAATTTCTTTCATTCAATCCATTAAAAATTGACAACCACGTTCATATATTTTTACGGCCTACTATCTCTCTGAAAGATATAATTCAATTTTAAATCTCAATATTTTATGGATGATATTAAATATCTATTAATTGAATATATATATATATATATATATTATATTTATACCATTAATAACATTCTTTAAATTATGTAATAATTATATATTTACATTTACCAGAACTACTGAATCAATATATACATGAAAAATAACAAATCTAACGCCTAAAGTAGTGAAAATAATATAATATTCTTAATAAAAGAGTAATAAAATGTTATAAATGGATCATATAGGATATCATAGATATGTGTATGATTATTTTATATGATTATAATATATATATTTTTTATATAGTAGGTTAAAATAACTAATGAGTAAATTTGAACCTATGGTAAAGGATTTGTTCTTAATATCCACTCTATTTAGACATATCTGGTATTATCGCCTGTTAATTTTAATTTTCAGTATATAATGACCTTATGAAGTAATTAACATGAATTTACATTTATTAATGATTATTAATTTTCATTTCATGTTTACTGTCTTAAAAAATTCCATATTTTCTTCCAACTTTTCCACTTTGTTGAACATGAATCAAGCAACAAAATGAATAAAAGAAAAAATGATCTTATTTATCCTTTGGAAAGATATATTTTTATTCGACATCCATATTTTCTTTGTAATGTTTTCAAAAATTCTTATAAAATTATATAGTACTTTATAAAAGGAATTTTTTTCCAATTTTTTACATCTTACAAAATGGTTTGTAAGGAATGTATTTATAATTTTACAAATATTGTACTTTGTGAATTTTTAGAAAAAGTTAACGAATGTTTATTTTTTAACTTATATGAAATTAGAAAATTTTTTGGCTTCTATTAATAATATAAATATTTTACTTTGTGAATTTTTAGAAAAAGTTAACGAATGTTTATTTTTTAACTTATATGAAATTAGAAATTTTTTGGCTTCTATTAATAATATTTTATTTTAAGCGTACTTGACATGTTTGAAAATTTCTTTTCAAAGAAAATAATTTACATTACCATTAAGTAGTTTTTTTTCTAAAATAAGTAATTTCAAAAAATGGAAAGGTTATTTTTCTCAAGATTTTGTTGATGAAAATTTAATGGAATTTATATAAAATAGTGAAAAAAACATTATTTTATAGATTCACCATTGATATATGTAGTAATGATACAATCCTTTATAACATTTACTTACTTGTAATCATTGGATATAAAAATCCATTAAACAACTTTATTCTTTGTATCATCGTTATTATTATACTCTTAATTATATACCATTTATACATATGGTGTTATACTTTGAAAATATTTTATTTACTAGGAAATTATTAATTATTATGTAGTATTTATTCATTGTGGATATTTTTTTATATGTCATATTATTAATTATTTAAATCTATCATTCGATATACGAGGAATGAAATGGAAATGCAGTAATGAGTGGGGATCAGAATTATGTACCCTCTCTTTGAATTGAAAAGTATCATGATGCAAATTAGATGGCCAAATTGAATGGGTCTTTACGCATAGTTTTATATTTTATTTCTTCAAGTTCTTGATAGTAGAGATATCATTATGTCTATGATCATAAAGTTCAATAGGTTGAATTTCATTCAATAAGAATAATTTTATTATTATTTATGATATTACCATATTGATAATATCAATTGATTCATTTTGCACTAAAATAATTGAATAAATGAAATTTATTTTCATATATTTATGTTTTCATAGAACTTATACCTTAATTTCACATGATATCTTATATTATACATACCCATTATTGATAATTTGATATCACACGTAGTTTTTTCCCCACACAACGTTATAAAGACCAAATATTTGAATGAGTTTAAGGGATGGAAAACAATTACTTTTGATATGTTTTTATTCTATAATTACAATGTAATATGGGAATCATGTATATATCTAGTCTACCAAGACTGCTAAACTTATTGATTCATTTTAGTGAGATATCTTCAATCTATGAAAATTTAATAAAGTATACAGTATATCTTTGTAACTCCCCGACCATAGATTCCTAGAGTCGGTGGATTATTTTATTACATTGTCCTGATAACAAGGAATCAAGTCCTGAAAGACCAATCAGTTTAGAATTCTTGGAAAATAAATTACATACATGAACGTCACATTGCACTTTCTAAAAAACAGCAAAAAAAAATCCTTTGAGAATGTCATTGTTCCCTTAGCTTAACCCTTCATCTCAAACATAAAACACTTCTTGGGATCCTAGGAAAATAAAACATAAGAAAGTGGTGAGCTCAGATTTTTAGTAAGGGTAAATAATTTTGCAGAAGCGATAAACGTTTAAGGAAAGATGTGTAATAGAAAAACCATTTTAAACATATTCTTGAACATAATATTGAAAAAATAAATAAATCATCCATGTATAATCAAGAACATCGATATTCTACTAGTAGGATAATCACACGTAATAACTAATTTCATAATGTGGGAATGCCTAATGTCGGACATCATTACCACATAGTCAAGTCCATGTTCCAAGAGTATAAAAAAGATTCACATCTTTATGTCAAGACACTAGTTTGTATCATGAGACCTACTGATGCATGGATCATCTATAGCGGGCTCCACCCATCACATACTAAGTCCACTGCATTCCTCATATGAAAAATATGAAACAAAACATAAAAATTCGTATTTAATCCAGCATGTGAAATGTCAATACATTATCCATAAACAATGAATGGTATATAAACATAACATCCACAGTCAAACATATCATAACTCATTTAATACAATATGGAAGATTTTATTAAAAAAAGCAACCTCAATCAAAAATAATATCCATTAAAGGATGCTGACCTAGTTCAAAATGATTATTAAATTTTTTTGAGAGAAATACTCCTTTTTTAAAATCATTTAAAAGTCACAAAATTATAAATAAGTAATATAGAAGAGATTTTTTAATCAAAGTGTATCATAACACTTTGAATGTTTTGAAAATAATTATCATTTAAAAACATTAATGTCCATATAAATAAATCCTTAAAATCATTTTGAAAACATGGATATTAATTAAAAGGATTCAGAAAGATAAATCATTAAAACATTTAAAATGATGATCTAGTTAAATAGACCATCACATAAAACATTAAAAGATTCATTTTGAAATCATTTTCTTGAAATATGTGTATCGATAATAAATATATCCCAGTAAATACTTACACATAAACTACCTTGAATAATAATGAGATTGAAGAAATAACCCTTACCTCGTTTTAATCAATCGATTCGTATGAAAAATAGTCATAAACCTCCAAATGAATCACAAAATATCATGAATATAAATATAATCATGATAATATATATCAAATGGTAGTACACAATACACCACATTTCATAAGTAAGTGGTGAATAATGGAAATCTCACGGAATTAAAAGTGAGATAAGAAACCCCGTACCTTGCACCTTCCATTGGTCAAGGGTACATTTAACCTCATGTATAATGACCATTTTAGGTTAATAGATTATACCAGGACTATGTTTATATTTCTTATATCATACATGATTAATTTATGACTTTATACTACCCATTTAATAATGATTTCATGTTGAATTAACATTTCGGGTAATAATCACTTTCTTTATCGTACGTATTATAACTTGTTATTCTTGATCGTATCATTTAGGTCATGATTTAAATACTTCCAGAATATAAACTTTGATTCATATATCATATATATTTATAATATAAATATTTATTATATATTGATATATGAAATGGAAAATACCGTTTTTGGAGAAGGTAGGTCGTACGTACGCATAAATGTTGTTTCTGTTTTCATATCGTATTGAACAGAAGTAACCGAATAAGATATATGTAAGTACCTAAATAAATACATACATACATATATATATATATATATATCCATTATAATTATTATTTCTTATATTACATGCTTATTAGTAATATATATTTTTATAATCATCGATGAATGGTGAACGTGGAAATGAATCTCATCCCGTCGTGGAGATGCTAATCCGTACGTAGGCACGAGTGGAAATATAATTTCCTTAATGTTGTGGAATGGGATGGTATATTAATTTTAAAGAGACGTTATAATGTTATTTTTATTTTTTATATACATATTAATCATAATTATATCCATCCATATAACATAGTGTAGAATAACCAATTACACCACGGCGTGGAGACGGTAAGCCTTATGTACGCACGCATGGTGACATTATCATTCATAAGATGGATAGAATAATTAATATAGTTGATTAATATTTATAATAACATCACACTATATATAATATACGGATGTTATTATTTTATAATGGAAACAAAAATGAAAGAGTATGTGGATGAATAAGAGAACTTGAAAGATGGTGGTGAAATCATTACCTCTTCTTTGGGTTCTTCCTTTTCATTTGATCAAAAGGTCTCCTTAGGATGGATTTATGACCAAAGGAAGGCCACTAGGATGAATTTATGATAGTGGATAGGATATTTGGGAATGTTTTGGCCATTCCAAATAGCTTTGGAGGTGTGAATTTGAGAGAAGGGGAGATGCCGTTTTATAAGTGGGGTGAGGGGAACCTTAGGAAAAACATTACATATTATTTTATAATAAATTCATTTTCGGTTTCTAATGGATAAAAAATTAAATATTTAAAGGATAATGTGTGGATGGGTCGAAAACCACTCAACCAATAGGTTTTAGACAGGTTTAGGTCACCATATTAATCTTATCCATTAGATTTAACTTTAAGTTATATTGTTTGACATTTACCATGTCTCTTGGTATTTTTATATTATATGATTAATAAACATACTATAAATTGCCAATTGAACCCCAGTTGGTTCATTAATGTCATATATATTACTATATAAGTATTTTGGCCAAACCGTAGATTTTTAGGAATAGAATACCTATTAAAAATATATTATTTGTTTAAAAAAATATTTTAAGTCAATTTTGACACTATTTGGTATTTTGTATTTTCTAAATTGATAACATCATTATTACTTCAAAAAAATTTATTTAATCAACCCTAATAAGTCATATTAACCTAGAAAAATAACAGAATTCATAAAAAGTCTCAAATTACATTTATTTGGGTATTTATAATATAAATTATTTTAATATCTCATTAATGAGGTAATTAATGCATCATCATTATGTCGTAAATGAATTAAATTATTTAATTTCTAAAAATTGTAAATAAGAAACCATTATGTATAAAATATTTTTATATTTCTAATTAATATTTATAATCAAATTTATCCTATTTGTAACTCTATATTATAAATGGTTTAGTTAATAAACATTGAATTTAACACATTTAACTCTTCTTTGAATTAAATAATAAAAAAATTCTAATCTAATCCTAGTGGACCTAAAGTATCATATTTCATTCCTAAGGTTGTTTTTGGTCGAATTACACATATCAAATAGAATTAGTACATGTGTTAGGGTTATAATAATAACATTTTAACCTTTAATTACCCTATTTACTTTTAACCGTGGTAAATAAAAATCATAAGTTACTATTCACCAAAAAAAAATTTATCTTATTGAAAAACATTTTACTAACTTATATGAACCGCGCCTCTCAATGTTTTGAAATTCAATTCACAGAAGTGGTAAAATTATTTTTTATCGAAATTTTCAAATGCTCCTAGGAGGTTGGTAAAAGACTGTAAAATTTTAATAAAATTTTTATACATCTAAACTTATTATTAAATGAATCTAATGAATTAAATTGAACTTATATAGGAATTATGTATCTATTCTAACCTAAATTAAATTTAAATAATATAAATAATTATTTAAATAAAAAGTCAGTTTTAAACAATAACTAAGTGTTTTTCACTATTCATCAAATATTGAATGTTTTTAGAAAAATACAAAAAATTGACACTAAGTGAATTTTGATATTCAAAATTCAATAATGAAGTCTATTTTACCAAATTCAAAACATATAAGTTTCATTTATAATTTAAAATTAATTCCCGTTTTCAAAACCAAAAGACGTATTTATAAGAAATATTAACTACCAAAAGATTGACACTTCTTTATGTCCAATTTCAATGTAAAATTACTAACAATGACTAGAATTAGATTAAATTATAAAAATATAATCTATGTATAATTCAAAACCTTTAATATGTATAATTTAACACTATAAATTATTTGGATTAAAAAAATTCAGTCAAAATATAGTATTTTTCACTATTCACAAAAATATGAAAGTTATAGAAAAACACAAAACAATTTATTGAAACTAAATTCCTATCTCCAAATTCTAAATAATAATTTTATTTGGTCAAATATAATATATAAAAGTTTCAAATAGTGTATGTAACAAGGCTTCACCATTAAAAGGCGATAAACGTTCATTTTTTAAAAAATACATCTTTAATATGAAAAAAAAAGAATCAGTTCTTACATTATGTCTAAGAATCTCATAATATGGATTCTAAAATTATAAGGATTATATAAAGTTCAAAATTCAGTTAATACTATTCATAACTACTTTTGAACAACTAGTATTGTATGTCTTGGTACACTTGAACTCGGTGTTGCGTGTTGTGCAAGTTATTGAATTACTTTGAAAAAATAATGTACTATGAAATCTTGGGGTGTTACATGCATCCCTCATTCAATAAATTGCATCCTCGTAATTTGAAATTGTTCTTCAAAAATAAAATGTTGAAAATAGAAAATACATTTGTGGAGAAATCATATCAAAAATTGGGTTAATAAAATTTTGTCTTAATAAGAGGGAATATATATATATATATATACTTGAGAAGTAGAGTTCAATAATTTAACTAATTCCTCCACAAACTTATCTTTCACAGAAAAATATTTTAAAAAATATTCTATTTATCCTAATTTTATAGGGATCCAAAAATAATGAATTTATAATTCACATATCAGGCCTTTTGAAAAAAACTACATTATACAGTCTAAGACAACACGTAGGCCAGTGGTAGGTGATTCACCCTTATCGTCCGTTGGTTGCGGGTTCAAGTCTAGCGGCCTTGCCAGACACGACTGGTTGTCACCCGATCTCTGGGTTGTCTTTTTTATGACAATCCAAAAATATCCTTAACAATTTTATCCAATTTGAAACTTAATCCATTCCAACTTTTAAACTTATCCAAAATACTTCTATTCAAACTCACAGTATAAAATTTATAAGTAGTTAAACACAATTAAGATACATTTTCTATGTAATAACATGTGAACACCTTCATTATGTATTCTTTTAAAACATGAAAACTCCCAATATTACCATAAAACCTTATTGATTACATTCATGCTTCATTTTCATTTATATAATACTAGATATATTCTTTATATCAATTTTTTTAATATTTCTACAATGATGAAATAATCAAACCATTAATCAGTTCCAAGATAGTCAATAATATCCAACATAATTTATCCAAATCAATCATGTATTATTCCAAAATAACTACCTCAGCATCAGAACCATATTATGGTTTGTATTTCTCTCAAACATATATTTTCCAAAAATTTAACCTTCTATTGAGTCACATTTCAAGGTTCCACACAATCTCAAGTCCTTAGTGAAATATTACTACAATACAATCCTTATATAGTTTATAATTATTAAAACATGTACATTATTAATACAATTCTCAAATGACACAATACTTTAATAAAAACGTATGAAATATAATCATTCCTCTTCATCTTCGGAAGTATCATAAAATTATTATTATCTAATAGTAGCATTTGGCGTATACTCTGTTGATTTGGATATTAATTCCTATAGTGTCCCAACTCCGTGAAGATGCAGCATTGTATATTTGAAAATTTATTCTTACCCTTGATACCATGTATATGGTGTCCTTTTTCTATACACTTATATCAAACTCTCATTCCCGTCTTGAATTTTCCAAGGTGATTCTTTCCACAGTTATCACATAGGGAAAAATCCTTCTTTTCCCCTTCCCTTTATCCATATTTATCTCTTGCGTCCTTTTCTTCTCTTGTTTCCCTTCAAAGTCATAGGACATAGAGAATTCATTACTTATCTTATTAACACATGATAAAATTTCTTGATATGTTGATAATTCAAGTGAGCCTATTTCCCTTCTAAATGTTGGATTAATACCATGAAAGATATGATCCTTCTTACTCTTTGGATCATACATATTTCTGGAGTTCACATTTCTCCTATTGGGTGCCATTTATATATAATGGAATACACTAGGTCAGTTTATGAATTGCAATAAATAATTCCAAACATGTAAAATACCTAACACAAATTGAATAGTTTATAGATATAATACACAATCATAAATATATTTTCTTTAAAGAGGTATATAATCATAAATTTTTCATAATGATTTGTAATGAAAATGATAATTATCCAAAGAATATCCCCGGGAGTTTCGTAACCATGAGTGTTGTAGGCTCGTTGTCATGCACCAGTTCATGTTCGAGTCTAGCTCAAAGTGGTGTTTTTGGGTTTTACCCCAAGGTACATCTGTTCCAGAGCCGCCTCTACCTACTCATTTCTAGATAGGGATTTATTTTCATGGAAAACTCACAAAATCTCTAAATTACCAAAATTATAAGAAGCTATTCCATACTAATCCTCAAATTCTATCGTAGGGTAATGTGCTCTAATCAGAGTTTATCTAAATCTATATTATGTGGTTATTTCTAAACTTCCTATGATTCCAACTATAATTCCCCGACCTTAGATTCCCAGAGTTCATGAATTATTTTAATACATTGACATGATTACAAGGAATCACGTCCCGAAAGGCTGATTAGTTTATCAGACAAGGAAAATAGATTACATATAAGAAAGTAACATTTCACTTTATAACATACAACAAAAAAACAAAATCCATTGTGAATTCCATTGTTCCCTTAGCTTAACCATGAATCCCAAACATAAAACACTTCTTGGGATCCGGGGAAAATAAAACATATGAAAGGGGTGAGCTCAGATGCTCAATAAGGGTAAATTATTTAGCAAAAGCTGTAAACTTTTAAGGAAATATCTGTAAAAACAAAATCCTTTTTTATAAATAATGTTTAACATAATAGAGAAAAAATAAATCAAACATCATCACATAAACAAGCACATAGACATTCTACTATTCTAATAATCACATGTAATAACTTATTTCATAATGATGGAATTTCTAATGCCGGAAATCATTACCACATAGTCAAGGTCTTGTGCCAATAATGCAAATAATTTTTTTTTCAAAGCCATATTCCAAGATAATTTTTGGCCTCATGAGACCTACAGATGCATTGAGGTGTTGTAGCAGGCTTCACCCGTCACTTACTATGTCCACTTCATTCCTCATTTAAAAAAGTTGAAACATAACATAAACATTCGTATTAAAACTAGAATAACAAATGTAAATAATATAACCATAAACCATGAATGGTATATTAATAGATAATCCATAGTAAAAAATATCATAACTCAAGAAATACAATATGAAATATTTTATAATAAGAAATAAACCTCAATAAAAAATAATATCAAGTAAATGATGTAGACAGTTGAAAATGATGAGTAAAACTTTTTGAGAGAAATATCCCTTTTTTAAAATCCTTTAAATGCCACAAATTTATAATGGATGTAATTTATAAGAGATTTTTCAATCAAATTGTCCCATACCACTTTTACACTTTTGAAAAGAATTACCATTTCAAAACATTCTTGTCCAGATAAATAAATTCTTTAAATCATTTTGAAAACATGGACATTAATTAAAAGGATTTAGAAGGATAAATCTTTAAAACATTTAAAATGATGATCTAGTTAAATAGAACCTCACATAAAACCTTAAAAGATTCATTTTGAAAACATTTTCTTCAAATATCTGTATCGATGATAAATATTTCCCAGTAAATACTTACACATAAACAACCTCATATAATAATGAGTTTGAGGAAATAACCCTTACCTCATTGTAATAAATCGAGTCATATGAACAACAGTCAATAACCACCAAACGAATCACATAATATCATGAATATAAATATAATAATGATATTATATATCAAATGGAAGTACAAAATAAACAACATGCAATAAATAAGTTTTGAAAAATTGAAATCTCATGAAATTAAATGTGAGATAAGAAACCCCTTACCTTGAACTTTAATTTGGTCAAGGGTACATTTAACCTCTTTTATAATGACCATTTTAGGTTATTAGAATATAAAAGGACCATATTCATATTTATTATATCATACATGATTCATTTATTACTTTATACTTCCCATTTAATAATGATTTTCATGTAAAATTAACATTTCAGGTAATAACCGCTTTCTTTATCATACGTATATTAACTTTATTTCTTGACCATATCATTTTGGTCATGATATAAATACTACGAGAATATAAACCTTGATTAATATATCATATATATTTACAATATAAATATTTATAATAGATAGATATATGAAATGTAAAACACCGTTTATTGAGACGGTAGGACAAACGTACGCATAAACGCTGTTTCTGTTTTCATGTCATATTGAATGAAAGTATGAGAATAAAATATATGTAAGTATATAAATACCCACAGACATATTTTTAAATATATATATATATATATATCTACAGTATAATTTTTATTTCATATATTATAAACTTATTAGTAATATATATTTCTATAATCATCGATTAATGGTGAACATTGAAATGAATCTCATCGTGTTGTGGAGACGGTAATTCGTACGTACAGACCAGCGACCATATCATTTCCTTAAAGGTGTGGAATTTGATGGTATATTATATTTAAAGAGACATTATCAGGTTATTCTAATAATTTATATACATATTATTCATCATTATATCCATCCAAATAACGTAGTGTGGAATGACTAATTACACCACAAGGTGGAGACGGTAAGTCGTATGTACACACTCATGGTGACATTATCATTCATAAGATGGATAGAATCATGAATATAGTTCTTAAATATTTATAATAACATCAAACTATATATAATATACTAGATTTACTATTTTACAATTGAAACTACAAAGAAAGAGTAAGTGGAAGAATAAGAGAACTTGAAAGAGGGTGGTTAAATCATTACCTCTTCTTCGGGCTCATCCATTTGATTTGATCAAAAGGGCTCTATAGGTAGGATTTATGACCAATGTAACTTCTCTATAATAAAGTTAAGATAGTTTTAAGGATATTTGGTCAGTGTTTGGTCTAGAAAAATGGTTTTGGTGGTGTGAATTGGCGAGAAATGGAAGTCCCCTTTTATAAGTGGGGTGAGGGGAACCTTAAGAAAACTGAAAATATTATTTTATAATAAATTAATATTCGTTTTCTAAAGGCTCCAAAAGTAATTAATTAAATTATAAGGTGGTTATTGGTCGAAAATAACTCAAATGATAGGTTTTAGATAGGTTTAGGTCACCATATTAAACTTATCATTTAGATTTAACTCTTTGTTAAATAGTTTGACATTTACTTGGTCTCTTTGTATTTTTATAATATATAGTTAATAAACGTACTATAAAATGCCAATATATCCCAAATTGGTTCAGTAATGTCATATATATTACTAAATAAGTTTTTTGGAGGAACCCAATATTTTTAGGAATTGAATACGAATTAATAATATAATATTTGTTTTAAAAACTATTTTATGTCAATTTTGACACTATTTGGTATAACGTTTTTTATAATTTCATAACATCATTATTATATAGAAAAGATACAATTTAATAAACAATAATATTTCATATTAACCTATAAAATTAGTGGAATTTATAAAAAGTCTCAAATTACATTTATTTGGGTATTTATAATATCAATTATGTTAATATTTCATTAATAAGGTAATTGATGCATAATCATTGGGTCATAAATAAATTAAATTATACAATGTCTAAAAATTTTAAATAAAATAAAATTATGTATGAAATATTTTAATATTTCTAATGAATATTTATAGTCGAATTTATCCTATGTAGAACCCTATATTAAAAATGTTTTAATTATTAATCTTTGAATTTAACACTTTTAACTCTTCTCTGAATTAAATAATAATAAATGTCCAAATATAATCCATGTGGACCTAAAGGATCATATATTATTCCTAAGGTTGTTTTCGGTCGAATTACACTTATCTAATATAATTTGTTCATGTATTATGGTAATAATAATATCATTTTTACCTTTAATTACCCTATTTACTTTTAACCGTGGTAATAAAAGTCAAAAGTCACTATTCACCAAAAATTATTTTTATCTTATTGAACCACATTTTACCTAATGATATCAACTGTGTCTCTCGGAGTTTTAAAATTCAATTCAAAAAAGTGGTAAAATTAATTTTTAATCAAATTTTCAAATGATCATAGGAGGTGGGTAAAAGACGATAAAATTTCAACAAAATTTTTATATATCAAAACATATTATTAAATTACTCAAATTAATTACATTTAATTTATATATGTATTATGTATCTATTTTTTCCAAAAATAAATTTAAATAAAATAAAGAATTATTTTAATAAAAAGTCGGATTTAAACAATAACTCAGTGTTTTTCACAATTCCTCAAAAATTGAATGTTTTCAGAAAATTACCAAAAATTCACACTAAGAAAATATTGATATTTCTAATTTAATAATGAAGTATATTTTACAAAAATTTAAAATATAGAAGTTTCATTTACTAATTTAAAATTAATTTCCACTTTCAAAACCAAAAGATGTATTTTAAAAAAATAATAACTACCAAAAGATTGACACTTGTTTATGTCCAATTTCAACATGAAATTAATTACAATGACTCGAATTGTATTAAATAGTAAAAATATAATCTATTTATAATTCCAAAAAATTAAATTTATAATATAAAACTATAAACTATTTTTATTAAAAAAGATGTATTTATTTAAATTATAGTATTTTTCACTATTCACCCAATGATAAAAGTCATCTGAAAAACACCAAAAATTTATTGAATATAAATATTTATGTCCCTATTATAAAGAATAAGTTTATTTTGTCAAATTGAATATAAAAAAGTTTCAAATATTGGATTTAACAAGGGTTCACCATTAAAAGGCATAAAATGGCATTTTTTTGAAAAATACTTCTTTTATCTGAAAAAAGAATTACTTCTTAAATTATGTCTAAAAACTCATAATATGGATTCTAAAATTATAAGGATTATATAAAGTTCAAAATTCAGTTAATACTATTCATAACCGCTTTTGAACAGTAAGTTTGGTAAGTCGTGGTGTGCTTGAACTCGGTGTTGCGTGTAGTGCATGTTATTGAATTATTTTGAAGAAATAACATACTATGAAGACTTGGGGTGTTACAATCTAGGTTTCTAGATTTGGGGTTATTATGAAATCAAAGGTATAGAACAAAATTTTAAATTTGCGAATAATTAAGCCGTGATTTTTAAAATTTAATCTTTTATAAAAAATGTTATCTCAACTATTAAAGAATTTGTATAATAATGAAATTTAATAATAATAATCCTTGTTGATAAAATAGATGTAGAATAGTTCTTTTAATTGATTTTGAAATATATCCAAAATATATTGATATAATACCCCATCGTTAGGAAAAAAATATCTAGTCGATGGTTTTCAAAATCTAATAAGGGATCTATTGGAATTATTAAATAATCGAAATGGAATTTTTAATTGGATGTTATACCTTTAAATTATATTCTTATTGAATAATGAAAAATTTTGTATGTAAAAATATCCATTTATGGAATACTCATTTCCATTCATATTAATAATATAAAATGATTTGGAAAATGAAATAATTTATTAATGAATCTTTTATGTTCTAGTTGATTTGGTAAATAATATCCTTTTTAAATAATTTCATATGCCCCAACCAATGGAGTAATAAAAATTTGTCATTGGATTTATTTTTAAAAGAATTTAAATTATTATAATTTCAATATCGGTTTTTTTTTCAAGGGGAATGATTATTTTTATTTTTTTATTTTAAAATATTCAAAAAATTAAATTTAACTTTAGAAAACACCATATATTTGGATTAATTGGATAATCACAGGGTTTGAAATTAATTGGAGGAGTAACAAATTTCATTAAAAATAAAAATGGGGAATATTTTAATTTAATAAATGTGTTATGTTATGTGATTAATTACAATAATAACTTTCACATTTATCACTCAATATATAATCTTTATAACCTAAATCTACTATTATGAATCACATGAGTGTTTTCCCACATGGCAGTGAATGAGTTCAATGCAGATATCTAGTTATAAATATGGAATTAATAATTTCATATGATATTTATGGAACAACTATTATTTTTTAACTATCATATCTTATATACCTTTTTACCTTCTAATCTATTGCAAAATGTTAATGTCGCTTGTGCGTATGTGTGGACTACTCCGTCAACAAAGTGATGTGATAAATTTTTTAATTATGTTTTACATATATGGAAATAAAGATAAATTTAATGGATATATTTGATATAATAATTATTCATTACAGATTAATTATTAATCACCTTTATTTCATTCCATCTATCAAAAAGTGAAACTAACATTCATCTGTACGTACAACACCTCGATAGGTCTCATGAGACAAATAAGTTGTCCAAATTAATTGGATATTTACTGATAGTTTTATACTATCATGGCGTAAGGTCTTGATGGTAGAGATATCATAGTGTATGAGATTAGGATGTATAGTATGAATTTCCATCATTGAGAATTTAGTTATTATTATCAATGAGATTATTGCATTGATATTATCCACAGATTCATTTTATACCCAAATTGATTATAAAATAGTGGGTGTTTCCATATATTTAACTTGACATATTGATTATTCTTTATTTACTAATGATATATTCCATTTTACATAACCTTTACTGATTATTTTATCTCACCCTTAGTTTTTTTATTTCCCTATTTAATAAAGAAAAAAAATCCATGAATCAGTTTTAAGGATAATTTTTTTTATTTTGTTTGTTTTTATTTTATAATTCCAATATAATATGAGAATCATATATATGTTTAGTTTACCAATTCTACTAAACTGATCGATGTTGTGTGGTTAGAAATATTATATCAATTCTAATGTAATAATGTATACATCATCTCTAGGTTATTGGAGTTGGGGTTGTTACAGTTTTTTTTAGAGAATGGTTTTTAGAATCTCTGGGGATTTGATTATAAATAATCACAGCTAAAATGAGAATTGTGATAATCTATTATATTATTTGAGATTTCTTACTATTAAATTGATATTATATTATGGATAAATAATCATGATGATTTTTTTTCAATCTCAGTGTGTTCCATTATTTTGTGGGAGATCATACCTAAATAAAGAAAATCAATACCCATGGTAAATGTAATTATTTTCTATAGCACACCAAGATTTTTTGAAATGTTTTTTTTTCAAATAAATTTAACCATTTTTAAAATATTTTGTTTCAAAGAACAAAATGTTTATTTTTAATTAAATTAAACACAATGTTTATCTTTTTTTTACATGAAATTATATTAATATCTCATGTTCCTCACAGCACAGAGTTTAAAAAAAACCTGAAATACTATTAAAATATTATTATTTAAATTGATAATTATCTCATAGACATTGTAATGTAAGGGATGAACATTATTAACTAAATTATGAAAATATATGGTTTAATAATTTATATAAAATTAAGTATATTTTTTTGTATAAATTATAAATTAAAATACAATATAGTAGAAAATAAATATTATATTTTTCTGAAAAACTATTTTTAGACTCAAAAACGCGTTTCACCACAATATATTAAAAAAAATAAATTTTATTGATTTGTTTTAATGGAATTTATATATTATATAATCAATAATATTATTAAGATTCATCTTATATGTTTTATGGACATGAGATATGAATAATCCCAATTTTACACTTAAAACTATATTTTTCTAAAAATCTGTTTTGTCTCCTTTTTCAGGCTTATTTTAAAATTATTTATTTTCCATTCATAGAATTTAGTTTAAAAAAATAATATTCATTTTTTAAATAATCATTATGAAATTGTATTATGGTGATTTTATTTAGTATTTTGAATGAAATTAAAATTTTCATTGAATAGGGAAAAATACTAGTTTTTATTAATAATTTTCATATATTTCAAAGCATCTAAAAACATTAAACCTATTTTAAAATGGTTTTAAATGAAAAAGTTATTCATATATAAATATATTAATCCAATTTAGGTCATTATATTCAATTTAATTTTTAAATTTGTTATATAATCTTTTTAAACTTCTGAAAATTTTCTCTTTGAAAACCCGCTTTATCATTACATCTACAGAATTTAGTTTGAGTTATAATTTTCTAATAGAGTGAATTTTTCTTTAAAAAATGGATTATATATTTTTAATCTTGATTTTTTTTAATATCTATTATTTTTGACATAATATTTTATCATAATTAATAGAAAAATCCATATAAATTATTTACCATAGCTAAGGTAACAATAGGTTTACCAAGGGGTTAAACGAAAATGATAAGGGTCAAAAATAACCCAAAACATTACCAAGTCCCAATTTATGTCTATATATATATATATATATATTATTGTCTCTATAATTATCTATCTTGGATCCTTTTGGAACTTTAAAATCATGGGTACACCTTTTGGTTTTCAAAAAGTACATGTGTGTCACTCACCTCGCTAATAAAAGGCCACCACCTATCCTCTTATATTAACACATTAAAAAATAATTGGTTCATCCAATACCTACCCAAATCACTTACATGCATCCCATATATCATCCTATATTCCATAGTTTTTTAACACCTAAATCTAAACCACTAGGTCCAAGAAGGAAGGTTTGATGACCCCATGTGTACCACCCCATGCACAAGATGTTGCCGACTAGCAGTTAGGGTCAAAATACACAAGTGGGGAGACTATACCATAGGTAACATGTCATTGATAATGATAATAATTGAAAATAAAAAAAAAATTGTAATAAATAATCAGAGTGAAATTGAGAAACTTCATATGTGACATAGATATAAAAAAATAATTCCTAAAGTGATAAGCTTTTCCAAAGAATAAGTAACAGGTAAATATAAGAAAAATAAATAAAGAACTTATGGGGTAATACATATTTTATACTTGTAGGCTCTATATCTAGAACCACCACTCAACTATCCAACATAGGGACCTTTTCCTTCAGCAGATCTCTAGTCATGAAACCTATATGCGCACCAAAATATCCAAGTGGGTGTGAGTACAAGACTCATTAGAAAACCCACAGTGCATCTTTTACATAATTTAAAAATATATATTACAGTTTACATCATGTAATTATTAAATACTAAAAAAATAAAAAATAAATTCTGAGTCCTCATGAACAAACTAATATGTGTCAATCCTCAGCCCCACTTGCTTCAGATCATTGATGGTAAGGATGTAGAGAAGTTACACCTCTATAAACGTAACCTCGCTCAACACACATAGCTTGTGGTTGTCACAAGAACATTTCTTGTTACCCCATGTCAAATTCTAACCCCCACCTTACTGGTGTTTTTTACATGTACATTGCACGTTCTTTCAAGTCGATATCGAGCCCACTTAACCTTTTAGTCACTAAAGAACCAAATTCATAAGAAACCATGTTTTATATTTTCAAACAAGACAATATGATTTCCACTCTATAGATTTATCTTCTCCACCTTTAAGGAAATTTGGACTGTTTCAGGTTGTGTAAATGGAACCTCATGCTCTCCCCTCAATACGGGTAGCCACACCCACCTTTACAGACCGTAGAACCAAAAAACTACCACCCTAAAGGATCCACTAAAGTTTCTTGGTACATGTAACAAAATTACACATGATATGAAAAAAAAAACAGAAAATATATGACATAGTAATGAATGATAAGACACAGTAGGATCAATGTCATTGTAATCACACATAAACTTGTAAGCCCATAGCTACTAACTCACCCATGTGCATCTCGGAACAAGCTTGGGTTAGTCCAGTATAAACATCATATCATGAAAACATAATTTATACAAGGACCACAATGGTAACAAAACTCATATCTGAAAAGTAATCAAAGAAAATGGAAAGGATAAATCACATAGTGTGGTTCAAAATATATAGTGGAATCCTCAAAAGTCAAGAATAACACCTCATGATCCTTATTATCATAGTTGCTAAAACATCAATGTTTTAAATTGAAAATAGTCTCTAGAACCAAACCTATTTATTTTATTTCAAAGAGACAAAAATTTTAAAATTGATTATACTTTCTCTCTCTTGGATAATTTCTAAATTATCATTCTTGGCCAGTGCATGCACTCATAATTTTCTCCATAAGAATAATTTTCTTCAGATAATTTCTTATAAAATATCATTTTATAATTATCTTGTTATAATTTCTGAGAAATTAATATTTTATATTTATCTCTTTATGATTTATCACAAATTATTCTTTTTTAATTATTTAACAAAAATTTATTATAAATTATCCTTTTATATTAATCTTTTAATTATTATCATAAATTATTCTTTTATAAATATATTTTGACAATTTTTAATAAATGGTCCTCTGATAAACTCACAATAAACATTTAAAAATTTAATAATTTTTAATTTATAATTAAAATTTATTATCATCTATCCGTTTTATAAATTATCACTTGATAAATTCATATGATTATCCTTCAATATTTTTTAGTGTATAAATTTTTCTTTTGATAATATTGAAATTATCATTTGATAATTTTAATAATTATCCTTTAAAAAATATAAACTATCATTTGATAATTGTTAATAATTATCATTTTATTATTATAATAGAATATCACTTTATAATTTTTGTGATTATCCTATTAAAAAATAGATTTCATTATTTTATTAATATAATTTAATTCTATTATTTGGGTTATAACATTAGATAATTTTTTATAAATGTCATAGGATAATTTTTATAATTGTCATTTAATAATTTTCATAGAATTCATCATTGATAAATCTAGTTTTTATCATTTATATTAGATTCATCTGTTTTTTCCATGGGTTAAGAAATTTTTTTATGGAATATAAATAAGTAATAAAAAAATCCTCAACCGCATTGCGTAGAGGGAATCATTTGACCTAGAAGTGGATATTCAATATGATTGTTGTATGTTCTCCAATAATTAGAAAAGAATGTTTGACATCGCTTGGAGTCAATGGGGTCAACCAACAATGAAGGACAAATGTTTTGGCTATTTAAAACCTAAAATAGAAACATTTAATACCCAACTTTTGAACACAAAATTTAATCTATGAGTAACTAATAATTAATGGCGTATGGTTTTAAGTCACCCCATCAATGCCTTGAAAGATGAAATGGATAAAAAATTGTTGGAATGGTGTTTTCTAAAAGAATATTCATCAAAAAATTGAGGAAATGTGTAACGTGGGAAGATAGAAACAAGAAAACTAAATTTTATAAATTAAATTCAGAATAACAATTTGATAAAAAAACTTAAATAACCTAAAATAATTGTGGTCTGACCAAATGACCAACATATGAAAAATTTATGTCCTTCATAGGGTAAACATCATATCATATACCAAAAAGGTGGTCTTCTATTACTGATATTACGCATCATTTCATATATTTTCAGTTATTTTTGGAAAAATATATAATAATTAAATTAAAAAATTTATCCTCACATGAGATTTTACCAAACATCTGAGGCCGAAAATTTTTATGTCATTATTCTGTTAAACTTTTAATTTTAGACCTACCGATGGTCTCATAATTTATACATAGTTCACTATTTGGGAGATAATCAATCATTTTGAAAACATCATGCACATGCAATATAATATATTTAATATTTTTATTTTGTCTATGTCGAGCCTCTATGGGTCTCATAATCTCTCACTATCTTTGAACCTAACTCCAAAATTATTTTATAGAATATTATAAGCTGTTAACTAGGCTTCTTCACTTACACAGAGCCTTTATATCATCTATTAAGTTATTGTTTTTGGAAAAATACATTTTCATATAAAAACCCATAAATTATTATCAATGAATATTTTTTTTTGAATTTAATAGTATATGATATTAAAATTATACCCCCTCTATCAAATTCTCATCCCAGACATGCATATCTAGTGGTCTCTCTTGAATAACTCATACCACTGAGTTTTAACACTAGAACTCCACTTCCATGTCTCCTCCTAGAATTTTCCATACTTCCCTAAGATTCGGACATGTGGTACCATCTTCTTACAGATGACTCTCTCACTCCATCCAAATATCAGCATCATATTCTCCACGCATTATGAATCTAGTTCCAACTCAATGTCCATTCATTCTATAAAAAACATAGGATTTTATTTGTACCTCTGAAGCTGAGAAATGTAGACCACATCTTACATTCCTCAACAATATCGAGAAATTTTTATAATATATGCCACTATACCCAAACATTTAGTGTTCTCAAAGTGTCTCACAAAACATGGAACTAGATTTTTAATCATCCTCAGATGTTTATTCCCCAATAGAGGAGTCACTCATTAGAAAAACTTGATAGCCCACAAAAAACATCAAAGGTCTCCTCCTATTATTTTTATATGATCCTTCATTTCTTTGATCGGTGATCAACCTCTTCTATATAAGCTAAACTCTCTCAAAGTTATCTTAAACCACGTGAATTCCAACAGCTGTTGTCTCACACTCCTCAGGCCAACATAGTGGTGAGAAACACTATCTCCCATAAAAATCCACTTAATGTGATAAGGCTCGGTGTTCATCCCAAGCTCTATAGATGTCTAGGATGAATGCTCAATGAATATCCTCATATATGTATTTATTCTACTCAAACCATCTATAAGTTAGAGGATGGTATATTTTGTTCAATCATAGATAAGTCCCTTATCAATCACTCACATATGGAAATAATAATTAAAAATATCTCATATATTAGGGTTCCAAATCATCTTTCAATGGTTTATAATAGAATGTTAATTTATGGAAATATAACTCTACTGATATGTCACGCCGAGAAACATGTCACAGATATAATAAAATCACTAGTATTAGACATAGAAGAAGATCAAAAGACAAAGTTCAATATCATTCCTTTTATAGTAACATGTACCTTATCACCACCTACTAGTGTGTGATCCACTGTATAGACATATACAACCTCATCCCTAGAACCATATCCACGAATCTCCTATGATTCCACCCAATGATCCTGCTAATGTGGTCCTCGACCGAATCCATGGACCCTTGACAGTGTGTTCCATGATCCTCTATGGAATCATATCCTCATGGATCTGGATCAACACTGTCAAATATGTACTTTCTTGTAACATTTTTTGTAATGGTTGTGAGGTTATGGTAATAAATTATCATAATAACCAACCTCTTCATAATTGAAACATTACAAAAATCATTATTTCACTAGAGGTGTTATCAATACATTTCTCTTCCTTGGATAGTTTCCACCACTCTAGTGTAAAACCTCAGCCTTTCTATTCCTTCTTATATATGTTTTATTGGAATTTATATATTAATTGGTAGGTGTCCTGCAAATCTACCCCACCCCTCCCATCATATCTTGACAATTGAGTCCTTTTTAAGTATCTCCACGAGCCATGTTTCATGGAAAATAAAGACCATTAAACTCTACCAATGTTTTCTGAGATCATGGGTACAAAATGGTTTCATTGTACCTAAATGGAATTCTTCAATGAAATGTTTTGAATTTGGTCGAAGTCAAACGTTCAAATATTCCTGAAATTTTCACCATACCCCATCACCGATTGGAAGGTTCAATAATGATGAAATCTTCTAGTTCCATCTTCAAGACATTTGGTGTCTCAGTGAGATAGAAAGAATACTCGATAATTCACATCCAATACATCGCATCCTTTGGCCTACCAATTACCTAAAAGGATAGAGGATATAGAGTATATAAGTCTATAACATAACCAACCATGGAATTTGTGGCTAGACTCACAACTGGAGTTAGCCTACTACATGTTCCACTTGGACAGGTGTGGAGAGGTGCTCAATTGAATTCTGATTAGCTGGTGGTCTCACCAAATATCCTATATGTGATATATCAACATCATGAAGGACATTAACATATTACGAAGTAATGAGTCTATGTACCACACATGGTTTTCCAAGGAGTATACACTCAACCAAATGAATAACCCTTATAGAAATAATCCTTGTCTTTATCACTACAAATTAATATAAATAATTATATATATATTAACACCACAACATTCATATTTTATTTAATTAAATTCAATATATAAATATCATATAGAGTTTCAGTAGATATATCACTGAAGGAAAATATGTCGAACAGATTGTGAAAAGCAATGAATTTAATTAAAAAACTATTTTGGAGAAGAACAATAGTTATATATATGGTATGTGAACCTACATTTGTATTCATGATTTATGAATTCATCAAAAATACCATAAATCACATATTAACATAATATTCATCACTTAAGGTAATTTTAATCAATGGTCATAGAAATAAATAATTACCCTCACTTTATGGAAGCTCTATGGTCTAATATGTAGTGTTTTCCAGGCATTGAAAATGTTCTTATACCCAAGTCCCAATGCCTTATCTACTATATACCATATCCCAAATAGAGACAATATATGAAAAAAATTTATAGAGTGTTGATTATAAGACCCTAACCTTGAGATAAGGAACATACTAGTTTTAATTGTTGGTTTTTGGAAGGATTTTAGGGAGCAGAATAGGCCTCGCGGGTGTTTCAGGGGCCCGAGGCACAAGAAGGTCAGAAAAATTGGCCAATATGTTGTGATAACATGTATGTTTCATGATTATTAGTAACCATTTTCAATAATCATGTTCCTTGTTGTAGGTTGTTCATAGTTCAGAAAAACCATGTAGGGTGCCCCATGAAACTGTGGGTCTTGTGTTCTACTTGGTTAGTGGTGAAGTCCAAGCCTCTATAGGGTTTATAAAACTATGCGGGTGTCTATGAATACAATGATACTTGGTTTACACTTGGATAGTGTGAACCACATGTTTGGCACATAGTTTTTAAAACCATGTGATTAAACCCTTCGCCTCATTAAAATATGGTTTTAATCATTTTCCCTCCCTATCCTTTTTCTTTCTTCCAAACATTTCTCCCCCATTTGACCCTATTCAACCTAGGTGATGAACCAGAAGCTTCATATTCCTCTATAGGAATTTATCTTTTTATTATAGTCCATTTGGAGAAATTTGGTTGTGAATGAAATATTCGGGTGAGTCTAAACCACTTCTCCTATCCTTTTTCTAGATATAGGGATATTATAATTATTCTACTTCTTAGGAAACAATAAAACCCTCTAATTTTAGGTGAATTCTAATATTGGGCTTTAATTGTTGTTTGAGTTTGAATCGAGGTGGAGGCTAATCAAGATTTATTCAACAATAATGAGGGAGGTGTTCTCTAAGATTTTACCCATATCTTGAGGTGTTATATGTGTATGTAGTTGTAATCCTTCACTACCTTTCTTTGTTTTGATGTCATGGGTTAAGGAAATTAATTGTTACATTATATTATGTTGTGAGACCCCTAGTTAACCCCAATGGGTATGTTGATGATTTGAGAATAAACCTAGGTCTACCCATGGAATGTGTCAAAACCTTATGAAATTGGGAATTAAATTCATGAATGTCAAAGACATAGGAAATATGAAGGCAGATGGGTTGTAAATTGTAATCGGGTATGACGGTTTTCATAAGGTGTAAATTAATTTGATCACATGTTTTATTTTTCAAAATTCGTATGGGGCCTCTGAAATGGGTTAAATATTTTTTCAATCCATTTATGGGGTTTAAATGAGTAATATAATGTTTTGAAGTGGGAATGATAAGGTTCTGGCTTCAAGGTGATTTAGAAACTGGTTTTCTTTATAGATTTCAAATGATTATTTGATGTGAGGGAGTTATTTCCATTTTGTGAAAGTTCATAAATTATTAGTTTATATAGTTAGAAATAGAAATTAATGACTTGGTAATGGTTTAGTTTTTCTAATAGGAATACCCATTTTATCTTAAAGGGTTCCTTCAAGATGATTTCAAATGAGAAAATTTATTTGTGTGTTATTGTTGAATTATGAAATGAAGATGACGTTAATTGTTGTTTAGTGGATAGTACAAAATAAGGGATAATATTTTTGATTGTATTAGGCATGAGAATGATAAATGGGTTAATTGGGGTAAGGAATATAGTTGCGAATGTGTAAATGGTTTAAGGCATGATGATGAACTATGTGTTGAACAAATAATGAATTGTTGATATAATGTGTGTATTAATTTGAGAATGGTAGTGATGTTATATATATGGAATATAAATTAATAATTTTGTGAACATTGATTGTTTTTATTTGGGGGTAATTGTAATTTATTATTTATTCTCATGGTTCGAGTTAGACCGATGATCTAACCCCCCCCCCCCCCCTTAATGCACAGGTTAGGGAGAGGACTGAGGCTATATACACCTAATGGTTTCATTTGATGAGACTACATATACTGAGGCACCAAGGTTTGTGTAATAAAATTATTTGTGAAATGTTTTACACAGTAATATAGTGAATTTTATTTATCCTCATATTCAAAATAGTTTATCAGCATATGACATACAATAATTGATGAAAATTCAAAATCCATTTGATAAATGATGAAAATGACTTCATTAAACCTTTTCAACTAGTGGCTCTAGGGTATGTTGACAAAATTTTAATTAGTGAAGGCCCATTGTGATTAATATTATGTAACACCTTATGTTATGTTCCATAATACTAGTGTGACCAGAGTTTGTTAGTTGATTTTTTTCCAATAAACATAATGGATAAATGGTTACTTTGTGTTTTTCTAAAATGGTGAGTATGTCCCTTTTTGTTTCAATGTTAATTTTATTACACTTTCTTAATTGAATTCATTTTTTTATACACTTTTTATTAATTTATAAATGTTTGGTTGTGGCCTACTGAGTTGTACCGACACCCTGCTCAGGTCACCATGGCACTTGGGTACCCGAGCAGATGTTACTTGTCTTTAGGTACATGTTCAAGACATATACCTAGTCTCCTGTTCTTTCATGGGATATTGTCTTGTAACATGAGATATAAGGATTGTGTTGGAACTTGTGTCCATGAATGGTGGTAATTTATTTGTTTTGTTTTGGTGATTTTATCTGTACGACTTCCTAACATTTAGTGTATTCGTCATAATGTTATCTCATGTGGTACATGGTTACTTGTTTGATTTTTTCATATGCCTTTCCATTATTGTAACTATAATATATTAAATTTATTAATGTGGCATATGTTGTTTCTTAACAATGATGAATTTTTATAGTCTCCCTAGTCTTTTCTTTAGACCTGTCTTACTAGTCAACATCCTCTTTCATGCGAGTAGGAGCACCTAAGGTCTTGTGATGACCTTGCTGGGGGAACCAAATATAGTGTCTATCAGGATGGGTACATTACAAAGTTTTATCAAGTTGTTGTATTTTGTCTTAAAATTTGTGCATGGTATACGTGATACAATGATATTCTCAAGGAATTTTAATGAACTTTTTCCATGGTTCCTAGAGCCCCACTTGCGAGGGAAAACCCAAGTCACCAACGGTGGGAATTGAGGTTCTATTTTTGGCTTTTATGGTCGATTGATACTTACACCTACATTGGTACACATGGATGTTATTTGATTGTATTATGAGGTTTTATCTCTTGGTCAATATGGTAAGAGAGGGTTTATTAGTCCATTCATCATTCTAGAAACATGTGTCTGATAGTACATCCATATGATTCCTATGATTGGTATTTCCTTGGGAATCACATGTTAGTAATGTGATTTCTTCTTATGATGTAATCTTTTGGATCATTCCATGAAATGGTCATTAATGAAAATGTTTTGAAACATTAATTTGAATAAATCATTTATTTTTGTAATTTTTTATAAATTTTTTTTTTGAAATTGTAAATGCTTAGGTTTTGAAATGGAATGTTTTGAAATTTTTGGAAAAGTGAATACCAAGTTTTTAAATCATATATTTTAAATTAACGAGGGAAATGGGATAATAATAGAACTAATAGGTACACAAAAAATGGGTTCCTTTTATTATTCTGTTTTAATCCAATGTATGGGTGGTTTGGGTAGTGAGAGTGCCTTAGTTTTGAATAATTGGGTTATGTGATGTGATACCTATATGGTTTGGATATGCCAGTTAATGAAATGATACATTTCCTGTCCTTGGTTTGGTTGTAACATTGATGTTTTCAAAAGACGCTTGTTAATGTGGGCACAATTAATGTTGCGGGTTCATACCTTGTGAGTTGTGTTTGGACACTAGAGTGGGTGTTTTGATCATGGTTTGAATGTATATGTGCAAGAATCTTTGGTTTGGAACCTACAATGAATGGTTGTTTTGTTGTATTAGATATAGTGTACTTCAAAATGGGGGTAGGAGGGCCGTCTGTGAGTAGTTAGTTGTTTGAGCTATGAGGTGTATAGATCAAAGGGAGAGCCAGTGGAATTTTATTGACATGTATCCATCTTAGGGAGTTAGTATCATTTAACCTTTGAGGTGACTCGAGATAGTGGTCGATCAGGTTATGGGTGCTTATTCGTACATGAGGCACTAGTTAATATTTTTAACTATGTTAGTGGAAATCAGGGAGTGATTCCTAGTGCAGGATTATCCTATAAGACTATTTGAAAAAGTATAATAGTATTAGGGGTACAAATCAAGTTTTTTATGAGTGTTTAAATTTAGGTTAAATATAGGTCATGACATAGGGAAGGTAGCCAGTATTAAAAGTTCCCAAGAATATGAGCGTGTGTGGGTGATTCAAAAGTGGAAGCTATGCATGGTTGGTGACATCTATTTTTTGGTAAAATTTCATGGTAATACCTGATTTCGTTTTTCAAGGAGGCACATCAGTGCTTGTAGTAGGTCTTAATGGTGTTCGTGAAGGGTGGGTTCTTTTAAAGCCCCGACCCTATGATTTTTTAGTTTTTGGTGTGGAAATCTATGATAGTTTGGGACATACAAGTAAAGGGTGGTCATAGCGGGAATATAATTTTTACCGTATAGGTGACATCGGGGAGAGGGTGGGATTGTTGTGTGAATTGTTGAGTTATCAGAGATTAACATGGAGAATTCCCTGAGTCCAATGAGGCTGACAAAAAAGAGGCATGGTTAGCAGTGTAATCAAGAGTTGGGCGTTGCTCGGGTGATGTTGGACTCCTGTTAAGTAGAGTTAGGTTTAGTGTATGGTTTCATAAATCAACGAGACTTCAAAGGAACTCATTTTGTATGGATTTAATAATTCCTTGGGAATCCTCAATGTTGTTTGGTAGTGGTAAATGGGTAGTTGGGGATAATCACCTTTTGTTTTCTTTGAAACCAGTGTGAGAAGAGCTTGCTATATGAGATACCAGTTGGTTTTGGATATGTTTTATGATATGTTAATGGGGAGAAAATCCTTCTATTTTTGGTAGATCAAATTGATTATATAGTGGGAAGGGACATAAGTGATGAATATTTTTCCGTAGCTTTATTCAGTGAATTATTATCATATGTTTAACTACTGACGATCATTTCCAATAACATGACATCTGCCTGGGTATGCTGAGAGGGATTTTGATTTACCCCAAACTACCTAAAAGTGATTTGGTTTTATATAGGTACTTTCATTGGTGACACTCATGGAGAATTATATGTGTAGATGGATGGTGATAAATATGCCATTTACCATTATGGGTGAGGTCCTCGGGATGCACTGAATATTGGATAATGAAGATGATGTTGTTCTCAGAATCCAAGAAGGGGTAGAATTTGGTGATGTTTTGTTTTTTAGGGAATGGCTATATGACATCATCCAACTTTTGTGGTTCAGTGTTTGGTCGAAGTATAAACAATGGTGGTTGGAACTTTTAAAGGAGTTTTATGACAATGTCACACATAAGGTTGGTAGTATTATGTTAGTCAAGGATGTGTGGTGAAAACTTTGGAGAAGATGTGTTGGTATCGGGGTGTCAGGGAGAAGCATGTAAGGGATTTTTTTCTATCCTTATGGAAGGATAGATGGTCCTTGAATGTGGTGGTATAAAAAATTAAGAAATGGATTTAGGGTCGGGCCTGTAATAGAGGTGATGTATGTGGTCAAATTAGAGATATTCTAGTGGTAATTGTTATGTTGAAAATGGTTGATGAAGCAGAAGATACTATGGAGATGAAGATTCTACGAAGGTTGAGAATGGACTTCGGTTGGTGCATGTAGGTGATGCAGGTATACATTAAGTGAGAAGGCATCATGCCCGAGTAGAGGGTTCACATTCTAATAGGGGATGTTTGGAGCTGTCATAGGGAGTCAACTAACATGACCCAACCCAAATGATTTAAAGGGAATGGATGTGGTAGGCTGTGATCTGCCTCTTGTAAATACTAGATTTATAAATAAACCCTTATAGTGAGGATGAGTTTTGAGGAAGAACCAAGTATTCCATGGTTGAGATATGGATGTGAAAAATGTGATCAATCCATGTAGTTTCCCCGAGAAGGATGAATGCCATATTTGGGTGAAGTTTTGGGGTTGACTGGGTGTGGTGAGTTGGAAAATGAATCATAAAATTTTCAAAGGAGAAATTGAGTTTTTCATTCACTTTTTGATTATAATGTTCTCCAAATCATGAAATATTGTTTGTGGTGGAATGTGTGTTTTGGGGAAACCATATCGGGTGAGTAATTCGTTAATGTAATGTCTAGTGTTTCAAGTTGGATGATCTTTTGTATGATCCATCATTGTTTACCTGTTTTGGTGGTAGTAGTTGGATCTGGATTTACACGTTGAGTACCTTGAGGTGAAGGTTATGCTTAGGTTGTTCTTTGGATGTTCGGAAATGGAGTGAGGTCATTGGGTCTCAGGTTGCGAATTGATATAGGTTAAGAAATTTTTTTGGAATATTTATTTTCCTTTTTTGACACTTGTCTTGGTCACCATTAGAATTTGGTAAATTAGGTGATATTACAACTACTGATTTGATCCATGAGTATGGGAGAGGATTGGACCGGAGGTATCCTGATTGGCTCTCCATAGGGTAGTGTCAGGCCTTTATCTGTATCCTCTTGTGTAGTGGTACAATAAAATTACCTAGTCTTTCCTCTTGTGTTTTCTGATTTTAAGGATGAGTTGAGGTGGATGTTCATTTTAGGGGAATCATGTTTTTATAGTGGATCATGGTAGGGTAAATGATTTCGGGTAGGACCTTTTTTTGGTTTGAGTGTGGTTACAACATGGACGAGTTCAGGGAAAATATTGAAATATTGAAATGTATAGGTGGACCCATGGCCTGATCCTTGGCCATGGGGCATAGTGATGAATGGGAAGTGTATGTCATGGATGATCCATTATAAGGTGGGGACATTGTAAGACCCATTCCATGAGATGCGATTAGTGCCGGTTTGATTTTATGGTTTCTAGAAGGAATTTGAGGAGTATAGCATTCATCAATGGTGTTCTAGAAGATCATGGCTCAAGAAGGTTGGAAAGGGGGTCTAATATGTACTGATAGAATCTTTGGAGCTCAGTTAGTAGTATCCATGCACCATAATCATGTGTCATGTTTAAGGGTGTGAAATGTTGGTAAAAACCATGTAGTGTGTCCCAAGGAACCATGCGGATTTGTGTTCCACTTGAGTAGTGTTGATCACACGACCACCATATGGTTTTTAAAATAATACAGGTGTCTAGAAAAACCATGCGTCTCAGTTTCATCTTCGATTGAGGGAACTACATGGTTGGCACATCATTTTTAAAATCGTTCATCAAAACTCTATGCCTCATTAAAAGTTGTGTTTTATCATTTTCACTCTCCATAATTTTCCTTTATTCCCCAATTCCCCCCCCCCATTAGACCCCATCTAGTCTAGAT
The DNA here is from genome assembly GCA_963277665.1 of Viscum album. Lineage (NCBI taxonomy): Eukaryota > Viridiplantae > Streptophyta > Magnoliopsida > Santalales > Viscaceae > Viscum > Viscum album. The sequence goes on from OY728141.1 coordinate 225,213,958, forward strand.
AATGAACCACCATCCACATCGTCCACCATGGGTGTTTCTACTTCAATTATTGGCCGTTTGGAGAGCTTTTGGGTGTAGATTGAAGATCTGGTTGATTCTAAACCTCCTATCATTTTTTTCAGATTAGTGCTTGTAGAATTTTTCTAATTCTTATAAAACCCTATAACCGTCTCTTTTACAGTGGATTCTATATTGGGTCTTTAATGTGTGTTTGAGTTCAAATCAAGGGTGGGGTTTATTCAAGCGATTGTTAGTGATCATGAGGTAGGTGGTCTTTATGATTTTCTCATAGTCTTAGTATGTTATTTTTGTATGTAGTTGTTCTAATTTGATGCCTTGTTGTGTTTTGATTTATTGGGATAAGTAATGAAATTTTGGCCTTATATTGGGTTGTGAGACTACACACAAACCCAATTAGGTTGGTTAATGATTCAATACTAAACCCAAAAATACCCAGGGGTGTGTCGTATCCTTTAAAATGGTTAAATAAACTGATGAATGTCAATATAAGGGAAATATGCAGGCCAATGGGTTGTAAATAGTAATCGTGCATTTCGGTTTGGATAAATAGTAAATTGAGTTGACCACATATTGGATTTTATGAAATTCCTATGGGGACATTGAAAATTTTTAAATAATTTATTTTTTGGATTTTGATACTGTTATGGTTTTTGAATGAAGAATATGACTTTTTTAAGTGGGGAATGTTTTAAATGAAGGAATTGGCCACAAGTTGATTTAGAAATTGGTTTTATTTATAGATTTAAAATGATGGAATTATCTCCCTTTTTATGAAAAGTCATAAATTATTATTTGAAAATGATGGAAATGGAAATAAAAACCTTAAGGTATGGTTTAGTTATTCAGATAGGGAGATCTATAAATTTTTAAAGGGTGGATTTGAGATGATTTTAAATTATTAAATTTATTACTATGTTATCATTAAATTGTGAAATGAAGTGTATATTAATTGATGTTAAGTGGATAGTATAGCATAAGGGGGTATTTTTTTGATTATCTATGTCATGATAATGATAAATGGGTAAATTGGGATAATGAATGTAAATGAGAATGTGTAAATCAGTTAAGGCACGATAATGACCTATGTTTTGAATAAAAAATGAATCGTGGATATTATGTGTCTATTGATTTCATATTGGTTGTGATGTGATATATTTGTTATATGAATAAAAAGTCATATGCAGATTACATGGTATTATGTGTGGGGTATTGAACTCATGGACTTATGCCCACGAGTCAGGATAGTTTGAAACTCTAAACCCAACCCCATTTAATGCAAGGGTTGCGGATAGGACTGAGGCTCTATTCCCCTAATAGTTTTATTTTATGAAACTACTGGGAATGATGCTCCATGTTAAGTGTGATGAATTTTTTGGTGAAATGGTTAACCTATTGAGATAAATAATTTGATTTATCCCCTTATGAATAATACTCATACATCACATTCGCAGTGTAATTGATGAAAATTCCTAAACCAAGGGTTAAATGATGAAAATGATGTATGTAAAACTTTTCAAATTGTGGTTATGGGGTATGTTTATAAAATTGGGATTAGTGAAGGACCCATGTGATTAAGAGGATGTAACCCATTATATTATGGCTTAGACTGCGAGTGTGACAAGAGTTAGTTAGTTGATTGGTTAACCATAGAAAGACAAATATATAAAATGGTTAATATATGTTTTTCTAAAATGAGAGATATATCCCTTTTAATTTCTATATTAACTTTATTTCACTTGTTTAGTTTCATACACTATTTTATAGATTTGTTATTTCAATATAAACAATTGGGAGAGGCCTACTGAGTTATAGTCACACCATGATCAGGCCACCATAACACTTGGGTACGAGAGAATATGTTACTTGTTTTTAGGTGTGGGTTCATGATAGGGACCTGGTGTCTTGTTCTTGCATGGGTTGTTTGGTTGGATCATGGTATATGCAGATTGAGTTGGGACTTAGTCCATTATGGGGTGTATTTTGGTAGTTTTTATTGGTATTTTATCTATATGACTTCTTAACATTTAGAGTCGTCATCATACGTTAACTCTTGTACTACATGGTTACTTGTTGGAATTTTTTATGTCGTCAGTTTATTATTCCTCGTATTTTGTTATATATGTTGATGTCACTTCTATTCTGGATTAACTTCAATAAGAAAGTATAGTATTCCTGGTTCTTTCATTAAACCCACGTTGCTAGTTGGCACCCTCTAGTGTATGGGGAGGTGTGCCTATGTTCATGTAATGACTAGGCATGGGGTACTAGATATACAGGACACATGTCTTGGGATGTTACCCTGATCCTTTGTTACAATTTTTGAACATCCTAACCCAAACCACTTGGTCTCGTTCGTAAGGATACATGACCTCATGTGTGCCTCCCCATATGCAAGAGACTACTGACTGGAAGCAAGGGCCTAAATATGATATTGGGGATACTATACCCTCTCTATCGTGTCATCGTGAAAGATAAAAATGAAAAATAATAAAAAATGAATAATGAATCAATGTAAAATGAGGAAACTGAAAATGTGAAATATATATATATATATATATATATATATATATATTCTCTAAAAGTGGCAAGGATTCCCATAGTATAAGAAGAAAATAAATACCAGACAAGTAAAAAACAAACTGTTGCAGGGTACTCTGATGTCTACCCAAGTACACTCTATCTCCAGCTCCACTACTCAACCACCCACCATAGGTCCCTTTACCGTCTGTGGATATCTAGTAAAGAAATCTGAAAGGGCAATGAAATGCCCGAGTAAGGTGTGAGTATAAGACTCAGTAGGACACCACCAATGCATCCTTTCCATAAGTGAATAATATATAATGTAATGACCTAGCTACAAATAATACGTATTCTAATTTTTTTAAAACCAAAAATGACAATATTTTCACAAATATCATTTCTGTATAGATTTTTATATAATTAAGATAAACTCTTACATAGTAAACTCATAAATTACAAGTGGACACCTATACTCAGTATCCATTTCATTCTCTAAAAAAATATCTTTAAAAAAATGGTTTCTATTCATGAAAAAGCTTCTCAATTTTCCCCTTGATCTCATCCTTGTTTTTACTCTTCCTTACACACTATGAAAAATATTTTAAAATTTGGGATGAGAACAAAATTCTTATTAAGGAACATAAAAATAATGAAAAAACTATTATTCCAGGAAAGAATAAATTTTCACAATGTTATAACTTTTATACATAAAACATAATCTCTTTTTTCTTTCCTTATAAAATCATAAGTTTCTTATAAAACGAATAAACACCATAAATCATAAATTTAACTTGTGGCATTATTTTCATATCACTACAACATACACTATAAAGCTAAATTCTACATAGGTAGTAGTAACCTTCATAATAACATTTGGATTAAACACCTTCGTATATTCCTTTAATGTATTAGGAGAAACATTATCGGCTACTCTATCCTTTTACCCAGTGCATTAGGGAGATATAATAGGCTCACCGACACTCAGTTTATCATGGAATCACACATCCTCATTACAAATTTCTAGTAACTACATCTTAATCATAACACATAAATTTTTTTATAAAATAAACATTTGTCAGGGTAAGAACTTTTTCATTTGGAAATAATTTTTCAGTTTTTTAGAATGTCAAATACTCATAAATGAAAATATTTTATTATAAAATATACTTTTAAACATTTAATGAAGGGTTTGAAATATTAGAGTATCATGATATCATGAAATTTACATCATTCCATATAAGTAAAAAACATTACATTTTAATTTTATAAAAATAAACACTAAAAGTGTATTTTTCAAAAAAAATTCATTTACATAAAAACTAAAAAAGTTACATTTATTAAAACATTTGAGGGAAAATAAAAAATTAATATTTTTTAAAATTCATTTATTTATAAATACTTTCTTAAAAACTATGGTTTAATGGGAAATTATTTAATCATCTATATAAAAATATTAATGTAATATGTACCATATATAGTTATCATTTCCATAAATATAACTATATATGTAAATTATTGATGAGAAACAAATCACACACCTACGTGGATATAGTATGTCATATGTACGAATGTGCGCCTTTGTATTTAGTATGATGGATAAAAGTTATAATATGGTTGTCCCATAATCATAATAACATATCATCATATATATTATACTTTATTTATAAATTTATTATGGAAAAATAATTATTAAGAGAAAGTATAAGTTGAAATAAACTTGAAAGAGTCGACAAAGATGAGTATCTCTTCTTCGATGGACTTCGTTTAATCTCCCCATAAGGTATCTGGAGTTCGTATTTTGGAAGGACCATAAGATCAATATCTTAATAAACAATTTTTATAAGTGAAATGGTTATATTTTCATTGATATTTATGTCTCAAAGTGGTGTAAATAAATGAAGGAATGAGTGTACGTTTATAATTGAGGTGAAGGGAATTTTCAAAATTTTCAAAAGATTAAATTAATACAAATTAATATTTAATTCCAAATACCTCAAAATGGACATATAATATAATATAATAGGAGAAATGGTTGAAATATAAAAAATAAATTAGAAAAGTTTTCATTTTATTGTAAACTTTATCATCTTGATTAACCATTAATTAACCTAATTTAATTTAAATTGTGGTATCATCTTTTTCAATATTAAAACCTTGTAAATTTTAGTCATAAAATTTTAATTGGACCATAAAAGTGAAAATTATGAAATTTTATACCAATTATAATAATATTTTTTAAAATTTTTTAATAATTTTTACATAATTTAATATAATATTATTTTGATAAAATATAATTAGTGTCAATTTGACACTATTTGTTACTCTATCATTAGGAAAAATCAGGACAACAATATATCTTTGAACCAATTTTTTTTACATATTTAATATTTTATAATAATATATGTAATTTTTTATTACCTTGTTTAATTAAACATAAAATTATATTAATATTTTTTATATCATGTATTCTACTGTTTCATTGATTGAATAATTATTACATCATCATGGTGCTACTATTAATGATACTTATTTCTTTACTAAAAATTAGAAATAAAATACCATGATGTAGATAAATATTCTTTTTTAAAATAATATATAGTTAATGTTAAATTATGAATTACTCTATATTAAAAATGATATAGTTATTAATAACCTGAATGTGACCTCATAGACTTTTCATTAAATAAAAGATTATAAACATCATAATCTCTTCCAAGTGACCAAAAAAGTAATAAATAAATTTAAATAATGAAAATATGATTATTAAGTAAAACATTTAAACATATATTCATTCATAACCTAATGTTTTCCCATGTGGTCACATAAGAAATATTTAAGACATGGAATGTAACATTTTTCAACATTAATTGATTTAATCTAAATAATTTATTTTCAGGGAAAAGTGTTAATGAAACAAACAAAATTATATTAATTGCTGTTAATGGAAGAATAAAATTATTACAATAATTTGTTTTCAAGTGGTAGGGTAATTTTATAATTCATACCATATTATTTTGACCCCAAATTACCTAATTTACCATCAAATATGTTAATAAAAAATCACTATATTTACTATATAACATGTCCAAAAAAGGGACCAATTTAATAAATTTAGAACTAATGATTCCAAATTTTGAATCCATTTTTATAAATCCATAACAAAATAGTGGAATAATTTAATTTAAAATTAAACAATATAAATGCACCTAAAAACGGTTTTTTTAGAAAAACTTCCCCATTCTAAATATAAAATGTTTATATATTAATTTTATGTGAAAACCCCATTAAAAAATAATTTAATTAATATAAATTAAAATTTAAAATTAAATTTAATACTACTTCAAAACATCACTTGGCCTTGTAAATACCTTGAAAAATGAACTTTTTAATAAAAATAATAAGTTCTCACTATTGATTGAACAAATTAAACTTTATTGAAAATTATCAAAATTTCCCAATAGATAAATTTAAGTATTCTGATTTCAAATAAATAAGAAACTTTTCGGATAAATTTTCTAAATGGTTTAAAAATTCATTATATTATTTGTACATATAATGAAATGAAATTTATTTTTGAAGAAAATGTATTTTTTGAAGAATAGAATATCTTTTCTAAAAAATAATTATTATTTAAAAATACATAATTAATAAATTATAAATGAGTAAGACTATTAAATATTTCATAATACCATTAAAATTATTCATTCCTTCTAATTTAATGACTAGTTTATAACAGTCACATCTAAATAATAAGAATATATTTTTTATTTAAGCTCGGTGTTATGTATTTTTTACTCTATCAAGCATAGTACTTAAATTTAATATCTACAGATGTTACATTCTCATCACACCCCCCAATTCTGGAAATCTATTCCCTGAAATTTTGAACTCTGCCTTGATAACAATGGTTTGACTATTCAAAATAACTTTATTGAAATCCCACAACGAAACAAGGTAATATAAAACTTCCATTTGAAAAGAGGGAAGGGAGAGTATGAAAGTCACATAAGATAACACATACTAGGATTCCATGTACGAAAACATGGTAATGGTAGAGAAAAATAACTATCATCTTCTGACAGAGAGTGATAGAGAAAATGTTCATGAGAGTGTGAATCATCACAAAACCATAAATATGTGAGGGGATTAAAGGTCATTGATTTCATTATAATAAAAGTAAATAGATAACATTTTTGATTTATATCCTTTTAATGTAGTTGAGGAATTATTTTACTACCATGAATAAGAACATAAGTAAATATACTTACATGAAAAGTATAATTTCATCCTTTAATCAATTTCCACCTTAATCTCATCCTTTTATCCAAATGATGAGTATTCAATATGAATTTTTCCCACCTAAATCACTAAAATAAATAGAGAATCAGAAAATCTATAAATGATTAAAAATATATTTATTATATCACGAATCATTAACCAAAAATAAAATGGTTATAATAATGTAACCAAATTCTCCAAAAAATAATAAAACTTTATATGATGAAAAACGACATCAATCTCCAAAATCCAACTCTGACACCCAAAGTTCAACATATTTCATTTAAAAAATAAATATCCTTTAAATTACAAAAAAAAAATATTCTTTACTAAGATTGAATCCCAACAATCATAATGATTCTATCACTTATTCTTCCCAGATAAATTTTATGAATTTTCACTAAATAACATCAATTACTCTTGAAGTCTCATACCAAAAAGTAATTACTTTAATTATCTTCTACATAAGATAAAATTTTCAAAAAATAACCTAAATTACAATAAATACACAATAAAATCATATATTCTTCCAAAATATAATGAACTCTCATATTAATCTATTTACCTTAATGGTATTGAGTTCCCAAAATAGTGAACGCCTTACTAAATACCATTAATCACTTAATCACCAAATCATTTTCGATTCCCATGGTTATCTATTCCATACAACATATGTTAGAAAAATCAACTTATTATTCACCCATAAATTCATTTAATTAAAAAGAATAAATCATACAAAACATGACATCACGTTGGCTAGTGGAAGTTGATGCACCCTTATCGCCCTTCGGCTGTGGGTTTAACTCCAAAAGACATATTGGACATGACAGTTTGTCACATGGTCTACAGGTTTTCCTTTCTATAAAAATATATTAATATAATACTTATAAAATTTAATAAATGTGAGAGACATCATCAAAATATACTGAGTATCTTTTAACCTCAATGGTTATCTTATACATTTCATTTTTCATCCCAAAATGAAATAACCCTCAATTTCCACAAAAATGAATGTCTCAAAAAATAAAATTAATCACATTAAATTTTCCTAAATTAAATACTCAAAGGGGGTTTATAAGACACATAAATTTTGACCATCATGAAAATTATAAACCTGTGATGATATCTATAACTCTTAATAAATCAACTGATTCTCCAATGTTATCTAAACCCTATCCTGATACCATTTGTAAAGACCTAGACTTAAAAAATACATATTCTAGTAATTTGAATACTAGAAATTACTTTATTTTCAGAAATATATTTTAAGTTTAGAGTTTTAAAAAATTTGTACAAACTCTTACATGGTAAACCCATACATTACAAGTGGACTCTTATACTATGTACCGACTGTTTCACTAAAGGATACCCTTTTAAAAAAAACATTGTTTGTATTCATGATAAATCTTCCCAGTTTTTTCCTTTATATCATCCTAATCACAAAACTACCTTAAACCATCTAAAAAAATTTGGATGATAATAAAAATCATAGTAAGGGAAACAAAAATAATAGTGAAATTTTTAGTCCATGAATGAAAATATTTTCACAAATTTATAACTTTTTCATATAAAACATAAGCTCTTTAGCTTACCATATAAAATTATATTATTTATATAAAACCCATTTTAAGAAAAAAAATCAATATAGTAACTTGTGGAATCATTTTAATATCACTCTTATATAAAATTTAGTTCTTATGGCTACATAATTATTAACCTTCATTAATTAAATTTGGAATAACCACCATAGTATATTACTGTAATGCCCCTTCCCCAGTTTCCTTGAGTTTGTGTATTATTTTAATACATTGGAAAGATTACAAGGAATCATGCCCCGAAAGATCGATTAGTTTAGCAGTCTTGGAAAATAGACTACATACATGGACGTTACATTAAACTTTAGGAAATAATAACAACATAAACAATCTTTTTAGAATTCCATTAATCACCTATCTTAACCCAACTTATCAATCATAATACACTTCTTGGAATCCTGAGAAAATTAAAACATAGAAAGGGGTTAGATCAGATGCTCAGTAAGGATAACAATATAGAAGAAACTTTCATAAATAAGCATTAATATTTAAAACAATGTATAAGACTAAAACAAAATACTTTTTAAATATAAACTTCAATATAATATGGAAAAGATACAATAAAATAATTCCATTTAATTATTCACATGAATATTATACTAGTCTAATAATCACATGCAATATCAATAGCCACTTTCATAATGATGGAATGCATAATGCCAAACTATCATAACCACATAGTCATGGCCTTGTTCCAAAACCACAAAATATATTTTTCCAAGGACTTATGCCAAGACACTAGTTTGTCTCATGAGACCTGCTGATGCATCGAGGAGCTATAGCGGGTTCCACCCATCACTTTCTAAGTCCAATCAATTCCTCAAATGAAAAGGTTTAAACAAAACATAAATATTCATATTAAAACTGGTATGCGAATTGTTAATACTTTACCCATAAACCATGAATGGTATGAAAATAACATATCCACAATCAAAGATATCACAAATCCTTAAATACTATATAGATTATTTTTTTCATAATAAATCAACTTCAAACAAGTTTAAAATCCATTAAATGATTTTTACATAGATCAAATGATTTGTAAAAATCTTTGAGGGAAATATCCATTTTTCATGAAAAAAATTAAAAGTCACAGAATTTAGAAAGCAAGACATATACATAAATTTTTTTAATAAAAGTGTCCCATACCACTTAGAAACTTTTTAAAGTAATTAAAATTCTATAACATTCATGTCCATTTAAATAAATCCTTAAAACCATTTTGAAAACATAGACATTAATTTGAATGGTTTAGAAGAATAAATATTTATAACATTTAATGTTATGTTTTAGTAAACATTCCCTTAAATGAATACCTTTGTAAACTATTTTATGAAAAATGGACATGGATAACAAATATGTCCATATAGATACTTTGTAAAAACAACCATGGATAATAAAGAAATTGTGAAATTAACCCTTAACTCGTTGTAATCAATTGATTCCTATGAACAATAGTCAATAACAACCAAATGAATCACATAATATCATGAATATAAAAATAATTATGATAGTATATATCAAATGGAAGTACAAAATACAACACATTCAATAAATAATTGGTGAACACTGGAAATCTCATGGAATTAAAAGTGAGATAAGAATCCCATTACCTCTGTCCGACTTGACCCGTTCATTCTCTAATATCCTGAATAATAAAAATAAGATAATTTAGACTTTCTAAAGAACCTTTTTCATGTTTAGTATTCCTTTTATATCACTTATTACCATGCTATAAACATTATTTAATCATTTAAGTTAATAACGTTCATTTTTTCGATATTTGGCACTTGAGTCAAAAATGATCACCTTATAGTTACAAGTTGTTCATATGGTCGAATTTTTATTATATCCAGAATGATATTCATGGTTTAGATATAATATATATCATATATATCTGGTATATACATGTATTTATAACAGTATATATCATTTTGGGGTAAGAAATGAAATGCACCGTTCATGGAGACGGTAGGCCATACGCTTGCATGAATGCTACTTTCATTTCTATTTCTTATTTTAAGGGAATTAAAACATAATTATACAAATACATATTATAATTATAGTATAATATAATATATATTATTATTAAATCCATCCTTTATATGTCCCACATATGTTATTAACGAGTCATATCACATTGAGGGGGCGGTAGTCGACACTTCTTTAAATGAAATTATCACGTTTACCCATAATGGAAACCATTAAGGTATGCTCTTAAAGAAAAATACAGAAGCATAAAGAAAACATAAACATAATATATATCATATATAAATACAGTTCTATCATAATGGCCACCATGGGAGGTGGTTGGAGGTAATTTAAAATCATCATTTCGTGAGGCATCAGTTTTCCATCCATAAAAACATTATGTTCTTCAACCTTTAGATGGAGGTGTGTGTAAGTGTAATTAGAATACATCTCAAACAAAATACTATTATATTGAGGATACTTGTGATGTTATATAATAATGGAATAAAAATAGTTTAGGTGTTGGAGAAGTAAAATTAAAAAAAGAAGTTATGAGAAACCATTACCTTTATTTTGGGTAACTTGTTTTAGTTGGAACCAAAAGAACTTCTTGAAGTTCCTTCTGCCTAAGTTAATTCTTCTAGAAAGAGGAGAGGGGTGTAGGGAGCTTATGTTGGGAGATTTGGGAAGATCCTAAAGGCTTTAGAGGTGTGAGTAATTGGATAGAAGTTGTCTCCTTTTATAAGGGGGAGGAGGGGCTCTTTAGGAATGTGTGAAAATATTATTTAATAATATAATTATATTCTATCTCAAAAGGTCCAAAAATCATCAGTGTTGAAGATAATATTAATAAACGTTGAAACAAATCATCCAATAATAATTGGAATTGTTTTTGATATTATTTTAATATTTATAATCTAATTTATTTAAATTATTTATTAATGTGGTAAATAATTCATCATTATTGTGTCATAAATAATTTAATTTATTCAATGTCTAAAAATTATAAAAAAATTCCATGATTTAGGAAATAATTTTATCTTCATAATGAATATTTATAGTCAAAATTATTACTTATATAACACCATATAAAAATTAATCACCAAAACAGTTTTGTTTTTGTCAATTGTTCCTTTACATTAAATTAATTAATCTAAAGTGTCATAATCATTCATATGTGCATCCATGGTTTCAAAAAATCGACCCAAAGATGCCCATGGTCGGCCATTACTAATCCAATAAGGTTAGTACATGTGTTAAGGTAATTTTGGATTATTACAATATTCTTTTTACTTTGAATTACACTATTTACCTTTAACCTCGGTAAATAAATGTCAAAAGAGAATATTTACCAAAAATTATTTTTATTTTATTTAACCACATTTTACTCCTTGATATTAACCGTGTATCTCATATTTTAGAAATTCAACTCACAGAAGCGGTAAAATTATGTTTTATGTGAATTTTCAAATTCTCCTAAGAGGTGGGTAAAAGACGGTGAAAAGTTCCATAAACGTTTTATATATCTAAAATTATTATAAACTAACTCCAAATAATTACATTGAACTTATATAGTCATTATGTATCTATTTTTACATAAATTAATTTAAATAAAATAAATAATTATTTAAATAAAATTTTGGTTTTAAACTATAACTCAGTGTTTTTCACTACTCTTCAAAAATTGAATGTTTTCAGAAAAATACCCAAAAATTAACCATAAGGTAATTTTGATATTATGAATCCAAAAATGAAGTCCATTGTACCAAATTAATAACAAAGATGTTGCTTTTATTAAATGAAAATTAATTCTCATTGTCAAAACCAAAAGGTGTATTTTTAAGAAACAATATCTATCAAAAGATTGACACCTGTTTATGTCCAATCTCAATGTAAAATTACTCAAAATGACCAGAATTGGATTAAATGGTAAAAATATAATATATTTATACATCAAGACCATTAAAATGTATAATTTAACACTATGATGTATTTTGATTAAAAAATTTGTTTTCAGTTATAATTATAGTATTTTTCACTGTTCACCCAAATATGAAAGTTATTAGAAAACACCAAAAATTAATTGCGACTAAACTATTATTTCCTTATTCCCAAGAAGAAGTTTATTTTGTAAAATTAAATATATTAAAGTTTCAAATATTATATTTAAAAAGGGTTCAACATTAAATGGTGGTAAAAGTTCATTTTTTTAAAAATACTTCTTTTTTTTTGAAAAAAAATGAATTAGTTCTTAAATTTTGTCCAAGATACTCATAATATGGATTCTATAATTATAATAATTATATATAGTTCAAAATTCAATTAATACTTTTCATAAAGGCTTTTTAATGGATAGTTTGGTAAGTTGTGGTGTTGTTGAACTTAGTGTTGCATGTACTGAATGTTGTTGAATTACATTGAAGAAATAACGTACTATGAAATCATGGGGTGTTACATTCTTCCATCCTTAAATAAATTGCATCCTCTCAATTTGAAATTTGTTTTCGAAAATAAAATGATGAAAATAGAAAATACCTTTGTGGGAAAACCCACATCGGATTTTGGGTTAACAAAATTTAGTCTTAATAAGAGGAAATGGGGAATGAAAAAGTCACCACCAAATTATGATCTCGATTGGGAGAACATTGGTTGAAATTAGAGACACATAATTGGAGGAAAAATTTAAATATTTTTAGTGTGTGACTGAGGTCATCAATTACAAACATTTGTAGAATTGTGGGACTCAAATCCACTAATCTATGATGATTTAAAATACCATCGGTTCAATAAAATATAAGGTATTAGGATAAAAAAATTTGGTTTTAAGATGACATAACTAAAGTTTATGAATTTATTTATTCATAGAATAAGTGATGAAAAAATGTATACTTGTCATGTAGAGTTCTATCCTTTATCTAATTCATACCACACACTCATCTTTTACTCTAAAATATAATATAACTTTAAAAAACTATTATATTGATCCTATTCATATAGGGTTCCAAAAAAATGAATTTATAATTCATCTACCATACCCTTTAAAAACACTACACTATTCAATCCAGGACACCACGTGGGTTAGAGGTAGGTGATACAACCTTGTCGCCCTTCGGTTGTTGGTTCAAGTCTCGCGACCTTGCCGGAAGCGACGGGTTACCGTCCGACCTTCGAGTTGTCCTTTTTATGGAAATCTAAAAATAATCTCAAACTAGATTTATCCAAAATACATTTTTCCAAACTCACAGTCAAAAATTTACAGGGATTTTAAAAATAAGGAAGATCCTTTTTTCCACGTAATAACATGTGAACACCTTCATCAATGTATTCTTTTAAAACACGACAACATATTGAATTACCATAAACGTTATTGATTACATTCATGCTCCCATATTCATTATAGAATACTGGATATACTCCTTCTATCCAAAAAAGTTTTAAACTCAAACAATGATGGAATGTACAAAACATTAATCACTTTCATAGTAGTCAAGAATGTCTAATATTATTTATCCAAATCAATAATGTATTATTTCAAAATCACTACCTCGGTATTAGAACCATATTATGGTTCATCTTTATATAAACCATATATTTTCCAAATATTTAACCTATTATTGAGTCACTTTTCATGGTTCCAGATAATCTCAAGTCCTTAATGAAATAGTACTGTAGTACAATCCTTATATACTCCATAATTATTATAACAAGTAAATCATTGATACATCACTCAAATGACATACTTCTTTAATAACAACATATGAACTCTAATCATTCCTCATCAACTATGGTAGTATCATAACAAGATTATTATCCAATAGAATCATTTGTGGCATACTCTGATGATTTGGACATTTGTTCGTGTTGTGTCTCAACACCTTGTAGATGAATCATTTTACATTTGAAAACATTTTCTTACCCTTGAAATCATGTACATAGTGTCCTTTTTATCCACTCTTATAAAAAAACTCCCATTTCCTTAAAGCATTTACCAAGGTGATTATTTTAACATTTATCACATATGGGAAAATAATTCTTTCCCTTATTCCCTTTATCCATCTTTCTCTCTACCATCCTCGTCTTCTCTTTCTTCCCTTCAAATCCATGGGACTCAGAAAATTATTTACTTATCTTTCTTACACATGATATTATTTCTTCATAAGTTTAGAATTCATGGGAGACTATTTCACTTCAAAACATTTGCTTAATACCATGAATGATATGACCCTTCTTACTCATTGGATCATATGTATTGCTGGAGTTCTCATCCCTTCCACTGGGCGCCATTTCTAAACAATGGCATACACTAGGTCAGTTTATGAATAACAATTCATAATTCCAAACATGTAAAACACCTAACGTAAATTGAACAGTTTATGGATATAATCCATAATCAAAAAAAATTCATTGATGAGATATATACTCATAAACCCTTCACAGTTGTTTGTATATAAAACAATAATTATCCTATGAATATCCTCTGGGAGTGTCATAACCAAATGTGCAGCAAGTCCCATTGTCGTGAATCAGTTCCCGTTCGTTTCTAGCACAAAGTGGTGTTTTCTGGTTTCATCCCTAGGTACATCTGTGCCAGAGCCCCTTCTACCTTCTTTTATCCAGACAGGGATGTATTTTGTCATGAAACTCAAAAAATCTCTACATTACCAAAATTCTAGGGTGTTTGTCTATACTAATCCTCAAAATCAATCTTAGGTTAATGTGCTCTAATCAGTGTTTATATAAATCTAGTTTCCAAGGTTATTGCTAAACTTCCTCTGATACCAACTATAACACACCAACCCTAGTTACCCAGAGTCGGTGCATTATTTTAATACATTGTCTTGATTTCAAGGAATCATGTCCCAAAAGAACAATCAGTTTAGCAGTCATAGAAAATAGATTACATACATGGACGTTAAATTACACTTTAGAAAATAAAACACAACATAAACGATCCATTGAGAATGCCAGTAATCCCCTAGATTAACTATTCTTATCAATCAAAATACACTTCTAGGAATCCTGAGAAAATCAAAACATTGAAAAGGGTGAGCTCAGATGCTCAGTAAGGATAACAATACAGCGTAAACTTTCATAAATAAGAATAAACATTTAAGGCAATGTATAAGACTAAAACAAAATCCTTTTTAAACCTAAACATCAACATACTATGGGAATGATACAGTAAAATAAGGCCAATTAATTATTCACATGGATATTCTACTAATTGAATAATCACATGAAATATGAATATCCACTTTCATAATGATGGAATTCATAATTCCAGACTATCATAACCACATAGGCAAGGCCTTGTGCCAAGAATAAAAATTTGATTTTGTCAAGGCCTTTTTCCAAGACACTTGTTTGTCTCATGAGACCCACTGATGCATTGAGGAGTTATAGTGGGCTCCACTCATCACTTACTAAGTCCAATGAATTCCTCATATGAAAAGTTTTAAACATAACATAAACATTCGTATTAAAATAGGCATACGAAATGTCAATACTTTACCCATAAACCATGAATTATATAAAAATAACACATACACAGTGAAAAATATCATAAAACCTTCAATAATTTATGGTTGATTTGTATCATAATAAATCAACATCAAACAAGTTTAAAATCCATTAAATTATTTTGACATAGATGACAATGATTTGTAAAACTCTTTGAGAGAAATATCCATTTTTTTTGAAAACATTTAAAAGTCACACAATTTAGAAAGGCAGAGATTTTAATAAATTTTTTGAATCATTGTGTCCCATACAACATTGAATTTTTTTAAGGTAAATAAAATTTTAAAACATTCATCTCCATTTAAATAAATCTTTAAAACCATTTTGAAAATAGTGACATTAATTAGAATGGTTTAAAAGAATAAATCTTTATAATATTTAAAATGGCATTTTAGTAAAAATTCCATTAAAATAAACCCTCTGAAAACAATTTTATGAAACATGGAATTGGATAATAAATATGTCCCAATAGATAGTTACGTAGAAAAAACCTCGGATAATTAATATATTGTGAAATTAACCCTTACCTCATTGTAATTAATCGATTCCTATGAACAATAGTAAAAAACAACCAAATAAATCACATAATATTGTGAATATAAAAAGAATCATGATAATATATATCAAATTTCCGTACACAATACATGAAATTCAATAAACAAGTGGTGAACAATGGAAATCTCAGAGAAGTAAAAGTGAGATAAGAATACCCTTACCTCATGTCAGACTTGACCCGTTCATTCTTTAATATCCTGAACAATAAAAAAAAGTTATTTCATACTTTCTTAAGAACCTTTTTCAGATATATTATTCCTTTCATATCACTTATTACCAAGTTATAAATATTATGTAATCATTTAAGTTAATAAAGTTAGTTTTTTCAATATTTGGCACTTGAGTCAAAAATGAGCACCTTATAGTTACAAGTTGTTCATATGGTCAAAATTTCATTATATCCAGAATGATATTCATGATTTAGATATCATAGATATCATATATATCATGTATATACATGTATTTATAACAGTACATATCATTTTGGGGTATGCGTAGGATCTTGAAAAATCCAAAAATGAGATTCTACCCAAATTCCCCAAATAATTGGGGAAAATAATGGAGAAAATTCAAAGAAAGGACACAATCAGGACCGGTCTGCAGACCAGTCCCACGAAAATGTGACATGTCTAGGCCCCGTGAAGTGCCCCCTCCATGAACCATCGTCGTTCGCGAAATGGAGGTGGAGATCCTCCGTGGTCGCGAGGCAGGATGGGCGTCGATCTAGTCCACCGTCATGAACCGCCCCAACCGCGGACCACGTCGTCCAGTTCAAGCCGCATCCGCTGTCGTTTGCGGAAATGAGGCGGAACCCTCCATGACCACGAGGAACTCCCCGAGTTCTGTTCACGGAGGTGAAGCGCTCCATACCCACCGTGAATCGCAGATTGACCAAGTCACCCGTAAACCTGGTTTTCGGTCATGGGACTCCTCAAAAGGTTTTGTGTGGCAACATATAATTCTCTTTCCCCATTCTATAAAAGTAGATTGAGGGGGAAGGGAAAGGGGGATTCAGAATTTGGATTCGGATGATTCGAAGGCGGAGGAAGAGAAGGGCGATCAGATTCGGGAGGAAGGATTTTGAAGGAAGGCTAAGGATTTCGCAAACAGTGAAGTTCCATTTTGCAAACCAGAGCAGGTATAAACCTGGGAATGAACTAATAAGGAACCAAAAACACATAATAATTTGGTGAACTGCGAACCTAAAAAACAATCAAAAGTAAACTGCGAACCATGGCCCCTTTTCGGATGCACTCACCACGGAGCGGGGAGTTTATGCCTCTTTTCTGATCCACCGCATCGCGTATCACCATCCTACGTGGGCAAAGCCTCGACCGATGAACACTGATTAGCACCTCCCTCGGCTAACGCTGCTCGTGTGGACCCTTCCATGTACCCCCTAGTAGTCGGGTCGTACCCGAAGCCGCGAACCACCCTGGTTCGCGGGATGCCCCTTAGTCCGCGGACCACACTGGTTTTCTGACGGCTTCTCCAGCAGCATAGCACCCTACTACGCAAAGGGCGCCACCACTCCTTCATACGTGTGTCCCATTAGAGCCTTTGGAGTTCCCATTCCCCAGGCCGGATAAAATCCTTCCAATCCGACTCGATTCTTTACGACCCCCTCATGGGCCTACTCATCGGCCCCAAGACGAAGCCTCTACCAGAGCCGCCAGATCCACGTGTTGTGACCCTCTGGCACATCAGTGCCCCATTTTGAGTTCACATACCCATGGTAAGAAGTGGTGAAGGGGTTTACCTGACCCATGAGCAGATTCCCAAACCATTCTTGGGTTCACATTCCCACGGTAATGTGGAGTCTGAGCTCGGGAACCCCCTTTCTGCCCCTCCACATGTTTAGGGCTCTTCGGGGGTGGTAACATACCCATCGAAAGGAATCCCACATGCACTACAAGAGAGTAAAATGGAAAAAGAGAACCCCCTTTCCGTCTCCCGCTGTGCTTTGTCGCATGGGCCTGCTCATATTGTAAGCCCCATTCTATCATTATTGGCCACTCCATGCATAAGCCCTACTCCACTTCTCATGGACGCACCCTTCGCGACGTGATCATCTGGTCCTTGATGCCTCTTGTTTCTCACACCAAGCATGAATCACGTGGTCTTAGAGAAAGAATCGACCATGACATCCTCTTATGGTCCTCCTCATAGTGTAAGCCCCAGTAAGCGAACTACGAGGACTTTAATCCATGTCAAGGCGTGGTACGCAGGAAGCTTCCATGAGGTTCAACCCACCACTCAGTCGTTTCTTCACGTCGAGTTCAACCCTCGTCCTGCATGACGTTAAACTGCATGCCCCCGTCTATCATGCCATTAAATTGTATAATAAAACAACGAGGACTTTGATTCCCCACTGCAGGGATACGTATTAAGCCTCCATGATGTTCAAGACAACTAACCATCAGACCCCCGATACATCTTCATGTCGGTTCTCCGACACTTATCTGAACTATGTGGACATTGTTCCCTGTCTTCTAGGCAGGGTATGTAGGAAGCCTCCAAGAGGTTCAATCCCGACAGCCGGTTGATCCGACTATCTTCACATCGTCACACTCCGCCACTCCTTGTGCTGCCTCAATGAGTCTAAACTCCGCAGGGTCATTTCCTAATGAGGGATGGTAAACCATAGAAGTAAATGATTCCGAGTCCTTGTGTTCATCTGACCATTTCCAAAAAGGGTTGAATCTGTGGATACTATGTTTGGGTATAAACCAAAGACTCGCGAACATACGAATACGTCTTAAATCTATAATTTTGTCCAGGAACAGGCAATAATTCCCCCCAAAAAGGGTGAGATGAGCCCGACTTCCCATCCTCTCGACCAATGTGAGTTTTTAAGTGTCACTGTTTAGACTATCCAGCGAATGCCTGCTTTTGGAAATTAGGCCCACGTTTCATCGGATACGGATTTTTTGGGCATTTTGAGACCAAAACCCAAAACAAAAATGGTGAAACTGACGTGAATCTTTAACCAAGAAAGTCATATTCAACTTAATCCCACCATGTGCCCCCTTTTACTCACAAGGAGGTCAAAGAAAGGTCATTAATTATGCATGGGTTCATGAGATGCTGCTTTGATGGGTTTGCTGCTTGTATTTGCTTAAATGTTTTGCAGGTACTACCTTCAAAACTCCCTTCGATCCAATGGCATCGCAAAGGAACTCACAAGTGCACTCTTAAAACAATGCAAGTACCAGACATCCTCACCTACGGAGGACCCCATCACCCACCCAACATCTTCAGCACTGCGTCTCGGACGCGCTGATCTGAGAGTACCACGTGAACAGTACTCTCCCAACGGTGGAGGCGGCCATGCACGCTATCCAATCTGCTAGAACTCGTCCGTTGCCTTCCCAGCAGCGGCCACAAAGGCAGATCCAGATAGCCCCTATTGTTATCTTTAACTATTTCGGGAGTCTATCCCTGGAACAGGACAATGCGTACCTCCCTTATCATAGGGAGGCTGACGAGGTCGATGTTGAGGGCATCATCCCTGCCGAACAGGGGTTCCGCTCCAAGGCCTCCTCCAGAAGGCATAATTGTAGTCACGTCGCAACTCTGCATCCTCGCGCCGAGGAGAATGTTTCTCTGAGGATTTAGGCCCACGCTCCCTGAGTTCTGGCCCCTCGAACCGCCCGACGAGGGTGGCAGACGTACAACCAGGGACCGGTCATCACCTGGGTCCCTACGGAGGAGCTCCGATGCCCAGCCACGGAGACGTACCATGAATAGGCACCTACACTTGTTCGATCCTCCCGAGCTCTCCATCCAGACATGGCGGAATTATACGATCCGGTGCACATCCCCGTCGAGCTCCATCAAGAACGACGCTCATGCCGGAAGACATCTACTCGGAAGGCACCTCTCCCTACCCAGGGTCGTGAGGCCCACCAGCTTGACGTGGTGGGGACCCAGCGCCTGCAGGACTGGCTCCTAGCAGATGCTTCTCATGCCCATCATCTTGACATGGCGGCGATCAGAAAAGCCCGCCACCCAGATGTGGCAGATATTAATAGGTCGGCACGTCTCCCCACCAAAAATGGCCACTGACTCAATACGGTGGGGAACCAATATATGCAGGGCCAGCTCCCTGCAGATGCAAGTAAAGTCCGCCACCCCGATGTAGCAGCGAACGGAGAGATAAACCGGCATATCCCGAAATAGGGGAAGATTCGTTCACCTTCCCCGACACAAGAGAATTGTCATTACCCACTGACCACTGGAGGACCAGAGCAAGATATTGCTTCTCTAATTCCAGAATGGGCCTTCATACCCATTCCAGCCAAAGATGTCTCTCTACATATCCTGGCAATGATGGAGGAGCAGGTATTGATCCCAGATCATATCTTGCAGACTTTCCAGAATGTAATTGCATCAGCGTCAACAGAAAGGACTCATCCCCATGAGCCCATCTCCCCAATTGAGGCGAGTCATCTAAGAGACGAGATAGTCGTCTCGGAGTAGATATGCATCCCTGCTTCCGCCCAGGAGGGTCGCCACCCATTTTCTGCAACGCAAGGGCAACCAGATCGAGTAGCATCACTTGTTCCAACTGAGGGACACCCATCCATCAAGGTGGATACTCTAGATCAGGCATATACCCCTGCTAAAAGTCAAGATGTTCGTCGGCATATCCCAGCAGCATCACAGGACCCAATTAGATAGGGACCCAAAGGAGGTGAATGTCGTTGTCCATAGCAGATGGTCCCCGCTGCGCGCAAAAGAGAACCCCGAACGTGCAGAAGGTAGTCAGAAAATAAATAGGGAGTACAAGACTCTTCTCGGCTGGATGCTGGGGTTCCCAATACCTCTAAGCATACATCAAAGCCTCAGAACCCTGCTCCTCCAATACCATATTATGGGAGTGTCAGTAGCATTTGTGAAGGTCCTCCCTGCAATGTCACTACCAGCTTCTCTGAAGATCCTCCTCAGAGCACCCATGGGGGCTTCCCCCGCTGGCATTTAACGATCGATCACGAGAGCTCCTCTTTTGAGGTGAGTCACAGAAACCCTCCACGTGACCAGAAGATCAAGCTGTGATAAGGTCCTCCACTTGTTGCAGTCCACCCTGAAGGTCCTCCCCGGGGTATACACTCCAATCACTCTCAATGCAGTGGGACCAAAAATTATGATAGTAGTCTTCACTATCATATTTTTAACTGCAGAGGCCCTCCCTACAGTGACCCCTCATCATAATAAGAAGGTCATCCCCTTGTTGTCGCCTTCCCAGGAGGTCCTCCCTAGTGGTTACTTTGCAACGACACTCCACGAAACTAGGCATCAGATCGCGATGGTAGTCCTCGCCACCCTGATAATGGAGGTCCTCCCCATAGAGACGTCAAGCAATGAGAAGGCCCTCCCCTCATTGCGGTACATTTTGGAGGCCCTCCCTAGGGTGTATCCCGTAGATATTCTCCATGCAGCCGCAGTAATGGTAATCCTCTCCATTGCCGCAGTTGTGATGGTAGTCCTCACCACCACAGCCGCCATTGCAAATGTCCTCCCCGCATTGGACCCAAGCGAAAAGAAGGTCCTCCCCATGGCGTAGTGTGTCCTGAAGGTCCTCCCCAGTATGAACATCAAATTTCAAGACATGATGGTCATCCTCACATTATGGCAGTTGTTGCGAAGGTCATCCTCGTAATGACGCTACGCAGCCAGAAGGTCCTCCCCTTTCTATGATGCACCTTGGAGGTCCTCCATAGGGTGTGCACTGCAAAAGTCCTCTATGCAGTGAAGCATTGATCTGTAATGGTAGTCCTCACCATTACGGCTTCCATTGGGAAGTTCCTCCCCACAATGGCATATCATATCGACATGAAGTACCTACCCCTGCCGAAGAAAGCACAGGAAAGCCCTTGTATCCCGAGGCACTCAGAAGGACGGGATCAAGTATATCATATTCCCAGTTTGTCGCCAATGACACCCTTATTCGATCAGGAGTCGTTCCAGGGTTGCGTTCATCTTCTGAACCACCTAGGAATTGCCCATAGGACAATTCATTACCTACTGTTCCCACTACCTCTGACTGCAGTGAGCACCTTAGTTGGGATGACCAGGTAGGGGAGTCACTAGTGGAGGAGTATGCCGATATGTTGCACCTAAGGAAACGAGTGGCCAGAAAGGATATACTAGTCATGTTTTGGCCCAAGGACACCTCTCAGATTGATATACCTAGAGAGTTTTCAAAAGAATGCGTACACGACATCCACCATAACATATGGACGACCCTCTGCCGGATGAAATCAAGCTTCCTGCCCTATGAAGGGTTTGTGGACCATGTCACGACGATAGGGGACCTCCTATGTCACATTGACCTGGAGGCCCTTTCTTCAGCATGACGACAGTTCCCCAAGATATGTAATGGAAACATGGAGATAGCCTGCCTCCGTGCGCTGCACCAACTGCACCGCCTCATCGGTGATGCTTTGATGGGAGTCCATATCAGGGGATGGGGGGAACATGGAGATCTTCATTTCACTCCTCTCCCCGCCTAGAAGAAACTGTTCGTTATGGTGTCTTGCAACATCATCACGTCAAGATGACAATCGAGTGGTCCCACTATTCAGAAAGGAAATACACCCAACAGAGTCAGGCCTTAAGTAAGTCCCAAAAGCATCAGGCCCGGCGGGAACAAGCCATCCAAGAACTCGTGAGTCAGGACACTATGAACATACAACAGGACACTCGCCTAAGAGAGGCCAATTAGCGATATTTTCCTACCTCCCCAGAGGGGATGGATCCACAGGTGAATTCGGCACCAATCCGGTTCACCCCCGAATGGTGGCACGTGAGATCAGGCGTGTCGTGATAGCAACAGAAACTGCTGCCATCCATGGTCAACCTCACCCTGTAGGGGTGGGGGAATTTTTTACAACAAATGCCCCCGCCAGACCAATAAAACTGGGAAGAGACTCAGTGTCCAAGGAACAGGGCAAACCCCAGCCCTCAGTGTTGGGGGCATTATTACACCCTCAACAACAACCTCCCCCACAAGAATCATTTTCCTCTCATCTATGTAGGATAGTCAGAAGAGGATTTTCCCATCCAATCCCATCATTTGAATCATCACCTCCTCTGAGAGGAAGGCGCACCATATGGTCGCATCAAAGAACTCTCCACGTCCCCCTTTGTCAAGATGTCTGAAGGCAATCCCACGTCATAAAAGTGTAGGCCAGCCGAAGACACGGGAGATCCTCTTCTGGTTTGGAAGATGATGTCCCCTCCACACCACAATATTCATTCATCAATTCCATAGAGGGTAACCCCATGGATGACACCGGGGAAAATGAAAATCCAGACGGATCGGGAGACGACGGTTCCGATCAGGCTACAACTCACAACAAACCCCTAGGTGGGCACACCCGGAACCAGAGGGCCGCCCTAAATATGGTCGTCCTTCCAGCCAACCCTCCTGTGCCTGCCCAATGAGCTTCCAATAAGGATAAGAATAAGGGACTGGTTACCCTTAACCCAACTCCTTCTCTCGACAAAAACAAGCCACTTGCGCTCGAAGAGAGATTCGCTCGGTCAGAAGAGGAGATGAAAGAATTAAGGCATCTTAATGTTGACCTACTCCAGAGGAACAACCTTATTGAAAGTGAATCCGAGGGAGAGCCACATCATGCACTCCAAGAAAGTTCACCTTAATGGCTAAGGCTTGCCCCGTAAAACGAAGCACGGTCAGGCCTCCTGCCCAATGAGGCTCCTAGTTCGTCCAACTACCTAAATATGGATGATGAATACTAAGATTTCCTTCCACTTAGGCGGAAACTAGAGCATGTACGCCCGAAACCTCTGAGGGTGCCCGGAATAGAATATGAACCCTTGTTGCTGGATAATCCCGATCCTCCAGAAATGCCTAAGGAAACACCTGCCCAGGGCCAGGCCCAACAGTATGTATACCAGGGTCTCACGAACACCATCGGGGCGCTAAGAGAACGATTAGAAGCGATGGAAGGTCGACGCACTCCAATACAGCTGGAGCAGAAACCCTACCAAGATTGGGTGACCAACACACCGCCTCCACATAATTTTGGGAGCCCTGTATTCCCTATTTTCAATGGGTCAGGAGATCCTGAACAGCATTTGATTCACTACACATCTTATTGAGACCCTATAATGGGATCTCCAGAAGAACAAGATGCAGTGAAACTCAGATGTTTTGTACAGAGCATTCAAGGATCCACCTTTGTCTACTACACGAGTGTGCCAGCGCAGTCAATAAAGAGTTGGGAGGACCTTCAGCAGCAGTTCCTGTTCCACTTTAGCTCGACGTTGCCTAAGACAACAGTTATCGACCTCATGAACTGCAAGAAGGGGGAGAAGGATAGAGTCTCAGATTTCATTGCCAGATAGAATCATCTGACCTATTCTATGAACATGAAAATGCCTCAAGATGAGATGCTATCCATATGCATCGATAATCTTAGAGATTAGCTGAAAACACCACTCATTCTAGTGGAGTGCACCACGGGCTTCCACCATCTATCGGCCACTGCCCAGAGAATTTAGGACTCCCTACAGCGGACTAATTCGAAGTCCTGAATAGCCTCGCAGGCTCCTGAAAAAAGATCTCCTATAGCTAAAGCATCTGCTGTCACACTCAAGATGGCCCATGTTCCCTCTCCACCACTCAGGCCTCCACAAAATCATCAAGGGTCCCCAACATATCTGTGGCCACCTACGCCTAAACAGGACAATCTGCAAGGACCGAAGCGGAACTAGTTTGAGGAACGAAGACAAAAAGTATACTCGTTCTGAGATGATCAAGTCCACGACTACATCTTTTCCACCATGAACTGTAACTTGATCCGCCTCCCGGAGACGAGGAAACCTGAAGAGGTCGGCTGCGATGATAGGCCAGATTACTTCCCCTACAATTGGATGTTGGGACACAGTATATTAGAATTCTTCGTCTTCAATGACCTCCTAAAGAGTATGGTAGAGTCCGGAAAGGTCGAGCTGGGACCACCCCCCCATCACATGTGGCATGTATCTCTACCACCGACTCTGACAATGAGGAGGGTTGGCAGAAAGTCACCAGCAAGTAGGGGTAGAAATTTGACAATTGGATGACTCAGAAGACTATAAACCGAGCCAATGGAATACTCCGAGCTCAACTACAGCAGCCGGTGTTGCCACCATTAGCCTCTAAATCCGCAGAGCCGACAGTATCGACCTCACAACCCTCCACAATCCGGTCATCCGGGAAGAGTAGATGAAAGAAACAATCACGAGAGGAGCACTCCACAACGGGGCCAAAATTAGTCCTGACTTTGGCAGATTATATGCCCTCAAATTTGGGGTCATGGGCACCGACCCACCAAAGGGCACCATTACGGATGACCAACCAGGTTGACTTGTCAGAGGATGATGTACCAATATTTGGTTCCATTAACTTCATCTATCTTATGGAATCACTCCCTGACGAAGGGTATGGTTACGAACTTGAGTTCCCAGCATGAGGAGCTTGGAGGAGGAATCGGAGAGGTTGGGGATACCAGGGGAGACGCAGCCGCAGCTGAAACCAACCCTACGGTTGGACCCTGGCTCAAACCGTTAATATTGCGGAAACCCGTGGGAGAGCCTTTCAAAGGACTCAGCAAGAGAAGGAATGCCCCTCCACCTCCACAAGCAGCCAATCTGGCCCTGTTGTCCTATGATACCGACCAGAGGGGGAACAAGTGTCTGGCCACCTAGTGCATAGAAAAAGAACGGTCGGGACAAGTCCCCAAAATGCAGGAACACCATCGACATATGACCCAACGGCCGGTCCCTCCTCATCAAATGCTCCAACTCCCAAAGAACCCGCTAAGACTCTCACTCCAACAGAGAAGCATCGACCGCTGGAGAAAACTTTTGATATCCTTAAGCAGTTGGCATCAGTACCAGCCATGTTGTCAATCCTGGATGCCCTGAGTTTGTTAGCTGACCTTAGGGAGGCACTTATAGACGCTTTGATAATCCCCCAGGAGTTTCAAGCCGAGGTAGCTACTGCTGAGATTTACCGAATGGAGACTGGACTGACTAAATGCAATGCAGTGATTTCCTTCACCAATCCGGACGAAGATGCCATCATGCAAGGACAAATTAGACCATTATATGTTTCTGTAACACTAAATAGTATTTAGATCCGTAAAGTCCTTATAGACAATTTCTCTGGAGTTAACCTCCTTCCCCTATGAACACTCTGCAAGTTGGGCTATAGTGAGGATGATCTAATTACCTCAGCCATAACTCTGTTCGGTTATGATAGGAATGAACAGAATCCAATGAGAAAAATTAACCTAAGGACCCATTTTGGTGACCTGGTAGCCTACACAAAATTCCTAGTGGTCCGGCAGAGCACATCATTCCATGCCCTACTGGGAAGGTCGTGGATCTATAAGCACATGGTCGTTCATTCATCTTACCACCAGAGTATCAAGTACTTTTTCGACGGACAAAGTGGAACATTTCACCCCGATAAGGCCCCTTTCGAGCTCTCCGAGTCACATTACATTGATGTCGAGTTCTATGAGTAAAAGAAAAAGAAGCCTTTGGTCGATGGTGTTGACTGGATCCCCGCTCCAAATGGCCTGAAAATGGTTCCTAATGACCCCCTCAGGAATCTTGGTGGAGATTATGACCTTCCCAACAACCACATTGAGAGTAGGAGTTCTAGTCTAGAAATGCACTCAGATGTCCTCATGACTTCATCCATAAAGGCCGTGTGTGACAATGTGGGAACGTCCACCAACCCTCAACCTGGGGACGAAAACTCGAGTAAGGATGCCCATGACACCTCACCTATGTACTCCCAAGATCTCACAATAGGAGGTCACTCCTTGTCGAACCAAGAAGAAGAGGACGTGGGAAAAGAATAGGGAGAAGAACTAAGGGATTCACCTCCTGCATTTGAGGAAGGAATCTACACCACTATGGACGAACTCAGGGAAATAAACCTGGGTACCAAGGAAGACTTGAGGCCCACTCTCATTAGTGAACTCGTGTCCCCAGAAAAGGTATTCTTTCTATACTCCTTCCTCCTATCAGATGGATGTAAAAACAATTAAGTGGAATATCAATCCCTCATTGCAGGCCTGGAGCTCGCACTCCAGGCACAAGTACATAACCTTAAGATAAAAGGTGACTCGGAGCTGGTCATCAAGAAAGTCATTGGTGATTATGCTATTAAAAAGGAGGAGTTGATCTCCCTGTTTGACAATGTCCGAGGGATAATGGTTGGGTTCTCCATGGAACCAACATTGACCTATATTCCTCGGTCTCAGAATGCTCAGGTTGATTCATTAGCGAATGCGGCCATAGCCCTAGATGACCCATACCTAGATGAAACGGTAATCCATATTTCTCACTGTCAAATGGTATTGTAGTTTGTTCAAGCTGAGATGGAAGAAATCCACGACGTCAGTCCTATCCCTGAGCCATATTCTTCTACCACTGGTTGGATGACCCCCATTTCAAATTACCTTAAACAAAGAGAACTTCCATCAGATAGGGATGAACTGGAGAAAATATGGAGGGGGGAAATTAACTTTATTATATATGGCATTGTGGGTCAGTAAGAGGTCCTCTACAAACGATGCCTCGATGGGGTTCTCCTCAGATACATTGATGGAGAAGAAACTACCGCCGTAATGAATGAAGTACATGTAGGAGATTGTGGATCACATCAACTAGGGACCAAGAATTCCCATTAGGTTCTAAGGCTTGTGTACTACTGGCCTACAGTGGCACGAGACTGCGAGTGTTTTACTGCAAAATTCCACTCATGCCAGATTCATGCCAACTTCATACACCAACCCCCAGGGTTACTTCATCAAGCTAAGTACTCCTGGCCATTTTCCGTCTGGGGGATGGACGTCGTGGGACCATATCCTCCCGCCACGGCCAAACAACTGAAGTATATTCTCACAGCGACTGACATCATTTCCAAATGGGAAGAATCCATGACCCTCAAAGAATTCGAGGAGAGAAATATTGTCAGCTTTGTGAAGACCAATATCATCACCAGATTTGTTGTCCCTCATACCATACTGACGGTCAACGACACCAACATCTGCTCTGCCGAAGTGGAGAAACTATACAGCGAATATGGTATCAATGCTAACCACTCATCCCACTACTAAGAAGCGACCAACAGAAAGATAGAGGCTTTCAATAGAACCATGTCCGATATTCTCTAGAAAATATTGGGCAAAGAAAAGAAGTCATGGCCAGATAAACTCCTCCATGCTTTGTGGGCTTATTGAACCACAATCTGCACCGCTACTCGAGCTACCCCGTACTCGTTGGTGTATGACATAGAGGTGGTTCTGCCCATTTAACTCCAAATTCCCTCGCTCCGCATTTCCATATGAGTTCATTTGTCCAATGAAGAGCAATCAGAAAATCGTATAGGTGAATTGGAACAGCTAGACGAGAAGCAGTTGCACACTTTCCACCATTTTGAAGTATTCCAGAACCAGATCGCACGATCTTTCAAAAAAAGGTTTGTCTTTGGTCTTTCATGGAGGGATAATTAGTTTTGGTCCTCCGAACCCCAATGATACCAGGAAAGAATCCTCCATAGTTGGAACCCAAGTGGGAGGTACCATAACGTGTACACAAGGTCTACTCCAACAGAGCATATGACCTAATCTCCATGGATGGGAAATTCACCACGGATCCTTCCAATGCGAGATTACTGAAGAAGTATTTTGCACAGAGACCAAGAGCACTTCTTCCTTACCGCATGATGATAAACTGCGTGGATAATAAGAGTTATGAATTCCCCTCCCCCCGTGTATGGACGAGACATGTATGGGTTGTACGCTTCGTCCGAGCTGCATGACGTTAAACAGCCAAGAACCCAATGGTCCAAACTCTATGACCATAAATTAAGAGTATTTCCTCTTCACCGCATGATGTTAAACTGCCCGGATTTTAGAAAACTACATATGGATTGATTCCTTCCCTTGTAGGATACGTAGCGCCACCAGGGTCCTCTATCCTAGCACAGCCACTCCAAAAAAAAATTTAAAAATGCCCCTTTCCCCTATGTACGGACCAGACCCGCACGGGGTGTATCATCATTCAGAGAACTATGTATGGATTGATTCCTTCCCTTTCAGGATATGTAGCAATGCCAGGATTCCCTTTCTTAGCCTAGCCACTTCAACAAAAAATTCCCCTTCCCCCCATGTACAGACCAGACCTACACGGGGTGTATCACTTCTTTCAGAGAACTACGTGGGGCTTGATTCTTTCCCTTGCAGTATACGAAGTGACGCTAGGTTTCCCCGTCCTGGCCCATCAACCTAAATAAAAGGTAAAAATACCCCCCCCCCCCCATGTACGTACCAGACCGGCAAGGGGTGTACTCCTCATCCTTACTGAACAACGTAAAACTGCACAGATTGCAAGATTTAAAAAAAAAATCTCCCTCTTCCCCGTGTACAGACCAGACCTGCATGGGGTGTATACTTCATCCTCACCGCATGACGTTAAACTGAATGGACTTCATCCTCACCGCATGATGTTAAACTGCACGGACTTCGTCACGACCCACCCAAGACTCCTGGTGAACGGAGATGGAGATACTCCTTGCACATTTGAATGCACCCTTTCCATACATCAGACTCCACGACCCGGATAATTGTCGATCTTCATAACCACTCATGGCCATCGGAAGTGGAAAGCCATCAACCTGTGGACACCTTTACCTAACTATGCATACCATCCCTCAGCGGATTTGCATATTAATTGCCCCTGGCCCCTCTACCAAAGGAAATATTTTCTCGGGCGATACAATTCCTAACTCTGTACGCCTACCAGCCTCAGATCCCCCACATCACATCTCCTGATCCAAAAATTTATGGAGAAGTGGTTTACAAGTTCATTCCCCTTTTCACATCCATATGTTGCCAGGGTACCCCTATCTGGCTAGCATATGTGTCCTCCGGTGGTTCACATAACGACCCGCATCAGCGAACATCAAGACAAGACTAGGCTACTTTGACTTAACGGACAATTGCAGTGAAGATGTTTCTTGTATGCTCAGATACCATTATCCCCATATGTCGAACTCTGCACTATAAGTAATCGCAGATTTTCATAATCATTCATGGCCATCGGAAGTGGAAAGTTATCGACCCATTGAAACCTTTATAAGACAATGCATACCAGGCCCTTAGTGGCTCTGCATAATAATAGCCCCTAGCTCATCCATCAAAGGCAAGATTTCCTTGGGCGGTACTCTTCCTAGCTCTGTACGCTTACCAGCCTCAGAGCTGCCACACCACACCTCCTAATCCGGGAAAACTCAATTTTACAGTTTACAACTGTCATCCCCTCCTTGTTCGAAGCATATCAGAGCATGTTGACCAAGTTATCCGTCCATAGACTGCAGTAATAGTCGCCCAATGATCAGAGCTCTATGACCGCTAAACTTGGAGTACATCGTCCTTAGCACACAATGTTAAACTGCATGGATTGAAGGCGCACCTCTATGAGCTAGGTAAATCAACGTGGGGGGCTCTTTAAGCTTTAACAGCAACCAGGGGAGAATATCAACAATTTGCCCAGTCATTTCCATACCAAATAACAGACTTCGTGACCCGGAAAATCGTGGATCCTCGTAACCACTCACGACCATCGGAAGTATAATGTTATCAACCCGTGGAAACCATTGCATGACTATGCATACCATGCCCTCAATGGATCTTCATATTGATAGCCCCTGGCCCATCTACCAAAGGCAAGATTTCCTCTCGTGAAACTCTTCCTAGCTCCATACGCTTACCGTCCTCAGAGCCCCATATCATCTCTCCTAATCCAAGAATCCCCAGAACCATGACTTACACCATCAACACCTCTCCACGCCTCGGACATTCCAGGATACTCGGGAATAGTTTCATTCTAATCAGGAGCAGCCTTTTTAACTACGTCCTTGTCGTGTGATGTCAAACAGAACAGAGCACATCATGGCTGCCTGGCATAAGGTTGCAAAGACCAAGCTTTAAAACATCCACAAGAATACCTCCAACAACAAGAATTTACACTGGTTCAATAATACCCCTCGTTCTTACCGGACGAGGTTAAATTGCATGGACTTCATCCTTTCTGCACGACGTTAAACTGCACAGCATGGTCAAAGGAAAGAAAAATGCCCCACGTCCTTGCTGCATGACATTAAATTGTACATCATCCTTTAATAATTCCCCACTTCCTCGCTGCATGACATTAAACTGAACAACATCTATTAATAATGCTCCTCGGCCTTACCGCATGACGTTAAACTGCACGGTCAAACCCATCATGGGTTTAGTAAGAAACATAGGCTTTTCTCTATCCTTCAGTGCATGGGTCAGACCCGCACAAGCCACAGTCTCACACTCACATGATAAGGGATTACTTCACCCATTCTCGGGAAGTTATTCTAGATGTTTCCCCCGTATCCAGGAACCCTCTCATTATAAACCATACTCTGTACTTAGAAGAACACGAACTCTCATAAGCCAGCCCTGGTGGTCCCAGATCTGAACTTCCCTGAAGTTTCTTGGCTATCGGGGGAATACAATCATTGACTTAAGGACACCTTTTTACGACTATGCATACCATGCCCTCAGTGGATCTGCATATTGATCACCCCTGGCCCATCTACCAAAGGCATGTTTTCCTTAGGCAATGATTCCCTCTATACGCCTCTTGGCCTCTGAGCCCCCATGTCTATCTCGGGATTCGGAAACCCTCTGAGCTACAGTTTACCAACCTCATTCTGAATCCTACCTGGATACGGCGGAACGTCTTTGACAAGATTACCAAGAACCAGGAGAAGTCGTTCCATTTTAAATGATGTCCCAGCAGCATGACTTAAAACTATGCCAAGCCTCAACCATAACTTACGTGAACTGAATGTGTAGGGATGTGGTCCCGTGACCACGCTTCTGATTAGTACGGATGTTCCCAAAACCCTTCCAAGATGTCACATTCCACTTCTGAGCCACCCCTGGTGGTTTTCATAATTTTCAATGCCACCCATCATGGTTTCCATGAGAAGGACTTCCATGAAATCCCTTGGCCATCAGAAATGGATAGTCATTAACTTAAGGACACCTTTGTACAACTATACATACCATTCCCTCTGCGGCTCTGCATATTAATCACACCTGGCCCGTCTACCAAAGGCAAGTCTTCCTTATGCAATGCTCTTCCTACCTCCGTATGCCGACGTGGATCCCATGCCTTGAGGCATACCATGTATGTCGTTCGAATTTAAACATATTCCCCCACGTGGATATGAAGAGTATTGAGGCATCTTTTAATCAGTTGAACCCCATTGGGGCCCTTGCCCCACCATATCTGGTCAAAGATGTTTGACCAAAAACATCAGTAATGATAGTCTTGACGATGGGATTTAAAAACGCCCAAGAAAAGAGGAACAAAGCATGTTAGGCTGAAGCCCAAAATAGGGAGACCTAAGAAAAATTTGGGTTATACCCACTGGGTCGACACTAAATGGGCCCAGGAAAAATCAGGTAATTAAAAAAGAAAAGACAATAATTTTTTGGGGATTTTAGACAAAACCCTAGAAATAGTCAAACTGTGCTCGCTGAGTCCCCTGTCTCAGGAAAAATTTAGAGCATTTTCCAATCACTCATCAATTTTCAGGACCACTCTACATCGGAATGGCCTCCTCTTCGTTCTGATCGGACCACATTCTGATGGGGGAATTTTTAGGGTCCTGAAAAATCCGCGACCAAGATTCTACCCAAATTCCACAAAGAATTTGGGAAAAGGATGGATAAAATTCAAAAAAGGGACACAAGCAGGACTGGTGCGCGGACCGGTCCCATGAAAATGTGACGTGGCTAGGCCCCACGAAGCGCCCCCTCCGCAAAATTTCATCATTCACGAAATGGAGGGGGAGATCCTCCTCGGTCGTGAAGCAGGATGGGAGTCGATCCGTTCCACTATCATGAACCACCCCAACCACGGACCACATTGACCAGTTCAAGCCGCATCCGCTATCATTCACGGAATGAAGGCGGAATCCTCCACTGCCGTGAGGCACTCCCCGAGTTTGGTTCGCGGAGGAGAAGCACTCAATACCCACAGTGAAAGGCGGATTGACCAAGTCCACCGTATATGAGGTTTTTGGTCATGGGCCTCTTCAAAAGGTGTTGTGTGGCTACAGATACATCTCATTACCCACCCTATAAAAAGAGACCAAGGGGGAAGGGAAAGGGGGGTTCATTATTCAAATTCAGATGATTCAAAGGCAGAGAAAGAGAAGGGAGATCAGATTCTGGAGGAAGGATTTTGAAGGAAGACTAAGGATTTCGCAAGCAGTGATGTTCTAGTCCGCGAACCAGAGTAGGTATAGACCTGCGAACGAACTAATAAGGAAGCAAAAACACATAATAATTTGGTGAACCGTGAACCTAAAAGAACAAACAAAAGGAAACCGCAAACCATGTTCCCTTTGTGGATGCACTCCCCATGGAGCAAGGAGTTTATGCCTCTTTTCTGAGCCACCGCACCGTATACCACCCTCCTACGCGGGTGAAGCCTCGACCGATGAACCCCCGATCGGTGCCGCCCTTGGCCGCCGCTGCTCGATTGGAACCCTCCACATACCCCCTGGTATGCTGGCTGAACCCAAAGCCGCGAACCAACCTGGTTTGCTGGATGCTCGCCAGAACATGAACAACCCTAGTTCATGGGATGCTTGCGAGACCGCGAACCACCCTGGTTCGCAGGATGCCCCTTAGTCTGCTGACCACCCTGGTTCGCGGATGGCTTCTCCAGCCACGTAGCACCCTCCTATGCAAAGGGATCCACCACTCCTTCATACATGTCTCCCATCAGAGCCTTCGGAGTTCCCATTCCCTGGGATAGATAAAATCATTCCAATCCGACCCGATCCTTCGCGGCCCCCTCATGGGGCTACTCATCGGCCCCGAGCCGAAGCCTCCACCCGAGCCACTGGATCCGCATGGTGTGACCCTCAGGTGCATCAGCGCACCATTTTGAGTTCACATACACATGGTAAGTAGATGTGAAGGGGTTTCCCCGACCCTTGAGTAGATTCCCAAAGCATTCCCGGATACACATTCCCACAGTAATGTAGAGTCTGAGCTCGAGAACCCCCTTTCTGCCCCTCCACTTGTTCCGGGCTCTTCAGGGTTGGTAAAATACCCATCGGAAGGAATCCCTCGTGCAATACAAGAGAGCAGGCGGGCACAAGACCACCCCCTTTCCCTCTCCCACTGCACTTTGTCGCATGGGCCTCCTCAGAGTGTAAGCCAAAATCTATCATTATGGGTCGCTCCATGCGTAAGCCCCACTCCACTTCTCACGGATGCACCTTTAACGACGTGATCATCTGGTCCTTGCTGCCTCTTGTTTCTCACACCGAGCATGACTAACATGGGATAAGAGTAAGAATTGACCATGAAATCCTCTTATGGGCATCCTCAGAGTTTTGGCACCACTAAGTGAACTACGGGGACTTTGATCCATGTCAAGGCGTGGTACGTAGGAAGCTTCCAAGAGGTTCAAGCCCACCACTCAGTCATTTCTTCACGTAGAGTTCCTCCCTCATCTAGAATGACGTTAAACTGTGTTCCCCGATCTAGAATGAAATTAAATTGTATAATAGAACTACAAGGACTTTTATTCCCCACCATAGGGACATGTAGGATGCCTCCATGAGGTTCAATCCCACTACCCATCGGACCCCCGGTCCATCTTCACATCGGTTCTCCGACACTTATCGGAACTACGTTGACTTTGATCCCTTTCTCCTAGGAAGGGTACGTAGGATGCCTCCATGAGGTTCAAGCCCGAAAACCGGTCGATCCGACTATCTTCACATCGTCTCACCGTGTCTCTCCATGTGTCTCCACAGTGAGCCCAGACTCCTCGGGGTCATTAACACAATGAGGGATGGTAAACCTCAGGAGTAAATGATTCCGAGTCCCGGCATTCAGATGACCATTGCCAACTAGGTTTGAATCCATGGATACTATGTTCGGGTAAAAACCAAAGATTCATGAACATAAGAATACATCTTAAATCTATAAGAGAGTCCCAGAACATGCAACAATTCCCCCCAAAAAGGGTGCGATGAGCCCGAATTCCCATCATCTCGACCAATGTGAGTTCCTAATTCTTGCTATTCAGACTATCCGGAGAACACATACCTTTGGAAAGCAGGTCCACGCCTCAACGGATACGGGACCGTTGGGTGTTTCGAGACTGAAACTTGAAATAGTATGAAATGAAATGCACCGTTCATGGAGATGGTAGGTTGTACGTATGCATGAACGCTACTTTAATTTATATTTCTTATTTTAATGTAATTAAAACATAATTATAAATAGGTATATTATAATTCCAGTATAATATCATATATAATATCATTAAATCCATCCTTTATACATCTCACATAAGGTATTAATGAGTCATATCAATTTGAGGGGGTGGTAGTATTCACTTCCTCAAATGAAATTATCGTGTTTTCCTATAATGGAAACCATTAAGGTATGCTATAAAGGAAAAATACAGAAGCATGAAGAAAACATAAACATAATATATATCATATATAAATATAGTTCCATCATAATGGACACCATGAGAGGCGGTTGGAGGTAATTGAACAATCATCGTTTTGTGAGGCGTTAGTTTGTCATCCACAGAAATATTATGTTCTTCACCCATTAGATAGAGGTGTGTGTAAGGGTAATTCGAATCCTTCCCATAACAACATCCTAGTATCTTTCTGATACCGTTGTTGTTATTAAATAAAGGAATAAAAAAATTTAGGGGTTGGAGATGTTAAATAAAATAAAAGTAGTTTAGAAAAATTTTTACCTTTATTTTGGGTAACATCCTTTGGTTTGAACCAAAATGACTTCTTGAAGTGCCTTCTGCCTCAGGTAAGGCTTCTAAGAAGAGGAGAGGTATGTAGGGAGATTAATTTGGAAGAGTTTGGACGAGAAAATATGCTTTATAGGTATGAGTAATTGGTTAGAAGTGGTCTCCTTTTATAAGGGTGAGGAGGGGCTCTTTAAGAATGTGTGAATATATTATTTTATTATATAATGATATTATGTCTTTAAAGTTCCAAAAACCATTAGGGTTGAAGATAATAAGACTCATGGTCGAAATAAAATCAGACAATAATAATTGGACATGTTTTGGATATTTTTTTAAAATTTGTAATCTAATTTATTTAAATTATTTATTAATGTGGTAAATACTGCATCATTATTCTGTCATAAAAATTTTTATTTATTCAATGTCTAAAAATTATAAAACAAATATGATGATTTATGAAATCTTTTTATATTTCCAATTAATATTTATAGTCAAAATGATTACCTATATAACACCATATAAAAATTAATTACAAGAAGGTTTTTTATGTCAATTTTTCATTTACATTTAATTAATTAATCTAAAGTGTCATTATTATTAATAAGTGGCTCCATGGGGTCCCAAAATCGATCCAAATATTCCCAAGGTCGGCCATTAATCATCCAATAAGTTTATGACATGTGTTAAGGTAATTTTGAATTATTACAATATTCTTTTTACCTTGAATTACCCTATTTACCTTTAACTATGGTAAATAAAAGTCAAAAGATACTATTCACCAAAAATTATATTTATCTTATTGAACCACATTTTACTCATGGATATTAACCGTGTCTCTCGGATTTTCGAAATGCAACTCACGGAAGTGGTAAAATTATGTTTTATGTAAATTTTCAAATTCTTTTAGGAGGTGGGTAAAAGACGGTGAAAAGTTCAATATACATTTTATATATCTAAACTTATTATAAACTGACTCCAATGAATTAAATTGAACTAATATAGGCATTATGTATCTATTTTGACATAAATTAATTCACATAAAATAAATAATTATTTAAACAAAATTTCTGTTTTAAACTATAAGTCATTGTTTTTCACTATTCATCAAAAATTTAATGTTTTAATAAAAATACCAAAAATTCACCCAAAGATAATTTCGACATTCCTAATCAAAAAATAAAGTCCATTTTACCAAATTAAAAACATATAAGTTTCATTTATTAATTTAATATTAATTCCCATTATCAAAACCAAAAGGAGTATTGTTAAGAAACAACATCTATCAAAAGATTGACAATTTTTAATGTCCAATCTGGAAGTGAAATTACTTAAAATAAGCATCATTGTATTAAATGGTAAAAATATAATATATTTATACTTCAAAACCATAAAAATGTATAATTTAACACTATATAGTATTTTTATTAAAAAAATTGTTTTCAGTTAAATTATCGTATTTTTCCCTATTCACCCAAATATTAAAGTTATCCGAAAAACACAAAAAAATTTATTGAAACAAAATTATTATGTCCCGATTCTCTAGAAGAAGTTTATTTTGTCATATTTAATATATAAAAGTTTGAAATATTTGATTTAAAAAGTGTTCACCATTAAAAGGCAGTAAAAGTGCATTTTTTGAAAAATACATCTTTTATTTGAAAAATATGAATTAGTTCTTACATTTTGTCTAAGAAAATAATAATATGGATTCTATAATTATAAAGAATATATAGTTCAAAATTAAATTAATACTATTCATAAATGCTTTTGAGCTGCTGGTTTGGTAAGTTGTGGTGTGTTTGACCTCGATGTTGTGCGTAGTGCAAGTTATTGAATTACGTTGAAGAAAATAACGTACTATGAAATCTGGGGGTGTTACAATTACATTAATGTCTTTGAAAAAAACTAAGAGGTTACTCAATACCATTACCCAATGCATTGGGGATCTACAAAGGCCTCACATTCCATTGGTTTATCAAATAACCTCATTTTCTAATAAACAATCCCCAAACACCATAATACAATCATAAAATAATAAAGCATGTATAAAAGAACATTATTGAGGAAAATAACTTTTCCATTATCAAATCACTTTTCATTTTTTAAAAGATGTGAAATCATAAATGAGACAATTAAATTTAAAAATAAAATTTTAAACTTGTAAAGGATGATTATAAATATCAAAGCATTAATAAATCAGGAAACATGATTGATGCCATATATGATAAAAAACATTCCTCTTGACTTTTATAAAAATAAAAAAATATATATTTTTCAGAAGAAAATCCTTTAACTAAAACCGAAAAACATTCATTTTTTAACAAATTTGATAAAAATTTAAAATTCCATTTTAATATATTCACGAACATATAAATACATTCTTAAAACTGATATTAAAACATGGACATGAAATTGAAATATTTATAAGAATAAATCATTAAAAAATTTATAAATTTTTTTAGTGAAGGAGTCCCTTAACTTGAATCTGAATCCTAACATAAAATATTTATCCTCCCAAATAATAAAATTATGTTAATTGATTCTTGATCAATAACCTTTTAAAATTTTATTATTCCTTTTATATAACATTTCACCTTGTAATTAATCATTTAATTTCATGTCATATGATTCGATGATATTTGATTTATAAGTCACAAATGACTTTGTTCAGTTGACTATGGTCAAAGAGGCCATTATTTCATAATCTCCAAAATTATATTGTTGAAATATTTATCATATGTATTTTTCATTTCCATATTTATAACCATCCAAGTAAAGTTATGAGGACAAACAAATCACACCACTCTTTGGAGATGGTATCTAATCTCACCAGACACAGCTGGTGTTTGTTACAGAATCATCAAATGTTCTTCTATAACAAAATATCACCCCACCCTTCTGATGGTTGTCATAGTAACATAGAACATTCTATCAAGTAAATACCTAACCCACTTAACCTTTTAATTACCCATGGCCAATGTTCATAGGAATCCTTGTCTGATATCTTCCATCAAGGCACTATGATTTCCCCTCTATAGGGGTATCCACAACAAAAAATAAGGATTCTAGGACTACATCAGGTTTGGTAACCATAAACCGATTCTTTCTCCTCAATAGGGGTATCCACGCCTATGTTTAAGGATGTTAGAACTACATAACCACCAATGTCAAGGATCCACCATAATATATCAATACCTGTAATAAAATTACATAGGATATGAAATTAATAAAAAAAATATATGTCTTAGTAATGAATGATAATACACACTCAGATCAAATTTAGGATAATCACACATAAACAAGTAATCCCATGAATACTCACACACACACATGCATCTCATAAAAAGAATGGGTTAGTCCAGTATAAACATCATATCATGATAACATCATATATAAAAGGATCACAATGGTATGGAACCTCCTACCTAAAAATTATTCAATGCCAAAGGTAAGTATTAGTCACTCTCTGAAGTTTGACAGCTAGAGTGGAAACCACAATAGTCATGAACACAACCTCATGACCCTTATTATCATCGTTTCCAACACGTCAACACTCACAGTCAACAAAAGTCCCCAAAACCGAAACCAGTTATTTTATTTCAAACATAAATTAAATTTGAAATGTCATGATACTTTCTATCGCTTGGATAATTTCGGAATTATCATTATATGTCAGTAAATTCACTCTCAATATTCTCCATAAGAAAAATTATCTTTATAAAATTTCAATGAAATTTTATTTTTTTAATTATCTATTTATAATTTATCATAAATAATCATTTTATAATTATCCCTTTATGATTTTAAAAATTATACACTTTTTAATTATTTCATAATACTTTCTCATAAATTATCCTTTTATAGATATGTCTGGATAATTATCGTAAAATATCATTTTATAATTTTCTATTGATAACTTTTTATTATTTATCTTTTGATAAACTCACAATTATCATTCGATAACTTAATAATTATTCATTGATAGTTAAAATTGATTATGATCTACAAATTCTATAAATTATCATTTGATAAATTCATATGATTATCCATTTAAAATTTCTATTCTATAAATGAACCATTGATAATCTACAAAATTTCCTTTGGTAATTTTAATAACTATCCAATGATAATATGTCAATTATTTTTTGATAATTTTAATTAATTTTCATTTGATAATATCACAATTATCATTTAATAATTCTAATAAAATATCACTTGATAATTCTATGTGATTATATTTTTAAAAAGTATATTTTGATAGATTTTTAGCATAATTTCTTTATATTTTTTGGGTTCTATAATTTTATAATATATTTATAATTATCATTGGATAATTTTCATAATTATAGTTCGATGATTTTTTTAACATTTATCCATAATAAATCTGTGTTTTATAATTTATATTTAATTCCTCTTTTTTAAATGCTTTATTAAATAATGAATGATGGAATATAAATAAATAATAAAAAACCTCAACCTTATTGTGCATAAGGAATCTGTCGTACCTGGGGAGGATGTTCAATCTGATAGTTCGAGGTTCACCAATCAAGTACAAAGTAGTGTGGGATCTCTTGGACTCAATAGGGTAGACCAACAATGAATGTGAAATGATTCGACTATTTTGAACCCAAAATCAAATGAATTTAAAAAACCTATTTTAAATCCCCAATTTAATATGTGATTCAAACAAAAATTTATGTCATAGGTTTTTAATTCACCTCATTAAGGCGTTAAAGGTTGAACTGGATCCAAAACGTTGAAAAGTGTGTTTTTATGAAGAATTATCATAAAACAATAGAGGAAATACATAACATGGGAGGATATGGATAGTAGAAAAAATTTAATAAGTAAATTTATAATAATAATATAATAAATATTTTAAATAACTTAGCATTAATTGTGATATGACCAAAAATCCAACACGTGCAAAGGTTTTATCCCACCTAGTGTAAACCCCATATATTGGACCTAACGGTGGTCTCATATCTCTCATACGATGCACCATTTGAGCTACATTCAATTGTTTTGAGAAAAATATAAAATAAAAATATAAAATAACTTATTGTCACGTTTGATCTAATGAAACTTTTAATGCACATAAATATTATATCACCCCAAGGATTAACTCATAATCTAGGTCATAATGGTTGTTTCATATTTCTCATATGACACATCTTTTAGGATATATTCAATTATTTTGAAAAAAAAATCATGTACACTTATTATAACCATTTGTGCCAAGTATTTATGGATGTTGGAATATAACATTCATTTAGTTCATGACATTGATAATATTTTATAGAATATTTCATGTTTTTATCCTTGCTCTGACCCGTACACAAAGCCTTCAAATCAACTATAAAGTGATTTTTATTGAAAAATTACATTTAAAAATAAAAAAGAAAATAATATATTATAAACAAGTATTTTTATTATCTTTAAAAATTTATAATGTTATAGTTTTGTTATATTTATAACCTAAGAATATTTTTTGTGAAAACCAAAATTAGTTTTCTGAAGAAGCTGTAACATCACTAATCGATAGTATTATATTATTTATTCCACTACCATTTAGAATTATTATTAAACCGTACATATATTATAAAATAAGTATCTTACATATAATTATATAATATTATGTTAATGTAATAAGATAAATCATTCTGCTCTTCCATCATTTGTGTCATGAATTCATCATTTTTATTTACAGTGAACTACCGTCTCACGAACCAATGTAATATTTTTCCATCAACAACACTCATGGTTGGATATAATGATGGATTAAGGATTTGTCAATGATATTTGAGATATTATTATTCTTATATAATTATTATATCACCTATTCATTCTTACTTTCTATTATATGGGAATATGATAACGTTTTTTGTGTGTATAGTGGACTACCGTCTCACAAAGAGATGTGATTCATTCACTTTTTAAATTGAAGATAATTAGGATTTTTTAATCAATATATGTGATATATATTACAAAATAATTTTTCTGGATTCGTAATATTTTATTTAAATTTCATTATTTCAACCCATTGAGAAAATAAAAACAACGTTATTGCTTATGTTTAGCCTACCATCTCTATGGATGTTGTACTTAATTTTCAATATCTAATATTTATATATTTCAATAAATTAATATATATTCAATATAAATGTTATTTTTATATTTTTTAATATTAAATATATTATTGTACCATAATCAAAGTAATAGGACCAAAAAAATAACAAATCAAAACATAAATGAAAAACACTATAGTTATTGCCCGAACATGACATTATCATGGAATTATTAATAAATGGGTAATAATAGGTCATAAGTAAATCATATATGGTATGATATATAAGTATGGTTTTTAAATTATTTAAAATAATATTATATTTATTATATAATAGGTTCAAATTTCTAAGAAGAAAGTCAATACAAATGGTATGAGATTTCTAGTCTCTGTTATTTTTGGGAGACATATGAAAATTGACAACTTGTTTCTTTTGTGAGACATATATACTTACCCTATTTCATGTTATATCATGAATATAATTATTTTATTTATATTTAATGTCTAATTTGATTTTATTCTCTATTTGTTCTTACAAATGAAAATATTACGAATGTGGTGGTGGATTCCCCTCTCGCTTTTTTACTTCAATGAGACACATTCCATATTCACCACCAATTTCTTTTCTGTGATGTTTATTCTACCCATGAATGTATTTTATTATAATTATCCTTACAATTATTGATATTTACATATCAAATATATTATCTATCTGTCATGGATTTTACGTTTCAATGTTTAACAAAGAGGTAATGGATTTATGTCTCTAATTTAATTCCATGAGATATATTTTATGTTATTCATGTATATTATTATTTTAAGTCTATATATATCCCCTTATACATGTAATAACATGAATTTATTTATTCACATGATATATTATTTTTCATTTAATTTTATTCCTTCATGGGGGTAATGATTCAATGGTGCCAAAGTGATAAGGGTTTCATATTACCATCTCATCATTTATCCGGTTATATTAGATTATGATTCCAATGATAAAATATTATCATCTATCTCTCATTAAAATCATGACATTTCTTTTCCGCTAGTTCTGTCATGATAATGAGTTTTTCCCTTAATTTTCCTCTCTTTATATACTAAATAGTTTAAAATAATATTATTAATAGAAATTGTCATTATCTCTCTCTTCTTTCAAAAACTAATTTTTCATCAAAAACATATTTTATAAAAATGTGTTAAAAAATATTTTTAAAAATCTCCAAATTATTTATTACATACAATTTTACATATGATTTTATTTTTAATTTTTTTTTGAAATTAATCATCATTTTATTTTCCAAACAATAGTCATTTTCCTTTTACCAAAACTGTGAATGTAAAATTTGTTTTAACATGTACAACATGAATATAAATTCACATTTTACTAGAAATTATTTTATTTAAATCTAACATTATATGTTTTGAAGTTTATTTTCAATGAAATGGATTGTAAAAATGTTTTATGTTTTAAAAAGTATTTTTCATAGTTGGAATTATATTTTCCTCAAGAAATGTTTTAAACTATTTTTAATGATTCCTTTAAAGTTTCAAAGTTAATATTCATTTAAAGGGATTTAAAAAATTATGGATTTTTTGTTTTAAAAATTTATAATTGGAGAAAATTTATTTTATTTAAGAAAATTTTAAATTATCTTTGAAAATCAATTTCCATATAACATGACACATATAGACCATACATATTCCTTACTATGGATATATTCCAAGGATACCATTATAATTATTTCCCTAAATAGTTTTTTAGATAAAATTATCTTTATAAAACCTTTTTCTCTTTTACGGGTTACACTATAAGGAAATGATTGTGAAACCCACTTATTTTCACAGGTTAAGCTATGATTAAATGATGAAATGATTAGGATACCTGTCAGTATTCCATAGGTTATGATATGATAAAATGTGTATGAAACCAATTTCATTTCATGGGTTATGAGATAATGAATTTTTATGATATTTTGGAATACATATATATTATTTAAATTATGTTATGGTTGGGATCTATATCACCCTCCAATACATTGGATACATATTTATATCTCATGAGTAGAAAACATTGTAATTAAGAGTGAACCTGGTTCAGTATTTGACTTTGTCTGCATGATGGTCTGGGGAGTGAACCTTCACATCTATGATGGTTTGGGGAGTGATCTCATTCCACTGTGATAGCCATAGAAGTGAGTCTTAACTACTTTGTAAATGATTTTTAATGCATATGTTTATTCCACAAATCTATTTC
The DNA here is from genome assembly GCA_963277665.1 of Viscum album. Taxonomy (NCBI): domain Eukaryota; kingdom Viridiplantae; phylum Streptophyta; class Magnoliopsida; order Santalales; family Viscaceae; genus Viscum; species Viscum album. The sequence continues at coordinate 225,258,626 of OY728141.1, forward strand.
TTATGCCAATGTTATTCTATCAGGGCTCATGTTCTTTTATTCCCTTATGATTCATGTCTTATGTTCTACAAATAATATTTTCATGAATCAAGATTATTATCCTTGTAAAGCAAAATATGGTTTTCTAATGTCATTCTCATGTTCTCATACCCTTAAGTTCATATAATGCTTATGTATATCCCTTATTTACCCTTATTAAGAATATTATCTCATGATTTCTTTTGTTTTCTTTCCCCAAGTTATGAATAATGGTTTAAGTAAGGATTTCCTAATAAGATTCATATGTGGTATGTTATTTATGGGTGATGTTGATTATCTTTCTAGAAATAAAAATATTTTGTGTCTAGACTCACAAGGAACTATATATTAATGATCCTCATACTTGTTTTTGTGTTGTCTAGTGAATATTAATAAACACTTTTAATATCTATGTATGAAAATCCTGGACATTATATTTTTTAAAAGGGGAAATTTTTAGTTAACCTTTACATACTAGGATAAAAAAACATTAGTGAGAAATAAAAGGATATGTCTAAGGATAAGTCTATGGGCGAGTCAAGGTATAAAAAATGGCATAGAATTTTGGTAGATGATATACAAATTGGTTTCCAAAAAATTAAATCCCTGTATGTATAATAAAATTGGATTTAGATCTGGCATAGAGGTACTTAGGGGGAATAACTCAAAAAAGGTTACATTGACTGGGACTCGATCTTCGTATGGTACACAACAATGAGACTTGCTGCACACCTTGTTTGAAACTATTGTGGGATGTGATTTGTAAATTCACAAACTCTTTTCAAACCATCGTGAAGGATTTTAATAACGACCATTAATGATATAGGTTAAACGTGGGATGCCCTATATTTAACTTAAGGGGTAATGATTTAGATATTCAATAAGTTATTTTTCTTAATTATGGTGTTTCCCACTATGATGATTGTTTCTATACTATGAGTTTTGGTTAGTTTCAATGTATAAAAGTAGAAAGAATCATGTTAACACTAAATCTGATTAAAAATTCACTAACTTTGAGAATCAAAATGGATTATGACTAGAGAGGTACATATTGTGAGTATTATGAATAAGATATTATGATATATTATTAACAACGTCAACTTCGGTGATATTCCTAAAGTCTCAAATAAAGGGTGAGGAAATTTTATGAATTTTCATTTAGTAATTAACATAGTCTAAATAATATTAATTTTCCTACATTTCATGAATGTGGGGAGAATATCTTAAAGCATATATTTAATGGCGGGGAAGCTATTATCTGTGTGTAATAAAAGGTTATAGAGTGACAAATTTTTCGTGGAGTACAATTTCTTATATTTGTGGAACATGGGAATTATATGAGGCAATGATCTCAAATAAGGGTTATCCAATAAAATAAGGATATATATATGTTATCCCAACTGATAAAGAGAAATTTTTAATGTCAATATGTATTAAGTCCAATTAATTATTTTGTGGAAGTATATTAGGATGGTATTTAAATTATATGAATCCAAAAACATATGTAGATTGTATTAATTTTGTAATGATATATGTCTTCATGTAATATTAACATAAGAGTAATGGATACCAACATTGGTTGATGAGTTTAAGTTTGTTCACAAGTAGACATTAATTGACATCCCTTTTGAGGTTTACATGATGGGATTTTGACTCGATTAATGATGTTTTAATAGACATTTATGTAAATAAAACTCTTTGGTATTGTATAAGTTTTAGTAAAAAAAGTAATTTAAGGGGGTATTCTTTTACACTGTGTGGAAATATCATTAAAGTGGTTGGTAACCATTTGGGTTTATCATATCATTGACATTGGGGTAATTATGGGTTGTATTTGATCACCATAAAAGTTATCACACATTATTAATATGAGAGAATATTTATCTCTAGATTCTCTTTCCAGAATATACATTAATGAAGTGATAAGGTTGCATACGGAAAGAAATTTAATAATAACCAGTATGGATCTGAATTTTACTTTTTTGTATTGGGGAATTATTCAGAAATATATTGATACAATGTTGAGTTTTATTGTTGTTTATCATTCTCAGATAAATGGTTAGTATGAGAGAACAATTTAAACCCTAGAGGATAATATAAGATATCTTCCTATGGATTCCATAGGTGGTTGGGATCTACATCTTCCTCAGAGTGAGTTTTCTTGAAATAATATCTTTCACTCAAGCTTTCAGATGGCTCCTTATAAATCCCTTTATGAAAATAAGTGTAGAAATCTAATGTAGTAGAATGAAGTTATAGAAAGAATGCTATCGGAACCAAATAATGATAATGAGAGGGAAGATATGGTTAGACCAATTCACGAAACACATTACAAAAACATTAACTAGATAGAATATTATTCTAATAACAATTTATGTAATAAATAATTTCATGTTGGTGAGAATGTATTTATATGAATTTATCCATTGAATAAATAAGGTCAAACTATGACTACGAAATATTAGTCCCTTAAAAATACATGACCATATCCTGAAAATATATTATTATCTATAACTTCCATAAAATATCTATTAGGTTCATAATTTGTTCCGTGTTCATCTCAGGAGTAGTTACATACCCAGTCCATCACATATACTAAACTCATAGGATGTCCTACTAAAGCATGATATTTCTTATGAAAAAACCGGTAAATATTTTGGATCGAATAAAAATAATTCTACAAAATAAGACATCATAGTTATTCAATGTATTAGTGATAAATCACCACATTGAGGAAGATATTCTGGAACCTATGGATGTAATGAGTCATAAGTATCCATATTTTTTTGTACCAAAGAGATGAATTTTGAGGGAAAAATTCTTTTTTAGGGGGGTTGAATGTAAAACCGTAAGATTTTATAAAAAATTTCATTTCAAATAAATTTAATTTTGTCAATGTTTAACATTATACAGAACTCTGAGTTTTTCATGAATTATAGAAAATATCATGTTTAGCTTCTGTTACACGCAACACTATGTTTAGTGTGTGTTACACACAACATTAAGTTTAAATGAAACGTGGCATGGTATTAAAATAGTATTTTTAAAAATGATAGTTATCATGTAGTAATTGGAATAGAATGTATATATAGTATTAAATAGATTATTAAAATATATGGTCTACACATGAATATAAAATGAATTATTTGGTGACCAATTAATTATAAATTAAAATAAAAAACTGTTTCATAATTAAATGAAATCCTTTTCTAGAAATCTATTTTTATGCGCACAAATCCATTTACCTATGTAAAATAAATATATATGTTTTGGTGATTAATTTTAATGAAATATATATATTATATATTCACGAAAATGTTTAACATTTATCTAAATGTTTTTCAAGAAAAATGATAAGAATAAATCCAATTCAACGATTCAATTTGTTTTATAAAAAATCTTTTTGTAGCCTTTTTAACACCTATTATAAAAATAATTTTTTTTTATATTTTAGAAAATAACTTTAATTTTTTTTAAATCATCATGTAAAAAATATCTTAGGTTGAAATTTTTAGAATATTATTTGGAGATAATTTTTTTGATTAATAATGAAAAATAATTGTATTTATTTTGAGTTCTTATTTATTTTAATGCTATTGAAATTATCAGAATTATTTTAAGATATTTATAAATGAAATATTATTTAAATTATATGAATATTAATAAAATTTAGGTCATTTCAATTAGTTTCATGTATAATTATGATATAAAAACGTTTTAAACGTTTTCACATTTTCTCTTTGAAAACCTGCTTTCTCATCAGGTCTGTGGAATTAATTTTAAATAAGAATTTTCCAATCATGTGAATGGAATTAAGAAAGTGGATTATATTTTTTTAATTTTAAAAATTTTTATTATTTAAAAATTTCAAAGAACTTTTTAACCAGAAATAATTGTAATAACAGAAAAAAATTACCACGGTTAAGATAAAAATGGGTTTTATGGAAGTTAAACATAAGAGATAAGGGTTAAAATCTACCAAAAAATTTCAAAAAAAAATTTGACGAATATATTTTAAAATTATATATTATATGACAAATAATGGTCCATTTTCTAGTCTTTTGTAATGGTATAACTGTGGGTATATCTTTTTCTTCTAAAACAATTACAAGTGTGTCGCTGACCTAGCTAATAAAAGCACACCCCTCTCCTCTAAATTTCAATATCAAAAACTCATAGGTTCATCTAAGACCTTCCCAAATAACTTTATTACTTATATACTTATATCCAAGAATCTAAATTTTAGTCATAATTACCACCAAAGAAGACTTTTTTTGAAATGAGAAGAAGTTTCCCGAAGAAGTGGTCACATCCCTAATCAATAATTTTATTTTATTTCTTCCTCTAAATCCTTAAATTATTGTATAAAAATACTGATATGGTAAACATATTATATTACATATACTAATTTTTTATTATTATAATGTAATAACTTAAATATTTCACCTTTTCCGTCAAATGTTTCATTAAATTGTCATTTGTGGGTATGAAAGTGGTCTCCTCGTGAACTGATGTTATTTATTTTTCATCACACCTTCTCAAAGATTGATATAATGATGGATTAATTGTTTATATATAATATTAAAAATATTATTATTTTTATATAATAATGATATCATATATTATTTCTTACATTCCATTAGTTAGTAATATGATAATGATGTTTGTGCATACGGCAGACTACTCTCTCGCAAAGCAATACGATTCGTTGACGCTTTACAGAGAAGGTAATAATAAAGGTTTAAATTAAAATTTATAATAAATATTAAATAAATATGATTATATATTGTTAATATATTATTTATAGTTATTTCTTTCAACCCATAGAGAGAATGGAAACAATGTTATGTGTACGTATGGCAAATCATCTCCATGAATGGTGTATTTTATTTTCTATCACAAAATTTTATAGATTTATATAAATAAATTTACACTGAATATATATAATATTTATATCATTGTTAAAACAATAGTTATTATGTAACCCTGATGAAAATAATAGTACTAAAAAATAACAAATCAAAACTTACTTGAAAAATAAAGCAGTTATTTCCCAAACGTCAATTTAACATAGAATTATTAATAAATGGGTACTAAAATGTCATAAGTAAGTAATATATGGTATGATATAAATAATTATTGATATATAATAGATTTATTGTGATTTTAAATTTATTATACAGTAGTTTTTAACTTCTATTAAGGTAGTTGTTATATAAGGTAAAGTATTTCTAGTCTCTCCTTTATTTTTTGGAGATATATGAAAATTCACCACTCGTTTATTTTGTGAGGTGTATATACTTACCCATTGAAATGTTATATCTTGATTATCCTTTTTTTATGATATATAATGTTTAATTTTATTTTTTATTTATTTCTTCTTTTGATTCAAAATATTACTAAAGTGGAATGGGATTTCAATATCACATTTTATTTTTATGAAACACATGCCATATTCACTACTTATCTCTTTTATGTGGTGTATATACTACCAATGAATATATTTTATGATTTTTCTAATAAAAATTATTTGGATTTACATATCCATTTTAGGATCTCTACTTCATGGGGTGTGTGTGTCAAAGGTTACCAAAGCGGTGATGGATTTTTTTCTCAATTTTCTTTCCCAGAGACATATGTTATGTTATTCACTATATTATTTTATGTGGAGTATATACAACCTATTATTCATTTAATATTTTTAATTTTTTTATTCTCATGATATTTTAATATTATTTTAATTTCATTCCTTCATGGGTCTTACGATTCAATCTTACCATAGTGTAAGATCCTGACCTTCTATGGATATTTATTGCGCCCGCTTTCAGGTATTCATTTTTTCTTTGTTTGGAGTAATTTTTTGTTTGGGAGTATCATTTGGGGTTTTTTAATGAAAATAGAGAAATTAAGAAGGATTAGAGGATGTGCACAGTTGGCACATTGTTTCCCCAAACCGTGTGCCCAACTCAGAAAACCATGCAAACCTAGGGAGAGGGGATTCACACAGGTGACAAATGGTTTTTCCTACCGTTATCCATATTAGAAGAAACCGTGAGACACCACTAGGCGAGGCAAATATTTAGGGAAAATATTTATTGAAAAACATGTACCCTATATAAGAAATAGTTCATGCATAAATTAAATCCTTTGAAAATTAGTTTTAAAATATCGAACCCCTCGGTACTAACCCCTAATCACCCACAATCGAACCGAAAATATTTAAATATAATTTTAAAATCCCTCTAATGGATTTAAATCCATATAGACCCCCATTATCCATGGTTAAATGGTTTTATTATCATATCTATACATATCTTGGTTTTTTTCCATTTAGAGCTCCCTCTCTTTCTCAGTACTATCCATGATAAAATAGGGATGTTTATCCACTATTGGTTCTAGATATAGATCTTGATTTTTTATATTTTGATTTTTTTTGTATTGTATAAAGGTTTTGTGTATATATTTTGTTTTTAATAATGGTTTTGTCTTATTTATTTCATATTAAATATTTCCATTGGGTGATCTCTCATTAATGAATTTAGGTATGTCGTCTAATTCCAATTTCACATAGTCATATTTCTAATTTCTTTTATTAATTGCTATAATTTGAATAGAAACTTTGAAAATTGTATCTTGAATTGAATAAATTAAATGATTAAAATTTTATGGAATCATGAATTGGGATAAATTAATTGTTAAATTAATTAATAGATTGTGTGAATGGGTAATTGATGGGAAAGTGGGATTTGTTTAATCATAGTAATTGGTTGATGAATTAATTATTTGGAATATTGAAATTGTTTAATTAGAGTAATTAATTATTGAATTAATTATTTGGATGTTTAAATTTTGGGAATGGACTAATTAATTAATAAATTAATTATTTTGAATATTTAAATAGTTAAATTGGATTAATTATTTTTTGATTTTATTATTGAGAATTATTGTGATTGTGCAATTGGTTGAAATGGATTAATTAGAGGGTGAACAAATTAATAAATGTTTTCATTATGTTAAATTAAAAGATGTTTAAAATTTATTAACCCTTAATGATTTGATATTTGTGATAAATGTGATATATGTATTTGATTGATAAATGGGGTGTGGGATAGTAATTAATGCTTCAAATACTAACAAGGGGTCCTAGCCATGGATTTCTTTGCCCAAATGCTTGCATGTGAATATTTTTATTGGACAAGGAATGACACTACCATGAGGTGTGGGATAGGGAATGATTATCCAAATACCCATAGGGTGATAAACATGTCATTCTACACCCATGAGATATGCATTAGGCTATACTTCCAATTGGTCGTGTAATGAATTTAAATGAAATGCATACTAAAACCCCATGTGTTATAGTGAATTGTTAATTGAATATGTGAAATGGTTCATAATTTATCATGGGTATAAGTAGGTATGGGTTGGTTTGGGTTTCCTCTAGAACCCGGGAGAGTTATGTGGTTATATAAAGGTTAAGTGAATAAAAGTGAACTATTTAATTTCTTGATTATCTTTATTCATTATAAAACTGCTTAGATAGTGATTGAATGTATATTATTTTAGACACCATTAGTGGTCTCCTACTATGTTTTACACACACCCTACATGGTCTTACTGATTGGTCCCCAAATAGATTTAATATTTATAGGGTAGGATAAGGGGAAATGACATGTGTTAGATGGGTGAGTCAGGATAGAGCATGGATGAGGGAAACAGACGTAGTTTGGGAGCCTATTGAAAATTTCTAGTGTATTAATTTATTTTTATATATTTCAAATTGACATATGACACATATTTTCATAACATATCTACCATTTTGTTTTGGATATTTTATTTCTTGTTTTGGTCATCATATGATATTGGTAATATTCTGGTTATGGTTATAATTGATGGTTGTTCCTTTTTATTTTCCTATGTTATGCTACTTTGTTAAGGAGGGTATAGTCTCAACATGATCGATACTAACCATCACTTCTAGTGGCTAAAAACTTTCCTATGAGGATTGGAACCTGTGCTCATATAGGAAACTGTCTTGGGGCCCTTGTGTATGGAAACCAGTTTAGGAAATTACAATGTGGTATCAAAGGAGGTTTCATTTTCATTTTCTTTTTTATTACTTTTTGGGAATAGTAGATAAGAAAATATGATGATTTATTCCTTTGCTAAGTGATTGTGAATGGGAGTATATAACCCATATACGAGTGTAAAATCCAAGTACAGTGGCTGGGATTTTTGTTATAGATGTGTGTTGTTACAATTGCTGCTATTTCACCAAGAGCGACCCACTTGTTGTGTGATGTGATTATTGTTTCTTTGATTTTTTTTATATTCTGATCAAGGAATGATATTTCAAGATATTTGAGTATTCATTTAACATTCTAGGCACTCATGATTATTTTATGACATGTATAATTTTAGTAATGCATAGGAAAATGAGATTTGGGTAAGTTGCTGAAAATTGAAATGTTTTTCGTCTCTGTTGTAATTGAACTAAAAATGGTGCCTAATGTATACATGATAATTGAAAATAATGCATAATATGAATAAATGGTAATCTAATGTGAAACATGAATAATGATAATGAGTTTACCCTTTTTTAACATTGTCCTGGATGTGGGATGGTTAAAGGTAGTGATAGTGCATCGGTGTTGACCAAGTGGTGGTAAACGTAGGAATGACTTGTTATGGCATTTTGTGAATCCCACTTGTTTCATTTGTTAATGTTGTGTTATGTGTACTGAGATGTGTGTTTGTAATTCTACAAATAATACTCCATGACGATTCTTGTTGAGAGGATGACATGAAGACATGGATGGGGATGCCCCTCTAGTAGTTGAACCTAAGGTACCAATAGTGTCAGGCGAGGAATTCAAAGAGCATATCTATGAAAAAATTGATAATTTTATGAAATTCATGGAAGTAGTCCCATGGTAGATTATGAGAATAATTTCTCATTTGATGAAGGAGTTCTTGGTGTAGTACCCACTAACATTAACCGAAGAAGGTGGACCAGAGGCAGAGGAGTTCTGGATTGAGTCTATTTAGACCATACATGACCGCTATAAGATTCTTAGTGAAAAAGGAGTCAAAATATAATTTTATTTGTTTTGTGGTAAAGAAAAGAGATGGTGGTACATACAAACATCGGATGAACAAATATGGAATATGATTTTGAAGGAATTTATGGAGAAGATCATGGAGAACATTTATCCAGAGACACAGAGATGGTAGAGGGAGAATGGGCACATGATATTGAATTTGGGGAGTATGACTATGGTGGACTATACTATACTTTTGAACAACTTCTAGAACTTTGTTCTAGGATTATAAAGAAGATTATTCTACTTCAACAAAATATTTTTTGGATGGAATTATTTGTGAAAATAATTCCAAGGTTAATATCTTCAAGATGAATAAGTTTCTCGAGGTGGTAAATCAGGAATTCATTAATAAGGGGAACCTAAAGGAGTAATCTAGTGGTGGCAATATGATTTCTACTAGATGGTCAAGAGATTCATCTTATGAGGGAAGGTATTGTCATTATGATAGTATTGACCAGAGAAGTGGGAAGAAGAGTTGTCAGGGGAAGGGTCATTTACACAAGATCATACATGACTTATTTTCCATCGGTGTGGTAGGTTGTACCTCTATTATATCCATTGTCCGGAAAAGAAATTAGAGTGATGATATTGTGGCGGGATTGTATTCTATAGTGGTTTTTCAAGAACCCGTGATATTAGGGTAAAGATGGAGTTTCCAAACAGATCCAGAGTGTAGGAATGGGATCTGCTACACCTCATCTGTCTGGATATTTGTGTTCTATAGGCCATAGCGGTAGAGGTAGTGGATGTGCAGTTTATAGAAAGAGATACCATATAAATAGATTGGTGTAGCTCAGGGGACTCAGAATACATTACATGGGAAAGGGGTAAGAACATTTACATTCCATTCATCATACTCTTGTGGATAGTGAGTCTGGACTATCGATTGTAAGAGGTAATATTGTTATAGATTCTACACTTTCTAGTGCCTTATTTTATTTTGGTTCTTCTCATTACATTATATATGCCCAACCTTTGAATTATTTGAGCCTCTAAGTGGGTTCTTGAGTGGGGTTTTGATGATATAAATGCCATTATGAGTATTATCTAAAGACATCTATTTGTGAAAGGGGTGTTCTCCTGAGAGTGGGGAGTATCATTTTCTGTGGGATATTTACATCCATGACATGTAAATATCTGACCTAATTTTTGGGACATACTGGTTAGTATCATACCGAGCCAACATATATTTTTTCCATGGGATGGTTATGTTTATGTCACATATGGGTGACCACTACATCTATTGTGGAAAATGGTAAATGCAGGTAGGCCATGCAATGCCAGATCATGAGAAACTAGGGGAGCCCAATACCTAGGTTTCTAGCTATTACTGGATGATGGGGTTGTGGAATATGATTCCTTTCCATTTGTATTGGACCTATTTTAGGGAGTTTTTTCATAAGACTTCTCAGTACATCCAGCTGAGATATATGTGGAATTTACAATTGAACTCATGCTGAGGGATGAGCTAGTTACAATTACACCATATAGAATTGCATAAATATATCATCAAGAGATGAAGACTGTGTTTTAGGAGATAATGGATAAGGGGTTTATTCATATGAGTATGCCACATTGGGGTTCTCCAGTTTTTTTTACAATGATGGTTGATGAGATACTATGCATGTGTGTTTATTACAAAAATTTGAACCCGATGATAGTTAAGAGTCAATATCCTATTCTATGTATCAATGATCTATTTGGCCAATTTAAGGGAGAATAAATCCTCTAAAAGATAAAATTGAGAATAATGTTATATCATTTTAGAGTTAGGCCTTATGATCTATCGATTACAAATTTTAGAAGCTGGTATGGTCTTTATGAGTTTGTCATAATGCCATTTGGGTTGAAAAATGCTCTAACTATGTTTATGGACTTGATTAATAGAATCATCCAGTTTTACCTAGAACATTTTGTGGTAGTGTTTTTGGATGAAATCTTGGTGTAATCATAGACTCATGATGATCATTCCAAAAATCATGACATCATCTTTAGTGCACTGAGTGAGTATGGGCTATATGCCAAGCTATCAAAGTGTCAGTTTTGGATTTATTAGGTACAATTCATGGCTCACATAATCTCAGTGGAATGTGTGTCAGTGGACCTAGATAATATGATGGTAGTTGTTTCATGGGATCATCATAATAATTTGTTCAATATCCATAGATTTCTAGGGGTGGGAGGATGTTATCAGAGGTTCTTATTCGACCTTTTCAGAAACAAAACACTACTTTTGGGCTTGAAAAAAGTGGGTAATGTTCGAATGGTCAGGAAACCATGATAATAACATCGAAGAGTTGTATAGGCTCTTGACATTGGCACCGATATTGATCCTACCTTATCGATGTGAGAAGTATTTGGGGTTTTGTTATGCTTCTCAAATTGGGCATAGAGCAGTGCTGATGTAGGGAGGTCGAGTTGTAGCATCCGGTTCATAGAAGTTTAGGCCACATGAATGAAACTTCCCTATACATGACCTCTAATTAGCTACCCTAGTTTAATCCTAGAAGTGTTGGTGGCATTATCTAGTGGGATAGAAGTTTATTGTGTATACTGATCACAAGAGCTTAAAGTATTTGGTTTCACAGTGTGATTTGAATCTCTATTAGAGAAGATGGGTTGACTATATATATCCATTAAAATTTTGTCTAGAATATATTCTCGGTAATGGGAACAGTTTTTCTAATTCTATATATAGGAAAACACAGACCCGAGTAGATCAAGAGTCTCATACTTAGTGAAAGATGATGACCTTACTGGATGAGATGCATCTTTTATTTTTCAAGAGTTATGATATGATGAATCTCATATCTGTATCAATGGAGTCTACACTTTTTATATGGATTAAGGACATGAAGTATGTGGATCCTAAATTTTTCCTTGGGGGAATCTTTGAATGTGATGATTCCCCATCAGATTGGATCATATATAAGGATGATATCTCCTATATTAGGAATCAGTTTATTGTGTTAATGAGTATGTGGGAGGAGCTGATGAGGCAATTTCATACTTCCAAGTTGGTGGTGCATCCTGATGTGACCAAAATGTATCATGACCTATAATGATAGTTTTGTGGGTTGGGAATGAAAAATGACATATCATAGTCAATGAAATGATGCTACACCTATCAATAACTGAATTACAAGAATCATTACTTGGAGGTTTACTTTAGATACTTCCCATTATAGAATGTAAGTGGGACAAAATTACCATGTATTTTCTGGTGGGTCTACTGATGATGCCTCAAAAGAATGGTGTTATTTGGCTGGTTTTGGACTGATTAATGAAAGTAGAAAATTTCATACCTATACTCGATACCTTCTCAATGGAGTAGTTGTGAAACTTGTACATTCGAGAGAGATTCCATTTTCACAGGGTACCATGGAGTATCATTTCAGAACATTACTCGTGTTTTACTTCATGCTTCTAGAAGGGCTTATAGAAGGTTCTTGGTACATAGGTTTTACTAAGTATGACATTCCACCCACATACATATAGGAATTCATAGTGTAATATACTTGTAAAAGAGGATATTATTAGGGAATGTGTCCAAGATATTAGTGGATATTATAAGAAGCACCTAGTTTTTGAGGATTTACCATATACCAATAGTTATTAGGAAACTATAAAATTGGAACAATACAAGGCTCTTTATAGTAGATCATGAATATCACCTATATTTTTGATAGATGTATGTGAGTCAGAGTTATTGGGGCCGAGTTTCATGTATGAGTTTTCGGGTAAGGTTGAAGTGATTAAAATTCATACGAATACATATCAAAGTAGAAAGAGGTCGTATGATGATAGACATCGAAGACCCATGGAGTTTACATAGGTGGATCATGTATTCCATTGCATGTCACCTAGATTGGGTCACAACAATATCTGAAGATAGGGAATGCTGGAACCCATGTCTGTTGAATAATTTGAGGTATTCGAAAGAATTAGTTAGGTGGCGTAATGAATGTATCTTCCATAGCGTTACAAGGATATGCATGACATTTTGTGTGTTTCACAACTTCAGTTATATCACCCTAAACCTTCTGAAATAATCAATGAAGATGATGTTGAGTTTGAGGTTGATGCATCTTTTGAGGATCATCTGATACATGTGTTGGATCATAGTGAGAAAGTGTTGCGGGGGAATATTGTGCCAATAGATCATAAATTGTGGAAACTTGTCCATGTCTGTGAGGAAACATATGAGAGAAGTTGATATACAGCACTAATGGCCTGATCTTTTGGACTCAGAATCTAAGAGATACTTGGGATTACTACTCAAGAATGAGATTTTATAAAGTGGGGAGATTATAAGATCTAGACATTTTCTAGAAATGTCCCGTGCTTATATTTGGGTATTCTTTTCCCCATGTGTTGATTACTTTTTGTTCGGGAGTTACCTTAGTGAGTTCTTTGGTAAAATTGGTGAAAATTGGAAGGATGAGGGCTTGTGAATAGATGGTGAATGGTTTTCCAAAACCATATACCCAGCCTATAAAATTGTGGGAACCCATACATAGGGTATTCACATGACTAATGCACATTTTTTAAACCATGTTCCCTATAATGAGAAAATTTGTGATACCCCTAAATTAGGCACATGGTTACCATGCATGGTTAAGGGAAACCATGCACTCCGGACAGGAAACTGTGCACACAAAAAAATAATCCACTTCAAATTAGATATAAAATCCTAAAAAACTTAGTATTAATCCCTAATTATCCATAATAAAACCTAAACCCATTCATATGATTATCATAGGACCCCTAGTGGATTTAAATCCATCTTGACAACCATTATTCATGATTTAAAGGCCATATTATTATATCTACACCTCTCCAGGTAAGTATTTTCTTCTAGTTTAGATCTCTCACTCTCTCTTTCCAACTCCTCTTATCGATAAAAGAGGGATATTTATATTTTGTTGGTTTTAGTTCTATATATATGTCTGTTAGAACCTGATTCATTTAATCTTGGATCTAGGTTTTATATATAGATCTTCTTCTTCTTCTTCAGGGTTTTGACCCATCCATTTCAAATTAGTAATTTTTTTGGGAGGTCTCTCATCAAAAAATTTAGGTAGGTTTTCTAATTAAAATCTCCCATAGTTTTATTTACAATTGATTTTGTTTTCATTTCTATAATTTTATTGAAACATCTGGAAATTGAATCATGAATTGAATAAATTAGTGGATTAATTATTTCATGGAATCATGATGTTTGATTTATTAATAATTGAATTAATTAATAGATTTTTTTAATGGGTAATTGATTTGAAATTGGGATTTGTTAAATTGGAGTAATTAGTTGTTGTATTAATTATTTGAGAATATTAAAAAAATTTAATTGGAATAATTTATTGTTGAATTAATTATTAGGATATTGTAATTTTTGAATTGGAATAATTAATTGATAAGTTAATAATTTCAAACATTAAAATTTTCAAATTGGATTAATTAATTATTTAATTAATTAATTAAAAATTTTGTGAGTATGCATCTGGTTGAAATGGATTAATTAATTATTGAATTAATTGAGAACTTTTTGATTGTGAAATTTGATAGGATGGTTAATGTTGATTACCCATTAATGATGTGATATATTTGATATATTTGATATATGTGGTATATGTGTTTGATTGAGAAATGTGGTTTAGGAAACATACCAATTCTCCAAATACCCATGAGGGGTCATATCCATGGCGTTCTAGGCCAAAATTCATATATGTGAATATTTGTATGGGATAAAGAAGGATGCTCATAATACCTATGAGGTGTGGGATAGATATTGATTATCTAAATACCAATGAGGTTTGGGATAGGGTCTGATTCTCTAAATACCCACATGGTTCTAAACACAACTTTTTATGCCCTTTAGATTATCATATCACAATGGTTAAAATTATCTATATTATGAATTGAACTGAAAATGATAATGAAATAGATTTTGTTATAGTGAATTTTTAATTGAATATGTGATATGGTTTAGACCATGGCTTGGTTAGTTTGGGTGTCCTTAGGAACCCAAGGATGTTACATTTTTAAATAATGAGTAATAGAATAAATTTCAATGATTTAATTTATTACTCATATTTATTCATTATAAAATTAGATACACTTTTATTGTCTATATATTTTTTAGACATTTTTGGTGGTGGCCTACTGAGTTATACACATTCAATACTCAGACATCTATATTGGTACCCAAATATATTTCCTGTATACATGACAAGATAAGGGAAAAGGCCATATGTTATATGGGTGAGTTAGGATAGTGCATGTGTGAGGGAAATGGACATGGTTTGGGACTAGCTTGGGAGTCTTTAGTGTCTTAATTTGTTAAGATTTTTTCATATT